>JAOBSW010001085.1:0-144582 GCA_026214975.1 Gentiana macrophylla | reverse complement strand
TAAGCTAAGATTATGTTGATTCGAGCTAAGAGAAAGTATTCTAAGCTATTACAAAAATCGAGCTAAGAAATGGGTAGGGTTTTGCTAAGAGAATGGTTGTTTTTAAGAAATAGTCTAAGGGGAGTATTTATAGGTGGGGAAAAATCTGCAAAAATCTGGCCTCAAACACACGTTTGGAAGGTGAACCAGTGTTTCACATCTTCATACATGCGCGTTCAGATAGGGCAAACGCGCTTTCGCTTCATTTCAAGCGTGCTCTTGGTCGATCTTCAACTAGAAACGCGTTTAAGAGGTTCAAACGCCGCTTGGTGGACTTGGAACGCGCGTTTAGGAGGTTCAAACGCGCGTTTGGAGGGCTTGGACTCTGATCAAGTTGGGTCTTCTTGAAACGCCCGTTTGGGGGTTCAAACGCGCGTTTGAACCCCTTTTCTCCAAATCTTCACTTTTCTCCCCTTTTTGATCTCTTCTCTTGCCTCAATCATGATTTTCACCATAAATCATCGCCTTCCGGGTCCTCGAGACACTCATACCCTACAACATCGTAAATAACCAAAAACATCCAAACAATTCCGGAGGGTAAAAGTGCTTGGGAATGGGGTTAATATTAACAAAAAGGGGTAGTAATCCATCAAAGTAACGGATTTACTCCCCGTGCCATAAGCTCACGATATCACCCCGAAAACGGTCTAAATCACCCAAAAATGTGCTGAAAATGTGGTAAACGGGGGGTAAACAATGCACCGGAGTCATGTAAAGTTGACTCCCATCAACCACCCCACACTTAGCCTTTGCTCGCCCTCGAGTAAACTAGGCGTTTTGAAATAAACCAAGGGATTCAACGTTGTGACGTAGGTGCTACTATCCACACCCTCGAGGTAACCACAAAGTAGGAAACACGATATACACACCGGTTATAACATTATCAAGAAAATGGAGTGTGTGTGGTGCCAAGCTAAAGCCAAGTGCTCAAAATGATTGTCGAGGCTTGAATCCTGACCAAAAGTCTATCAATGGGTACAAATAATTCCACCACCTCAACAAAGAGGAGACAACCCACCGCACCACCCTCCGCATGACAAGAGAGATCGCAAAATGGGCGGCCGCTGTCTTACCTCGCCGCAATCAAGGCATCTGCGCCCTCGTGCAAAGGCAACAGACTGTGAAAATCTCATCCAGCGAGTCCGAATGGTCGCCGGGCGAGGCCAAAGAGGGCTTGCTCCTTGCGACCCTGCAGAAAGTGGTCGCCGATTGATCCGATCTTTCCTCACTTGTAACTTAGATATTTCACCTTGCTTAATATCTAAGTAAGACCTATCTACTAGTAAAATATCCATTAGATTACTTACCCCCTAAGTTAACCACCTCTATAAAAGGGGTGGTCATTGTAAACTAAAGATAGATGAGAGATATGAAATACACACTATATTCCCAAGCAAAAGCTCTCTCCATTCTAACTCTCCACTCCACCACCCGCCGGAGCATCACCACACCTTAAATACAGCCAGATATCCACCGTCAGAACACCGCAAGGACACCCGTGAGGATTTAGACGTCTTCAGTTGGCTCCGTTACCGGGAAACCGATTGTGTAAAAAATCACCTAGAGCTCTCATTCAGGAGGTGATAATCTTATAAAGAAAAGTCCTCAAACTGCCTTTATTTCTTCCCTTTACCAAAGAAAGCGCTCAAAAAGCCACCACGTAGAGATGGCTGGAAGTAAAGGGCATCTGACACCCCAAACCCCTGCAAAAGGTACTATGCTACATCAAGCTCGTGGGAAAGCGCAGGAGAAACGCTTAGACAATCTCCTCGGGAAGGAGAAGGATCCTGAGAGAGGGTCTTAGCACCTAGCGATGCTCGAAATGTCATTAATCAAAAACCAAGTCGAAAGAGGCTATTGTTGCCCTGGATGGAACTCGCAGAGAGAGGTCACAAAGAAAGCCAAAGATCGATCCCGAAATACAACCGGGCTTTCGGGAGGACCCGCAGGTCGCCGAAATGAGGGAATACGCCAGTGCGCCAAACTATGTATCTCACCAATTCCCGCTGGTGGCTAAGGGCCAGGCCCCTATGACGATTCGACCCCGAATCCTCCCGAAACGAATCCTCTCTGCGGTCGCAGACGGGGCCGCCAGAGCTAAATTCAAAGAAATCGACGTAGAAGAGAGCGTGCACTCTTCAGGTCGCTATGGACCGAGGAAAGAAATTCCACGAACCTCGGCCCCCAAGATCGCGACCATCAAAAAGGAAAGAGGATCGACAAAGGGTCCGCTTAAATAGGTTGGGTGAGAAGGACAAGGCTTTAGCCCCAAGTCGCCTCGACCTTTTCCTAGAGAGAGATGCCCATCCATCAGATAGACCCGCACAAGATGCTCGCACAATTATCGTGGAAAAAGGGGCCGCCAAGAGGGATCACAAAATCATAGGAATCGAGCGTAGAACGGAGCGAGCCGACACGCAAAGCACGCCACGACCTGAATCGACCCTATTTTGGCGTAATGTATGGAGGTAATGAGAAAAGAGCTTGCGAGAATTAAAAGTCGAGGCCCGTCGAGAAAATCGCCTATATTTCGGGATCGACGTGATCGCTAAAGGGATTACCGAAACATTGCCTCCCAGCAGAGAGAAGGTTAGCTATCCCAGTTACAACTATTACAATGGAAATTCATGCCCAAACGACTGGCTCACCGCGTTCCAAGGTCGCATCACCCTTGCTACACAAAATAAATCCGCCTGGTGCATCGCATTGGTTGGCAGCATGCGAGATAGGGTCTGCGCCCTGATACGCGCGCTCCTCGCGCTCGTTGAAAGTTGGGAGGACTTGTCGGAAAAGTTTGTCGAGAGTTTGAGTCGGCAAGCGGGCGAAGAAAACCATTGAGGACCTATATGAGGTTCGTATGGGAGGACATGAATCTGAAAAGAATATTACGAACGGTTCGTCGTAATATATGATCAAACAAGGAACATTCCGGACGATGCGGTCATAACATGTTTCTCACCGGAATCGCCAAAGGCCCGATGAAAATCGAATTCAATCTGCGCCCCCAAAGCGGGTCTCGTGGAGATGTTAGAAAGAGCTGAATGATGGGGGTCGGCGAGGCACCGTCTGCCGGAAAGCAAAGCCTAAAACAGAGCCACGTCACTGGCGGAGGATCGCGTGGATGACCGTAAAAAGAAAAGGGACGAGATACTAATCGCGATCGTGAGGTAAAGAAGCCGTATAAGTTTAGCGAGGATAATTTTACCCCGCTCCAACACCAAAGCATCCCAAATATCGCTTGAAATTCGTGAACATTTCGACAAACCAAAGCCTATGAGGGCGATCCTGATAGCCGCGATAAATCCAAATCTTTGCGACTATCACAAGGACCATGGCCACATCACCGATGAATGCTTCACCCTGAGGCGCGAGATAGAAAGGCTGATCCGTGAGGGACCAGCCAGTAAATATAAACGCGAGGGGAACAACACTTCCGGTCAAGGACGCCAACCTCGCGTCTATCAGAGAGAGGTTCAGGTCATCCACGGGAATATTCCCAGCAACCATCAACTGAAATCTCAGATAAATCAAATCAATACCCGCGGCAAAAGCGGTTGTATTGGGAGAGAATGAGAAGGGAATCATATTCACAAAAGCGAGCTAACAACGATCGGTGGCCTATGGAGATACCTCTCATTCTAAAAGTGGGGAACGACAAACACGGGCGTCAACCGAGTAATGGTCGATACAGGGGCCCGGCCGCGATGTCATCTATTTCGATTGTTTAAAACAGATCGGATTCGGGAGGCCAAGTTAAAACCCTACCTTGGGGTCCTCGAAGGTTTTACCAACGACACAGTACGGGTCAAAGGCACGATCGACCTCAATATCATTTTGGGCGACTATGAGCCCTGTAGAGCGGAGATAATAACTTTCTTGGTAATCGACCGCCTCTCTTACTACAACATGATTTTGGGAATCCCAAATATGAAGAAATTCCAAATGGTGGCGTCCGCTCCCCACCAACGGGTCAAATTTCACGTAGGGAAGAAGTTGGGGTCGCCATCACCGACTGGAGCTTTCCTCGACTATATGACCAAAACAGGTCGACTCTAAGCGACCACGATCGGATGGTCTTAACACGACTACGGATCGATTGCTATGATGAAAGAAGTCTCGAGAAAGCCGTGGAGGTAGAAACATTGCAAGTTCGGGACGAGCCCGACTTCACCGCCAAGACGAGTTGGTCGGGTTATAATAAACGCCAAATATCCCGATCAAAAGATAAAAATAGGATCGAGGACTACCGAGGAAGAAAGGGAAGAGCCGATCAAGCTTCGAAGCAAACTTGGACGCGTTCGCTCGGGAGGTAAATCGATATGAGAGGTGTAGAATCGAAGGTCGCCTTGCATAACCTAAGTGTCGATCCCGACTTCAGCCAATACAACAAAGGGCGCGCCAATTCTCTACAGAAAAGGAGGTCGCGATAAAAATTGAGGTCGAGAAACTTTTAGCAGCAGGCATAATCAAAGAACTTCAATATCCCACCTGGCTGGCAAATGTAGTAATGGTGAAAAAACACAACGGCAAGTGGCGAATGTGCGTCGACTTCACTGATCTAAACAAAGCTTGCCCAAAGGACCCCTACGCGCTCCCTCGAATCGATAAAATGGTGGATGGGATCGCGGGTTTTGAGACCTTAAGCTTTCTGGACGCCTATTCCGGCTACCACCAGGTCAGAATGGCCGATGAAGATAAGGAGCTGACGGCCTTCGTGGCGCGGGCTATATTACTATGAGATGATGCCGCTTTGGCCTAAAAACGCAGCTCAACCTATCGAGAGAATGGTAAACAGAGTTTTCAAAGACGCAGATAGGCAAGAACATGGAGGCCTACATTGATGACATGGTCGTGAAATCAAGTCGCCAAGATCACTTGAGGACCTTCAGCAAACCTTTGCAAACGTAAAGAATCACTCGATGAAACTAAACCCTACGAAATGCACTTTTGGGGTCCAGCAGGAAATTTCGGGCTTTATGGTAAGTCAAAGGGGATCGAGGCAAATCCCGAAAAATCGAGGCCCTGGTCAACATGAGCGAGCCTACCAAGATTAAAGAAAAGCACAGCTCAACGGCGGGATCACAACTTTGGGTAGGTTTGTCTCAAATCTGCAGAAAGAAGTCCGCTTTTCTTCAAAATTCGAAAGTACTGGTACCTTCTCTTGACAAATGGAATGCTCCTGGCATTTAAAGACCTCAAAGAATACTTATCAAGACCGCCGTTCTTGACCACCAGGCTCGGGATACTGCTTTTTTATATTTGGCGACCTCGGATAGGGCCGTAGCCGCAGCACTCGTAAAAGAGGAGGAAGGCTCGCAGAAGCCAGTTTTTTATGTTTCCAAAGCTCTAAGCCCCGTTGAAAGTCGTTATTTTAATATAGAAAAGTTGGCTTATTGTGTTGTTATAGTCGCCCGCAAATTAAGGGCTTACTTTTCATCGCACACCATCGTAGTGTTATCGAATGCATCGCTAAGACAGTTCTTCACAAGCCGGACTGTCCGGTCGACATCTCCGATGGGCCATCGAGCTTATCGAGTTCGATATCCGATATGAGCCCCGGAAGGTCAGTAAGGCCCAAGCTCTCCTGCATTTCATAGCGAGAAACAAGCTTCAACGAAGAGGTGAAAGAGCAACTCGCTCCGAACACGACCAAGATAGGGTCACCACAGAGGACGAGCCTATCGTGGCCAAGTCACCATGGCGACTCACGTTGATGGCTCCGCTAATCACAAAGTGGTGCGGCGCGGGAATAATCCTCATAGAACCAGGAACATCGTAAGAAATTGAGCAGGCTCGAGATTTGATTTCACCGCCTAACAACCAGCAGATACGAGGCCGCTCATTGCTTGGTTGAAACTCGCCAAAGCCATGAAAGTCGAAAATATACAAGTATTTTGTGACTCACGGCTGGTAGTAAATCAAATCAAAGGGTCATATGGCATTCATTGCGAAATTTTACAAAGGTATATTAACCTCGTCAAAAGACTCAAGGCGACTTCACATATTGTCAATTCAAAAATATCCTCGAGAGGACAATCATAGGGCCGACTACTTGTCCAAATTAACCAAATAAGACGCTTCAGTGCGATCCCAAAGATCATGGTCGAACATCTATCGAGCCCGCCATCTCCTGTATGCGATCATGGATTTCCAACCCAAGAACACTTGTTGGATCGACATCATAAAATCTTATATTGAGTTAGGAGAGCTTCCGAGCGACCCTTGCGAAGCTAGGGCCTTAGTAAGAAGGGCCGCAAGATATACAATTATGGACGACGTGCTTTACCGTCATTCATTCTCGAAACCCCTTCTACGATGCGTACGACCTGAGGAGGTGACGGGAATCCTAACAGAGCTACATGAGGGAATGTGCGGCGGCCATTTCTCCAATCGAACACTAGCACAGAAGGTACTTCTAGCCGGATATTATTGGCCAAAATTAGATGAAGACGCCAAAGCTCATACCCGCGCGTGTGATACTTGCCAGAGGTTCGCAAATATCCCCAGGCTACCCTCAGTCGAACAAAGCATAGTGGTAGCTGCCTGGCCTTTCGACATGTGGGCAATCGACCTCATCGGACCTTTGAAGAAGGGTCGCTCAGGTTGCGAGTACGTTGTCGTCGCGGTTGATTATTTTACTAAGTGGGTCGAGGCTAAGGCCTTGGCAAAAACCAATACCAGGGACATAACATACTTTTTGCTCGATCAAATATGGACAAGATTTGGTGTTCCAAGAGTGATGGTTTCCGATCACGGACCTCAATTCAGAGACGAATTCGACAGATTCTGTGAAGAGAACAATGTTAAACATTGGCAATCATCCGTGTGCTACCCGCAAGGAAATGGGCAAGCCGAAAATGCCAACAAACAGGTCCTGAGTGTGTTAAAGAAGAGCCTGGGTGAGAAAGCGCAGCCACCGGCGGATCACCTTCCAAATGACTCATGGGCACTCGGGACGTCGCGAAAAATCACAATGAGGGAAACTCCTTTTGCTCTAACATATGGGTCTGAGGCTATGGCACCTGTGGAAATGGCCTTACCAAGCCCTAGGGTCGTTTTCTACAGCGAGGTCAATAACACAGCGGCGCGTAAACTCGAGCTCGATCTAGTAGAAGAGCGGCGCACGCAGGCATACAGTCGTCTGGTCAACTATAAACAGGCGGCAAAGCGTCATCACGACAAACGTATTCGCAATCATCACTTCGCCGTCGGGGATTACGTTCTACAAAAAAGACAAGCCACGGGCCACGAAGCGAAAAAAGGAAAGCTATCCGAAAACTGGGAGGGCCCCCTACGGATTTCGCGAGTTATCAAAAAGGGGACATACATGCTAAGTGACAAGGAGGGCCGCGAGTATAATAGGCCATGGCATGCAGACAATCTGAAAAAATACTATATGTAATGAGACAATTCAAATAAAGCTGTTCTTCCAAATTGTATTTACATCCTTGTCTTTTAAATTTCGTCAAAAAAAAAAAAAAAAAAAAAAAAAAAAAAAAAAAAAAAGATGACGATGAAAAGTTTTTTCAAACATATCGATCAAGCCTGGACAAACTTCCATCAACTGCAGGAGGATTATCTTCCTCCGATCACATGTGTGGAGGTCCAAAACGGCATCATGCTCGCAAAAGCTCCACCGGATAAGTTTTTTCAAACATATCGGTCGAGTGTATGGAAGGGACCTCGGCGCGCACTGCATAATTTGGATATCGATGCGAAAGGCATGCGGCGATCAGCACCACGGCGACCCTGAACCGCCGAGCACGCGTATCTTAGTACCTCGCGATGGATCAACACTCCTCGCCTATATCCACTTATGGTCGCGAATGGCGTGCGTATGAGCGCTTCGCTCTCACTAACAACATCAAGATCGCCGCTGATAAGAGCGCGGGAATTTATAAACTTCTTCCACTCACGGTCGCCGCGAGAGAGGTCGGACGCAATCACTCCCAAAGACCAAACCCGCCCGATTCTCGGGAACAGCTGCGACATCGCAATACCTGCACGAATCCGCTTATTTTCCTCATCCGCAAGGTCCCAGGCGATCTCATAATGGGAGGAGGGATTTATCGCGGGTATGTTAAAAACTTGGTTGATTCTCTCCGAGTAAAGATAACGGGAACACCCCGGAGAGAAATGCTGCTCACTGCCCCGCCAGAGGCTACATCAGACAACACGGAGTAAAATTCCCGTATCATGGTAACATTAACCGCTCCCAGAGGCTCGGCAATAAATTCCCACCACCCGAGAAAGCGAACGCGCGCAGATGGAGCCGTCTTTCTATTCGTTGTTCATGTAAGCCCCTCTCCCCCATAATATCACGCCACTCAAAAAAATCCCAGAAATAATCCTTGGCTGTGGGGAAGCAGTGGTGAAAAAAGGGGAAACATCCCGGATGGGACGAGCTTTGAATATCCGAACCTGGCTGCTTTCCCCTGGATGAGACATGGAGTTTGAAGGATAAACAAAGAAGAAGAGGATAATGAACGATTGAGGGAAGAAGCCAAAATTCAGTATGAGGCAAGAGGTAAAGTGAGTTCCAGAATAACCCCCTTTTTATACTAGAGGAGGGGTATGATCAACGGTTGGGATTAATTGGATCCTAGGGCCAGATATGCAAACTGACCCGAAGACCAAGGCAACAGGAGCGCCAGACCATAAAGAGACCGAAATTTATGGCTACAGTTACAACTGACACCTAGTCATTAGGGGTCATAACTCTGCGCAATGACATATCAAAGGTCAGCAGAATGTGCTCTATCTTCTGACAAAAACACTGCTCAATAAGGCCGCTGAAACCTTGAAAAATTAGCGTCCACGTAGCGACTATGGTTAGAACAAGACGACGACGTCTCATGACAGATCGACGTCGCCAAACTATTAAGCGACTTCGCATGAATCAAGAGGACAGCACAGAGAACAAAATAGCCTGTCACAGCCTCGCGAATCGCGAAAGGCCGCCAGATCGAATCAACGACAAGAAAAGCCAAGTATAAATTGAAAAAATGCAGAAAATAAATTGTCAAGCTATTACAAATCAAGGTTCAGTCAAATCACAAAGTAAATAGTCAAAGTTACAAATCAAATTTTCAAAGAGCTCGCAGGAAAGTCCGAGAAATCTAGAGAGCATGCGGAGTAGGCGGGGTGCTGATAAACTCGTCGCCTTGCTCAGAGGGCGGCGGCTTCTTCAACATCTCAAAATTCACAGGATTGACAGGGGCAGGATCCCAAACAGGCTCGCTACGCTTAAGGTATTCGCTCACCAATCGAGTTAATGAGCTCGCTTGCATGGGGATTTCCGGATGAAAGGCCGAGAAATTAGGATGACCTTGATGCGTGTTCACCCACCGCAGCATATCCTCCAGAGTGATGTGCCCCCTGCCTCGATCAGCCCAGATACAGCGAGCCAGGTGACTAAAGCCCTGGTCAAAGCTATTCTCCATCAGGTCGAAGAAGTCATCCGAATTCTTATAGGCAGCGACGGCCCCAGACTTGGCCTCCTCAACAAATTTCACGGCCGTTTTCTTCGCAGCTTCCTCCATAGCTTTCTCAGCGGCCTCTTTGGCAAACGTCTCCGCCTCAGCAAGCTTAACCCTCAACGCGGCGATCTCCTCCTGCGCCCCCGCATAATCCTTTGTCAAAGATGCAACTTTCTCATTGATCTCAGCATCCAATCTAGAGTGCTCCTCCATGATCGCCTTCATCTTCTCCACCTCGCCAGCCGCATGTTTAGCTTTCTTTTCAGCGGTAATCCTCGCCTTATCAGTTGCTCCCAGCTGAGCCGTCACCTTCTTCACCTCTGCATCGCGCCGTTCAGCGGCCTCAAGTACCCTGTTTAAACGAGCACCGAGCTGGGGAAAACAAGGGATGATTAGCAAAAAAAAAAAAAAAAAAAAAAAAAAAAAAAAAAAGTACTTACGAGAAGCTGCAATCCCAAACTGTCCGCTCAAATCTCTGATCTCAGCAATCTCATCTTGAGGCGGAGAGTCGTCTTGAGCCGCAAAGCGGGCCAATATGCCCCGGCCAATCTCCACTTGAACATGATCAGGATAACCGAGAGGGATCGGCCCGAGAGGAATCACGTCAGCAATTGCTTCGCCAACCCGGCGAGCTTTGGATAGGTCAAGTTCCTGGGTAAAGCTCGGATCCAACCACAGGGCCTCCTTCCCAGAGTAACCTCGGGGCAAAGTCCTTTGCGGCGGCGTCTCAAAGAAAGCGCTCTTCCACGGGAGTTTCAACCTCTTCAAGATGCGCCGGGCTGGGAGCGGACCGTTTGGGTGGGCGATCATCCTTCGCCTTCTCTGTTTGAGGTCGCTTCTGGCCATGTGACTCTTTGGTAGGGGGATGAGTCTTTTTTGAGGCACCAAACTGACTGGGCCGCAAACAACGGCGCAGGAAGTTGCAACAAGGGGCGTAAGAGGTCGCAGCTTCCGGTTAGGTGTCTCTTCGACAATCGAGGCATCTACAATTCGAGGCACCTTCCCTAGAGCTTTCTTCAAAGCCTCCTGTCGAGCACCGGCCGCTTTGTCTCGCCTCCGCATTAAGCTTGTTTCGTGAGCCTCATGAGCATTTGGATCCATGCCTACAAAAAGAAAGCGGTTTAGAACCCAGGAAAACAAAATGAGCATTTACAGATAAATACAAGTGGACAAAGAAAGTTACTATGCGGCCTAAGTATAGGATCGCCCCCACATTCCAAACACTCAGAGGGGAAACATTTGTTGATATGACAACCCCCAATCCAGTCCGGATCACAGCTCTCTGGACCCATTTGTACCATGGGCACGGCATTCCCTCTGCCCACCAGGCCCGCCATGCATGCAAAGGGCTCGGCTAGATCAAGAAGATCGACCCAGGAAACGTTTCTTCGAGATGGCGCCGCCCCGTCCGACTGAATCAACGTCATCAGCCCCTTTACGTAGCGCCGCTCACTCACAGGGGGGTCAAAGAGTACAAGCGTGGATTTGCCTCCACGAACTCCTGCCTTAGGAAAAGGCCAGCCTACCTTCGACTCAACTTTCGCATCCACGCCCCATTTGTGAAACTTATTGGGAAGCGAGAATAGCAAAGCGAGAGTCCGCGACCTCGAAGAGATTTGTCCAGAATAGGCGTCCCACGTAAGAAATAAAATTGCCCCAATAAAGTCAACGCCGGCTCGATCTTCGAGATCCGACACATATGCCGATGAAGGCCATCAACTGGATGATAGCCCCGACGGCAAAATCGGAGGGAAGCGCCTCCATCTCCCTGCAGATCTTCACAAAGAAAGGATCGAAAGGAGGCCTCAGACCCGCACATAAATGATGGAAATGGAGGATAAGGGTGTCCTCGGATCGACGCGCGCATACATAATCCTTATGGTCCCCGGGTTTAAATTTATCGGACTCCTTCCCATAATCGAAAAAAGAAAACCGATACACGCTGGTGTCGATTCCGAATATGCGATTAATGGTCTTGTTGAGATCGCTATTCTTGCACAGTCGGGTCCATTTCTTGTCAACGTCCTTCTCAAACGCCGCCCCAAGCGCAAACTCTCGCATAGCTTCGGGATTATTAGGACGAGAACTCTTCGGCTGGGAATCAGCCGCGGCGGCTTCACCAACGGTCATGGTGGGGCTCGCAGTTTTCTTTTCTTACGCTTTTTGAGCATCCGCACATCCTTCCGGGCAATTCCGCATTTTCGCCCTCGCTGACCCCATTAGCTCGTGAACCGCGGCGTCCTGAACATAAGCCTCGTCATGATCAGGAGCGCCGCTAGTGCTCGGAGCCGCAGTTTGTTCTTCGATCGGGAAAGCGATTTCTTCAGCCTCACGAGCTGTTGGAGATTTTTGGGCCCGCTCCTTCTCCTCAAGACTCACTCTGCGCGGCGGATTTCGGGCAGAGATGAAGGCCTCCAACTCAAAAGGGTCCACATCCATATGTGCGACCTCATCAGCGGTAATCTCGCCCATATCTGCGCGACCACTTTCCACCTCAACCTCGTCCAACGGACGCGATCGAGGCAAATGGATAGTACGGGGTCATCTTCAGCGTAATCGTAAACCTCCCTTTCCGTAGAGTCGTCGCCAGAATTGTCATTCCCCGACATCCTGCAAAAACAAGGGAGGAAAAAGGTGGAGCTTTCAGACCTGGTATAATAATAAATTAACCCAGGAAGGTGATCGCACCCACTTCAATACCGCCTCCTCCGTTTTTACAAGAGATCGCAAATAAAATCACAGAGGATAGCAGGAGCGGTGAAACCCCAATTTTCCCAGAAAATCATAAATCTCTCCTCAGAAAAATCCCGTTTTTAATCAAAAACAAGGCGATCTTGCATCTCCGTAGCAAAAGAATGGCGAAATCGATATATATGGAAGAACAAGGCGGGGATGGATGAGTAAACAAGTTAACAAGAAGGATTTCTTACGATTTGCCGAGAAAAATTGGAAAACCGCTTGAAAATCGGGAAATACTCAAAGAGGTGGCGGAATCTTCAAAAGAGCCGCACTGAAATCCTAGAACCACCGCAGAACGCCGTTGAACCTTCAAAGCTCACCCAAAAACTCGAGAATTCTAAAAGCAACAAACAACGGAGAAAATAAGAAACACTAAAAGTGTGAAGGGGTGAGAAGCGAAGGCTTTATATAGGCAAGGGGGCCACGATCGAACGGTTGGGAACGCTTCATCCAACGGTTCAGATTAGGGCGGCAGTTGTCAGTTTTGAAATACGAAAAGGCGTCCCATCAATACCCACGTACAACTACCTGCATTCTTTGAAAGCGGCGCATCACTCCGCAGCAAAAGACCTGGAGGGCTGACGTCAGCCGCGATTGATGGCCTCGCCCCGCAAAAAATAGACCCAGAGTTGCTTTGAGGTCGCATGTTTTGAAAGCACGGCTCTTAGCGAACAAGTCGCATCAGACGACAAGGTCGCAAAAATAGACCCAGAGTTGCTTTGAGGTCGCATGTTTTGAAAGCACGGCTCTTAGCGAACAAGTCGCATCGGGGCGACAAGGTCGCAAAAAATAGACCGAGAGTTGCTTTGAGGTCGCATGTTTTGAAAGCACGGCTCTTAGCGAACAAGTCGCGTCATCCAGGCGACAAGGTCGCAAAAAATAGACCGAGTTGCTTTGAGGTCGCATGTTTTGAAAGCACGGCTCTTAGCGAACAAGTCGCATCAGACGACAAGGTCGCAAAAATAGACCCAGAGTTGCTTTGAGGTCGCATGTTTTGAAAGCACGGCTCTTAGCGAACAAGTCGCATCAGACGACAAGGTCGCAAAAATAGACCCAGAGTTGCTTTGAGGTCGCATGTTTTGAAAGCACGGCTCTTAGCGAACAAGTCGCATCAGACGATGGGATCATAAGTGTTGATAATTACTCCATCCTTCATATCCTCAGGGAATGTCATTAAAGCACGGAGTAGGGGGCCATTGATGGGTACAAATAATTCCACCACCTCAGCAAAGAGAGACAACCCACCGCAGCCACCCTCCGCATGACAAGAGAGATCGCAAAATGGGCGGCCGGTGTCTTACCTCGCCGCAATCAAGGCATCTCGCGGCCTCGTGCAAAGGCAACAGACCTGTGAAAATCTCATCCAGCGAGTCCGGAAAATTCGCGGGCGAGGCCAAAGAGGGCTTGCTCTCTTGCGACCCCGCAGAAGTGGTCGCGATTGATCGAGATCTTTTCCCACTTGTAACTTAGATATTTCACCTTGCTTAATATCTAAGTAAGACCTATCTACTAGTAAAATATCCATTAGATTACTTACCCCCTAAGTTAACCACCTCTATAAAAGGGGTGGTCATTGTAAACTAAAGATAGATGAGAGATATGAAATACACACTATATTCCCAAGCAAAAGCTCTCTCCATTCTAACTCTCCACTCCACCACCCGCCGGAGCATCACCACACCTTAAATACAGCCAGATATCCACCGTCAGAACACCGCAAGGACACCCGTGAGGATTTAGACGTCTTCATCTACCAACCGTCTCATACCAACCACCCTCTCCACTAATCAAGGCCACTAAGTTTGGACACAATCGGGTAGGACTTGAAAGGTTATAACGTTAGTCTAGGGTAATTCCGAATAATCGAAAAGGATAATTTAGGAACTGGAGAAAAAAAAAGTACGAGTGAACCTAATCAACAAGTGTACCACCTTATTTCTACCATACAAACCATCCAAACTCCTCTTTGATTGATTTAAACACTTTGGGAACCATAGGATACTAACACACCCGAACTCATTGTCACACTCGACTATGTTTCAAGTGTTATGGGGCGAGATCGAATACATTAGCACCTATCTCACTATCCCAACTCCAACATCATAAAAAAAAAAAATCACTTCCGAGCTCATTCCTTTGATTCCAACCTTTTATTTCTATAAACTCCAAGCTTTTATTCAATGAGAACTTTCTAATTTATTTTGAACTTGGTTGATCTCTTTTTTTTTTCTTGGGCCAAACCCAAACACTAGGCCCAAATGAGCTCATCTTCTCCTTATAGCTGAAAACCGAGAAAACACCAACCCATCACAAAACATCATTTCCCCCACCCCACACTTGCCCTAGCAAGTGTGGCCTAATAAAAGACTAAGTCCACTCGTAGGGTATAAATGAAGGAAATGTGACCATAATTAAGGCTCAAGGTAGGTTTCTGATTAAGTAACAAAACGGCTAGAAAACGAATGGTGGTCAGACCATTCTATCAAAGCTGAGAGGGGCTATGAAGGTTTAATGTTTCGGGATTAGGCTTATTTGGCTCTGGTTGGGTCAAAGAGACGCCAGGGCCGTCATCCCATATCCTACTTAGGTGAACCTTTCTATTTCGCCTCGAGACTAGTGGTATGTGAGGTGGTAGCAATCAAATTGTGCACAAAGTGTAGCTTACGTGAGATTAATAAACTCCATTCTCAAGATAATATCAAACCGCAGTGTACACGTTCGGGGCCCTACTAAGGTGGCCACCACTCGAATGTGAAAATAACACGCACAACATGGTGTTGAAAACCCTTGAAAAGTTTTAAAAATTACCCAAATATCGACTCGAGCCCGGTCATAGGCTAAGCATGCCACATATCAAGCACATTTAACAACGAAAACAAGAAAACGGCTAAGTCTCCCACCCCACACTTAAAACGAAACACTGTCCTCAGTGTGTGAGAGATAAAAAGAGGAAAAGACTTAGCTGTTCGACCAAAACCCGGCAGAAAGGCGCAATTGTGACTCAAAACTCGTGACACCCTCGTATAAATCCATCCCGAAACCTAAAGCGAGATCAACAGAAACAAAGAAAGCGCATGCACGGGACTGAATCCACGTGCTAGAAAGCAAGCAATAGGGTAAGCGGGTGCGTAAAATAATGCGGCCATGCCACAGTACAGGATCAAAGCATGAAGAGAGGGATACGGGGATATGCAATGGAAGGATAGAAAAGAATCAATAAAAACAGAACATCCATTCATCAGATAAAACCAATAGAAATAAAATCCCCGTCATCCCAAAGTAATAATCAAAGAAAAGGAAAACATACACGGTCAAGCAGGCCTCAGGGGCTCAAATAAGTGCGCGTGCATGCAAAGTGAAGTGTATCAACAGAATCGGGAAAGAGTATCAAAAGTAGCTGAAGCAAAACTAGCAAAAATAAATGGAAGCATAAATAAAATGCATGAAGAACTGGCTAGTCTGCTCCAGTGCCCTGTCCGTCAGGAGGAGGTGTGGTAGAAGCTGGTGCAGCCACAGAAGCTGCACTCTCCGGCTGTGTAGAACCTGCAGCACCTGTCCTCTCTGACTCTATCTCAACTGTCCCAATCAGCTCCTCTAACGATATGTCATCAAACCCCTCCTCTGGCTCATCAACTATCAAATCCTCTGAGACCCTCTACAAGTCCGCCTCAATCTCTGGGGTATATTGAAATGGTGTAACATCCAAATCCAATGGAGGAAGATCAATCTATCTGGCCTAAGCGAATACCCTCTGATTCTCAACGATTCCATTCAGAGTTAGCCTCAAACTGTCTCCATCCAATCCCGCTGTTTATGAGCAATCAGAAGCCTTTGTCGATCACTAATCCACGGTCCCCCGGTCGTCGGTGTAAAAGGTGGAGGTGGAGGTGGAGGTGTAGTGGAAGGTCCAGTAGTGAATGGAGGAGGCGGGGGTATTGTGGTGGTGGTGGTGGAGGAGATGATAGGTGGAGGTATCGGTAGTGTAGTGGATGTAGTCGAGGTGGTGGGGCGAAGGACAGTGTGAATAGGTCGTGGGGTGGGCCGAGGAGGCTTTTGAGCGGTGCGGGCATTGAACGGTTTAGGGGCCACATGCTGATTCTTTTTCCTCAAAATCTGATCATCAGGTTATTCCTCGACTGGAACTCTCTTGCATAAGGAATAAATAAGGTAAGGGCACATGAGCATACGGCGCTTGACCTTCTGATTTTCCCTGAATTCCTCGAAAATAGTCTTCCCATCATCTACCTTGAGATCATAATGTAAAACGTACAACAATTGCAAGTCCTTGATGTGGAAATGGGTTATGTTGTCCTTCGGTAGTAGGCGATTCAGGGAGAACTTCGCTTTTACTTTCCACTCATCAGGCCAAGTAGTCGTTAGCAACTGACTCCGTGCACTTCTCCCCTTAGATATCCACTGTAGATCCGGAGTGATGTCCTTCCTCATTTTTTCCAATGGATCCTCAGTATTCCCCCAGAGTTGTCTATCCGCAAACCAACTGATGTAATCCTGGCCCTCGAAAGCTGGTATCCGATAGTAATCATTTATTGCCTTGGCAGACCACGGGACATTGACTCCTCGTACCTTTATGAACCCCGACTTTAGATTGGCGACACTAAAATTCGCATACCATTCCTGAACTAGTGTGAGGTTGAGGTTCCCTTCCGGCTCGTATATCAAGTTATTCCAACCTCTCTTCCTCAAGTTGTCTATGAAGGCTGGAGGAACCGCCTTGAGATCTAACCTCCTCTCGAAACACATGTTCTTCATGGCGATGTAATCATTATAGTTGGTCAAGGCCACATGTGAATTAAAACGCTGCTCAAAGGGTATAGGGTCGTGAGGAGGAGGGTCTAGTGGAGGATCTTGCTCGGGGATATTTTGTGGAGGGGTATTTTGTGGAGGGAGTGAAACAGGTGTTGTTGCGGTTTTGGCTCGCATCCGTGCTAAGGCCACAGTCTCACTCTCAAGGTCTGTTGCCTCCTCACTCTCACTACTTGAATTCCTCCCCTCACTATCCGGCTCGAAGTCTTCATCAGAAGTCTCATCCCTTAACTATCCAAAAGGCTTAAGGGCTCTAGGGTTCCTACTCTCGGCACGTCCCGTATCACCAATCCGGATACCACCCTTAGGTATTCAGGGATAAACTAGGGTTTTCTGCTTCTTGGGCATGTGTTTTGCTACCGGCTGTGTCCCTTTTCCAGTACCCTCAGTTTCTTTCCGCTTGGTCTCTCTCATTGTCTCTACACTCACCAAAACACCACCAATCAACCGAATCAAACAATCAAAACCAACCCGGTTAACGTCCAACCGCGATTTCAAAACAAACCAACCCAAACAACGAATCACCCCACGAAAGCCACAGCATTCATCGTCAACAATAAGACAAGCAAAACAAAACAAAAACAGGATACATAATCAATAACAGTCAATAAACGGGATATGGGCGTTAAACCAAAAAGGCTAAAAACTAACCCTAACCGAAACTTAGACGTAAAACCAAAATGTACATGTACTATGCTTAAACGAGATGAGATGAACGATTTGGAGCGAAACATGAGTCCCGAAACGTCGATTGAAGCCTAAATCGGCCTAGGCAAAAAGTTGCCTAAGGTGAAGATCGAATCGAGAAAACGGGTAATTCGTTGTTGGAATGGATTAGTAGAATCAAGAGAAGGGATTGAGAGGTGTTGTTTGGAGTTTGAATCATTGAAAACGGAGTAATATTGAGTGATTTACGATCAAAGGGGTGAGAGATGCTGCCGGACGTTATGTAGGGTTTGGAGATAAATTCTGAGACGCCGGGTTGAAATGCAGGGGTATATGAAGGAGACGATCCCAAACGCGCTTTTGGAAATGTGAAACGCGTGTTTCGCATGTTCAAACACGCGTTTGAAGTCTGAAACGTGCGTTTGAAATGGAGATTTATGATCAGAGAGTTGAGGTCTGAAACGCGCGTTTGAAATGGTTCCAAACACGCGTTTGGAGAGGGGCAAGCCTAAACGCATGTTTGACATGGGCTAAACGGGCGTTTGGAAAGCTGGAACAATGCTAACTCAAGATTGTCACCCCACACTTGATTCTTACCACCCCTAGACCACTAGAAACACCAACTCACTCAACAAAAACTACGAAATGGTGGGTTGCCTCCCCCAAGCGCCTTTGTTTTACGTCGTTGGCTCGATAAGATGGATTATAAGGTGCCAACTTTTTCAAGTTATACCGTTGGCACGAGGCGAGAAAGGGTAGAAAGAGAGATGAAAGGGTGGATTGAAGATTATACGGGTCAAGGTTTAGAGTCCATGACAAGACTTACACGATTCATCACACGGTATGGGGTCTTCAAGGTTCACTATTTTTAGTGCTTCGTCGTAAGGCAACCTCTCATACCTTTTCAACCGTAAGCCATTGGTGGTAAATGTGCCAAACTTAGGATGGGTGATTTCAATAGCACCGGACGGATAGACTTTCGACACCACGTAGGGACCGGACCACCTAGACTTCAACTTCCCTTGGAAAAGATGAAGACGAGTAGTGTAGAATAAGACTTCATCACCCTCATTGAAAACACGAGGTTTGATCAACTTATCATGGAGTAACTTAGTCTTTTCTTTATACTTCGTCGAAAGATCGTAAGCACAAAGGCGAAACTCATCTAATTCATTCAATTGGGCCATACGCTTCTCACCAACTAAGGTGTCATCGAGGTTTAGCATTTTGATAGCCCAATAAGCCTTATGTTCGATTTCTACGGGAAGATGACAAGATTTACCATAGACTATCATATAAGGTGACATGTCTAGGGGTGTCTTAAAGGCGGTCCTATGGGCCCACAGAGCATCATCTAACTTTAAAGACCAACTCTTGACATTTGCATCTACCGTCCTCTCTAAGATACGCTTAATACCCCTATTCGTGACCTCGACTTGACCACTCGTTTGGGGATGGTAAGCGGTGCCTAGCTTGTGTTTCACCCCATAATTCACTAAAAGTTTGTCAAACGGTTTATTGGCAAAGTGGCTTCCATTATCGCTAATTATAGCCCGGGGTACCCCAAACCGACAAAAGATGTTTCTTTGAGAAAACGGATAACAACATTCCTATCATTGGTGGGTGAGGCTAAGGCCTCAACCCATTTTGACACATAATCAAACGCGACTAGGATATACTTGTTACCTCACGAAGAAGGATAGGGGCCCATGAAGTTAATGCCCCAAACATCAAAAACTTCACAAACGATGATCGGCTTTTGAGGCATCTCACTCCTCCTAGATATACGCCCGGACCTTTGACAAGCGTCACAAGATTTCACATAAGAATGTGCATCACGGAATAGAGTGGGCCAATATAGCCCACTTTGTAACACTTCAAAGCGGTCCTTCCCCCGAAAAGTGGCCCCCGGCCTCTTTATCGTGACAAAAAGAAAGCGCACTCAAAACCTCACTCTCCAGGATGCATCTCCTCAAGATGCCATCCGAACACAACCTATATAAGCAAGGATCCTCCCAAACATACTTACCAACCTCACTAAGGAATTTACGCCTTTGATTTGAGTCAAGGTCGGGATCTATAAAACCGCACTCATGGTAGTTGACAAAAGGTGCGAACCAAGGGCTACCTTCCTTACCGACTTTTAGAAAGTTACCTTTCTTAACCGGAAGAAGGGTGTCTATTGCACAAAGTTGCTCGTGTGGGAAAGAGTCATTTATCTCACTTTGTGCCTTAATTAACTCCTCTCTAAGCTCCATACGACTCAAATCGTCAGCTACGACATTCTCACACCCTTTTCTATCACGGATTTCAAGATCAAACTCTTGAAAGAGCAAAATCCACCTCAAGAGGCAGGGCTTGGCATCTTGCTTGGCAAAGAGGTAACGCAAAGCGGCATGATCCGTGTGCACAACTACACGAGAACCTACGAGATGAGACCGAAACTTATCAAACGCAAAGACGACCGCTAGAAGCTCTTTTTCAATAGTGGTGTAGTTTTGTTGGTCCGGATTCAAGGTGTGACTAGCATAGGCAATAGGCTTGAAGATTTTATCGATCTTTTGACCGAGGACCGCACCAACCGCGGTGTCACTCGCATCACACATTAACTCAAACTCTTGATCCCACTTCGGGGCAACTAAGACAGTAGCGGATACAAGCAATTGCTTGAGCAACAAGAATGCCTCAATGCAAGCTTGGTCGAAATCAAACGGGACGTCTTTTCCAAGAAGAATAGTAAGAGGACGGGCTATTTTTGAGAAATCCTTGATGAACCTACGATAGAACCCCATATGGCCTAGAAAACCCCTAAGAGTCTTTAGGTTAGTGGGCATAGGAAGCTTAGCTATCACTTCTACCTTAGCCTTGTCGACTTCTATTCCCTTATTAGATATTTTATGCCCTAAGACTATCCCTTCCGTGACCATCAAGTGACACTTCTCCCAATTTAGCACCAAATTCGTTCCTCACATCTACTCAACACCTTTTCTAGATTATCTAGACACTCCTCAAAAGAATCACCAAATACGCTAAAATCATCCATAAAGACTTCTAAGAATCTTTCAATCATATCCGTAAATATGGCAACCATGCACCGTTGGAATGTCGCGGGTGCATTACACAACCCAAACGGCATTCTACGGAAGGCAAAGGTGCCATAAGGACAAGTGTAGGTAGTCTTTTCTTGGTCCTCTAAGGCCACATGTATTTGGTAATACCCACTAAACCCATCAAGGAAGAAATAAAAAGCGTGACCACTCAATCTTTCCAACATTTGATCAATAAAAGGGAGGGGAAAATGATCTTTACGGGTTTGGTCATTCAATTTACGTTAATCAATACAAATTCTATGACCACTTACCAAATGCATAGGCACCGCCTCACCTTTGTCAATGATTTCAACGGTCATGCCTCCCTTCTTTGGTACCACTTGAGTGGGGCTCACCCACTTGCTATCCGAGATGGCATAAATGATCCCAAGCTTTAACATCATGACCACATCCTTCCTCACAACCTCTTGGAGGTGTGGATTGAGCCTTCTTTGAGGTTGCCTTACCGGCTTCGCTCCATCCTCTAGAATAATCTTGTGTTGACAAATAGTAGGACTTATGCCCTTGAGGTCACACATCTTCCACCCAAAAGCACGCTTGTGCTTCTTAAGCATTTTCACCAACTTTTCTTCCTGCAAAGCCGTTAGTGTAGCAGAAATAATCAAAGGAAGTAAATCATCATTTTCAAGAAAAACATACTTCAAATGAGGTGGAAGTGGCTTCATTTTCAAGTCGGGTCTTCAATGGATGGCTTCTCTAGCTCCCCTTCAAGGCCAAGATCAATCTTTTCGCTCCATTTTTCACCCATGAAAGCCGTCTCTTCTAGCCCAATTGATTCACTTTCCAACTCTTCCTATTCATCAAGCTCCGTGCTCACTCTTGCCATGCATTCATCGGGCTTATCTTTATATTCCTGCATGTCAACATGTTCCGAAACGCAAGAATATATAGCATCAATAGAAAAACAGTCCTCGGTACTTTCCTTAGGATGTTTCATGGCCTTGTAAACATTCACCGCGACTTTTTCCTCGCCAACTCGCAAGATAATCTCTCCGCTCGCGACATCTATCAAAGTCCTTCCGGTGTTTAAGAAGGGACGTCCTAACAACAAAGGTGTTTTGGAGTTTATGTCCATATCTAATACCACAAAATCTACCGGGAAGGCAAATTTATCCACTTTCACGATGACATCCTCTATCACTCCCATAGGCTCCCTAATCGACCTATCCGCCATTTGAAGGGTCATCCCCGTTGGCTCCAACTCTCCTAGGTCAAGGCTTTTTCATATATAGCAAGGGGAATTAAGCATACGCTAGCTCCCAAATCACATAAAACGCTAGGAAAATGAGTTGTACCAATAGTAATAGGAATAGTAAAACTACCCTTGTCTCTAACCTTCGGGGGAATTCTAGACTTAGCATCAAAAATAGCGGAGCACTCTTCATTCAAACAAACAACCTCTTTCATTTTACTCTTATTAGTTAGCAACCCCTTTAAGAACTTACAATAAGAGGGCATGTTTGCAAGTGCTTCAAGAAAAGGAATGTTCAAGTCAATTTTCTGCAAAATCTCAGTAAATCGAGTTTGTGCTTTATTCAAGCAACTTTGCCTATGATTCTTAGGGGGAAAAGGGAGAGTGCTCAAATCAAAATCTTTAGAAGGAGGAGGGATCATACCTTTCTTACCTTTGGTGCGTGGGGAAGACGGCTCTTTCATTGGCTCTTTCCCTTCTCTTCTAGTTGGTTCCTCCTCTTTCACATCAATAACCACATAGTCTCCCCTAGCTTGCGCTTCTTTCCTCTCTACTTCCTTCTTCTTGACATACTCTTCATGATCTTCATCATCTTCAATCCCATCAATATCTCCATCCATGGCTCCCGCCTCGGTCTCAATGGGAGCTTTTCTAGCTTTGTCTTCCCATAGGACTTTCTTTTCACCACTTGCCTCAATACTTTTCCACTTCGAGTTAAGATGGCGCTTACATTTCTTGGATTCTTCTCGGTGTTACTTGGTAAGCCGCCTTTCAACTGTACATGTTCCACCACTTGACCAAATTGAGTTTCAAGATTTTTGATGGCGGACCCATGTTTGTAGTTCATCTCAACCATGTCCTTCTTTATCTCCACAAAGTTTTTGTTCATTTGCTCTAATATGACATCGGTTGCACTCTTTTGAGGTATAGGAGCCAAAGGTGGAGGGTTTTGATAAGTGCTAGAGCCTTGTTGGTTATACCCTCCTTGTTGTTGCCTTTGGTGTGGAGGTTGATAGAATTGCGCTTGAGAAGATTGACCTTGATTTTGGCCTTGCCTATAACCTTGGTTTTGGCCTTGGTTTTGATTTCGGTTCCAACCTTGATTGTTGTTATTCCTCCAAGAACCATCACCTTGATTTCCATAATTCCCTCCTTGACCTTGTCCCACAAAGTTTATATTTTGAGATTCTTCATACGGTAGCCCACTTGGTTGGTCTCCCATATACTGGCCTTGATAGGCGCTTTGCAATTGATTTTGATATTGAGGCCCCGCATTCCATTGCTCCATCGAACAAATACTCATCATCCACTTTGCCAACTCATTCATGTTATCTTGAGATAGAGTACTAGGTTGCCCTTGAGTTGAGGATTGAGGATAAGCCATGTTTTGAGCTTTGGTCGTCATCCTACAATCCTTTGCCGAGTGTGATCCACTACAAATTTGGCAAAGTCTAGCACTCTCATTCTCCTTTTGTAATCTCCCCAATTGTTGTTCCATCGCTTGTACTTGAGCATGATATTGATCATTTGCCTCAACTTCTTTCACTTCAACCAAACCGGGCTTCTTACTCCTTGTCCCCTTTCTACTTGACGATATGTATTGCCTCGAGGTCTCGGAAATATTCTCTATTTGGTTCATTGCTACTTCGGGAACCATACTCATAATATCTCCGTTGCATGAAGCATGCAAGGTACTTTGATGAACTTGATCCAAACCCTGGAAGAAAGCATGAACTACCTCATAAGATCTTAACCCGTGCCCCGGGCACTCTCTCAACAAAGCCTTAAACCGGTCCCATGACTCATGTAGCTCTTCTCCTTCGTAAGCGTTGAACGACATGATGGCCTCTTTCATATCCATGGTCTTCGATGGGGGGTAATACTTGAGTAGAAAGGTCTTAATCACTTCCTCCCATGTGTGTAAAGAATCATTAGGCAACGAATCATACCACCGTTTAGCTTGCTCTTTCAAGGGAACGGGAAAAGCATAAGTTTGAGCGCCTCATCACTCACTCCATTGATCTTTGTTGAGTTCACTATTTGGAGAAAGTGATCAATGAATAAGTGAGGATTTTCTAAGAGGTTCCCTTGAATATAGCGTTGTCTCCCAACAAATGTATGATGTTTCTATTCAATTCCAAATTATTGGCAGCCACCGGTGGCAATCGAATTGGACTATGCCCCATGGTTGCCGTGGGAGCCAGCACTAAGTCTCTACAAGTCAATCCGCCTTGATTTTGCTCTTGTTGACCGTTAAACCAATTAGGCATCGCATTTGCACCTTGATTATGAGCTTGATTTTTGTTATGTTGAAATTGATTCAACATCCATGCATTGAACTGTTGCATAACGATGGGATCCATTTGATTCCCTTGGGCCTCATGTTGAACATTTTGTGGTATAGGCCCATTCGCATTCACAAAGTTATGTCCTTGTCCATTCCCACCTCCTTGTGCATTGTTGTTGACAAGAGGCAGGTTTTGATTCGGGACTCCATTATTGTTTCCCAAATTTCCTTCCAATCCTTGTTCACCGTTTTGTGCCAAACCGGATCCTTCTTCCAACTCACCCAAACTATTCTCTTCAAAGACCGGATTTGACTCCTCTACTTGATGTCCTCTTCTTCTTTGACTATTTCTACGCCTTGCGTAAGCCTCAATCCCGTCTATGTATGGCTCGAGTTGTGTTTGAGATCTTCGGGTCATGCACTACAAAAAGCAAACAACAAGAAAACAATAAAATAAAACCTAGGCCCAAGCCTTCGGTTCACTTGCAAGATATCACAAATAGCACAAAATATCCCCGGCAACGGCGCCATTTTGATTGAGCTAAAATTCACCTTTCAAAAACAATTTATAAAGACTCAAACCGTGGGCAAACTAACTCTCTAACCGGCAAAGGTACCGGTCGATTGCTAGAATAGCTACAGAGTACGAGGTCGAACCCAAAGGAAAAGCGTTTGTGAGTACCAAAGCGAACGTGTTACTTAGTCTAGGTGATCAATGTTTTTAAAGTGCTTGTTTACTACAACGACACTAAATTGATTCTTACTAACGAGTCTAAAGATAGAAACGAAAGAAAGAAGATTAAACTACTAGGTTTTAAAGATAGATTAAGGGACATAGCCGAACCATGATCAAAATAGCTAGTTTCAACCCCAAGGATAGACAAAACCGGGAGTGTGCATTAGAACAAACGAACTCTCGCATTCAATTTCACGGGTGCATGCTCCTAATCCCGGTGCTAAGGTCTGAACAACTCTCTCCTAACACCTTACGCCAAGTTAACTACCCTTCCCTAAAGAAGATTCACTAACAAGACATGTTATGCACTAGAGCCGCTTAAACGTTAAAACGAGTAACATCGCATTGGGCTCGGGCTTAACAACTAAGCCGAGTCCACGCCGCGATCTTAGAACCCCTTTTCCCATACCTCCCCGCAAAATACATATATAAGATTGGTATGTGAGATTACTAAATTAGGTGATCAATCTAATATAGAGATGTTATAACAAGTTCTAAGACGTGAAACAAGCAAGATTAAACAATAAAAGGCACTACCCACTCTCAATTTCATCACTCAAAGGGTGATTTCACTAAATTTCACATGAGTCGACTATGAAAAGGGATTAGCTACTCATTATACTAGTTAAAACAAGAAAGAAACAGTAAATTATAGACATAACAACTAAAAGAAAGAAGAATCTCTTAGTGTTTGAAGTAGAAATCTGAGCTAAGAAATGGAAAGATTAATAAGCTAAGATTATGTTGATTCGAGCTAAGAGAAAGTATTCTAAGCTATTACAAAAATCGAGCTAAGAAATGGGTAGTGTTTTGCTTAGAGAATGGTTGTTTTTAAGAAATAGTCTAAGGGGAGTATTTATAGGTGGGGGAAAATCTACAAAAAATCTGGCCTCAAACGCACGTTTGGAAGGCTGAACCTGGCGTTTCACATCTTCAAACGCGCGTTACGCATAGGGAAAACGTGCGTTTCGCTTCATTTCTGGGCAGGCTCTTGGCTGATCTTCAACTGGAACGCGCGTTTAGGAGGTTCAAACGCACGTTTGGTGGACTTGGAACGCGCGTTTAGGAGGTTCAAACGCGCGTTTGGAGGGCTTGGACTCTGATCAAGTTGGGTCTTCTTGAAACGCCCGTTTGGGGGTTCAAACGCGCGTTTGAACCCCTTTTCTCCAAATCTTCACTTTTCTCCCCTTTTTGATCTCTTCTCTTGCGTCAATCATGATTTTCACCATAAATCATCTCCTTCCAGGTCCTCGAGACACTCATACCCTTCAACATCGTAAATAACCAAAAACATCCAAACAATTCCGGAGGGTAAAAGTGCTCGGAAATGGGGTTAATATATTAACAAAAAGGGGTAGTAATCCATCAAAGTAACGGATTTACTCCCCGTGCCATAAGCTCACGATATCACCCCGAAAACGGTCTAAATCACCCAAAAATGTGCTGAAAATGTGGTAAACGGGGGGTAAACAATGCACCGGAGTCATGTAAAGTTGACTCCCATCAATGCACAACCCATAATCCGTAAATATTTTCAGTCATTAAAACAACTAAAAGCCACGCACATAAGATACATGCTACTTGGCATGGCTTCAAAACACGGAACACCATTCACTATTCTGGTTGCTTCTCATTGTCTTTGTTCTTAAGCTTTTTCATTTGACTTTCAGAACCAGCATTCAGTACAACATTTCATGGGCAAGAGATAGAACCAAATCACCAAATAATCATGAACACCAACATTTTCAAACCTTCAAAAACTAACGCTTCATATTTGTTTGTAAAATTGGATTTCATGAACCACAATCACAAGCTTCCAGTAATTTGAGGAGAAGTTCAGAAAACCCAAATGAAATCTTTTAAATTGGGGAAATTGGAAGAATATGTGAAGAAGAATATGAGCCCTTATACAATAAACACAAACAACCCAATGTAAAGAGATAGAACACATAAATATCATCAATATTGATCTGATGCACAACTGAAAACACTCAACCAATGAGGAAAAAGTTATCGTAATTCTTAGTGAAGTAGTCCTTAACTATAATTACTAAAAGTAATTTTCAAACAAGGAAACTGTTAAAGTTTGATGCTAAATCACAAGAATAGAAGAAGATAATAAAGGGAAAAGGAAACCAGCCTTCCTTCTCAACAACCGCAAATAATAGTATTTTAATCCGTAAAAAACATTAAATAAAAGCAATAAAAATGGATTTCTTATACACACCTGATATGAATTAGATGATAACAAACAAAATGGTGTCTTCGGCTAAATTCCACATATAAACTACAAAAAACTTATAAGAACTTCAAAGTCAAGTGATGTTTGTGCCATCAACCAACCAAATTACAATATGCAACATTATACCGCTGAATAAGTGATGGATAGTCCTCCGTTCAATGTGAATCAATGAGAAAAAGAGAACTAGAGAATGAGATATTACCTGAACAACAGTTGATAGACACTTTGACACAAACCTCTACTAAACAATTCAGAGTGAAGCAAAGAGTGTAAAATGTAAGATGGAAAATAGAAAACATAGTCCATTAAAGCTAAACTTATTACTTAAAGGACTATAGAAAACACATTTAAAATTTTGAGTGCTCAATAAAGTACAAACAGAAAATTTGTGCCATTATACGCATTTAAACTTTTGAGTGTTGATTATTCAAGGCTTAGATTTGTGACAGCAAAAAACACCCGGTACGCTATAGCTGCGAACCAAGAAGCAAAACCCCAAAGGGCTTCACCATTCAAGGTCACCATGCCAGGATGCCAATGGAATGCCTAGACAGGACATATTTTATGTTAACTTCACAGCGTTTCAACAGTAGGAGGTCTGATATAGACAGAATGCTGGTGTGATTATGCAAACAGGCGTGACATAGAAGAGCAATAGATACTGAATCAAGGGCCAGAATTCTCTTCAAGAATACAAAAACAAGAAACATCATATTCCGCAAAACCTTACCTTATAAAGGCAACATGAAAAAGAAAGAAAAAATTCTGAATTCACTCTAATTCACTGCTATTTATGAGCCTTGGAGGCGGAATAACATGTACACAACTGAAGACATGTTTAGCTTAAGATGAACAGATTATCGCTAGACTAAACCAAGAATAAAATTAAACAAATTACCACTGAATTGAGTATCAATAGATTACCAACATATTACTCTAACTCCTACGCTACGAAACTAATAAAAGTAAAATACAAAAAAAGAAATTGTAAAAAGAAGACAAGAAATAGAGAAGAAAAAGTGATGCTCTAATTCCATTATTCAAAAGCATAGAGATATTTATAATACAATACTATGTGAACACAATAAGTGATTGTAATCAAAATCTACATAAAATCAGTGAGTGTCAATAAACATTCTAAATTATATTATTACGTAATACTCCGCATTTGATATCTGTTGAACAAAGACGACAAATATGATATGTCTAATGACAAACTCATGAATGGGAATAACGTTTCCATTAACTGATAACAAAAGGAGATACATCGTTTATATAGTACAAGATAAAGGGCAAATATGTAAGTACATAAATATAATAAAAGTATTTATTCTAACATCTAATCAAAGCCTAACTAAGAAAAAACCCGGTAAAAAAAACTTATCAAAGGAAAAAGAGTACACATTTATCTGTATGTGAACAACATTGTTTAAGTCGAAGACATTGTTTAATTCGAAGACACATCATTAACTAAGCAACTATAAAAACATTTATGGTAAAAGAACATTGCAAGAAGAAAACACTATAACTACTTTTGAAACATGTTTTCCAGAATCATTGACATATTTTTATCAGCCAAATATAGGTCACCCTAGTACCATATCTTTTGGTAAGAGGGAATAAAGACTAATAACTGTAAAAGGCAAACATAAAGTCCACTTCATGTCTAAAATCCCCTCCTACCACTAGCATGAAGTATAATTACTGTATTTTTTTTAGTAACAGCAATCAGGAATCACACTTCATGCTTTTTGCTTCTAGTTTTTTTTTTTGTTTAGAGATCATGAAGCTGTTAAAAGTAGATACTCATTAGTATATGATTATTTATCTTCAATGACTTTTAGAGGTTTCAAGCATGGCAAAGGACTCATCCCCAGACCGCATGAACCTCAAAAGTTGTTTCCAATTCCAACAATACCCATTGACAACCTTTTGCTAAGAATTCCAATGCAAGAAATTATGAAGTAGATGCATTTCACAAGGCCTTAAAGAAGTAAAATCCAGCAAAGACCCAAACTTTTTAGGAAAAAACCTGTGTTTTCCTCTAAAAGTCATTGAGGAAACCCCTTTTATCAATATGAATGAAGCAGATCTGACAGGATTTTTTTATGCAACTAATTAAGGTGTACATGCAGAAAGTATGGCATGAAAGCATAAGGCAAAAGCGAAAAGTAAGTGCAGGAACACCGAAGAAAAGCTATGTATAACACATTTCACTTATGTTAAACCTCTCGTATGTACAAGTAAACTACAAGTGCATTTTCCATATTCAAAGCAAGACATTCACAAATGCACAACAATGTTTAATTCAAAGACACATCACTAATCAAGAAACTATAAAAACATTTACAGTAAAAGGACATTGCAGAAAGAAAACAATATAACTACTTTTGAAACATGTTTTCTAGAATCATTGACATATTGTCATCAACCAAAACATAGGTCACCCTAGAGGACACAAAACAAAAAAACATAAAGTACACTTCATGTCTAAAATCCTCTCCTAGCACAAGTATCAAGTGTAGTTAACGTCTTTTTTGAGTAATAGGAATCAAGAACCACCCTTCATGTTTATGGTTCTTGTTTTTATTTCTAGAGCTCATGAAGCAAGAATTTGAACTTGTCATTAAGAGCAGATACTCCATAAACTAAATTCTAGTTGGTACTTTTGTATAAAGAAGGAACCATCTATTCTTTTATTGTGTTAGGATGTGATTATTTATTTTCAATGACTTCAAGACCCATCCACAGACTACAATAACCTCAAAAGCTGCTTCTTATTCCCACCACACCATTTCATAAACTCTTGCCGAGAATTTAAATGCAAGGAACTATAAAGAAGATGCACTTCACAAACCCCAAAATGAGTAGAACCCACCAAAGACCAAAACTTTCTAGGGGAAAACCCATGACTTCATTTGAAAGCTATCCAGGAAACTCCTTTTATCAACATGAAGGAAGCAAATCCAACATGATGCCTTCTTTTCTACAACTAATTAAGCTGTACTTGCAGAAAGTACGACATCAAAACACAGAGCAAAAGTGAAAAGCAACTGCAGTAATACAAAAGAAAACCTACGCATAACACATTTTACTTATGACCAACCCCTCCTATTGTTGAGATAGTGTCCTAAACCCAATCGGGTTGGACCGGATCCAACCGGGTCGGATCATTTCTACTATTTCTTTTTGTTTATACATATATTAAATGGCTTTTCTATTGTCATACATTTGTTCTTTTTAAAGAACAAATTATGAATTGTTATATGATAACGTCCTTACTATTAAATTGTGATAGAGAAACCATGATAGGCGATCATGGTTGATGAGATCTCTAATCACTTTAATAAGTTTGATACTTAAATGTCTCTAGGCTGATGTACTATTAAACAGGGCATTGATAGTACGAACAAAGCAGCACGTATGGATGTCTTCTCGCCTTTAAGCGCGTGGATAGATCTTGTCTATCGAAGTGTAGAGACACTTGGACTATACGTGGACGTGTATTAGAGAATGCGTACGTTAGACTGACCCACTTACACTGTTAAGTCACACTATGTGGCGGTTGTGTAATTATCCTTAGGACCGGAGTCTTCATGGCATCTGTTAGATGTAATATCGTCGGATCAATCATAGATTGACCCGATTACGCAGCGGAAGTATCGGATCTAGATCTAAACGAAACAAAGAACATAAATTAAAGATCTAAACCTACGAGGGGGTTAGATTACCAACCTTTTTATGGTGAAAAACGTCAAGAACAAGTTGAGAAGCCAAAGTCTTCCAACGTGTGTCTCCAAGCGCCACCAGGTGGATGGTGTTTCACGCCGCCGGACCTCCTCGATATGCTACCAGAAAAATCCCGAAGATTTTTCCGACTCGAACCCTAAGAATAGAGGCCGAAATTTTCATCCAATTTCTCTTGTGAATAGTGACATGAATAGTGATTTTTTGGTATAATGGAGAACTCTTCTTATATAGGAGAGAGATCATTGTTCCACAAGGATTTAATTTAATTAATGGATAATCAATCAAATAAATCCTTTTCCATAAAAGATAAATCTAATATTTTCCCAAACAAATTAGGATAAATAAAAGATCATTATCTAATATATTAATTATTTAACCAATAAATAATTAAACACATGTCATATAATAACACAAGAAAACAAATTCCTTGTTAATAATATATACATATTGGCGCCAATACCTAATTAAATAGGTCATGGGCCGAAATTCACCAAACCGGGTCGAGTCCATGAAAAAATGTCATTTCCATGTTTTTAATCATTTAGTCCAACTAAACAATTAATCCGCATATCAATTAAAATTGGCAATGCTACTATTTAATTATAATCGAGAACAACGACGAGAAACCTATATGCTATATTAGAGAGCCACGTCGGGGGACCATGGACCCATATTCGATGCTTACAATAAATTAAATAATATTATCCGTCGGACCGAACAATAATATTCAATCTATTAATTCCGGGATTACACCACCATAAACCCGGCTCGAACTCTGCCGAATATAGATAACTTACACTCAACCATGAGTTGATAAGGTGTCCACCGATATAATCATTACATACGGATAAATCCTCCATAGATCGCTCATTTCGAGTCGGGATATTTCCGTAAACCCTTCTCAAAACATATTATCCTTATTTACCATTAACCCCCTAGTGATCAATTAGTTCACATACCAGACTAGTAGCTAACTAGTCTAACATGAACTCCGCGGATCGATCAGTTTTTAGGATTAACAAATAAGGGAACTGCCTCGCTCTACTTCCCGAGTGAAGGAATGGATTCCATATCTGTGATAGCACGTACTACTCACTCATTCCGAGAATAGAGCCAACGAAGTGTTGGACCACATACTTCAAGTGATCCTTACTAACACATCAAACTCTACCCTAGTTTAAGCGGTTGTATGCATGATCACCTCAGATTGAGATTAATCCATAAATGATCATCTTGTGATTCGATAAGACTTCTCGATCACGGAATTATATCGAGAACTCAAATCAAATCGGTCCAGCCCTATATGATTATCATCATATATAAATGCCCCACTAGGTACCCTATTACCTACAGTCCGGATAAGACTGTCACACCGTAAAGTGTTCTGGGTGCATTATTAGCATTTTAATCATGAGACCCGTACTCAGATTAATCAACGCTACGGACTAAGTTAATTTTAAGTACATCTCACTAACTCAATCCTCTTGTGTATAGCCATACACTGAGTTATGTGATTACATAGACGAGGTACTTAGGATTTTCAGTAGTGTCTTAATTATTAGCATACATGCATATAATAAGATGAATTATTAATTCTGTCCTAAAACAATTACATAATTGTCTTTCGGGCACTACACCTAACAATCTCCCACTTGCACGAAAGACAAGTGGATTAATTGTTTTAGAGCACACCCCTTTATATCTATATTTACAACATTCTCCCACTTGCTCAAAACAAGTGAGACGTGTCCCTCAAATCTGTACCCTCCAAGCGCATCTTAGTAATTCATCCTTCCAAGCACGACCGGAGTGTGCCGCCGTAGGGTAGGTCAGTGACCCGGCATGTACTTAGAATCCGAATACCATGTGACTCGGTACACTGATCAGGTAGGTTGGCGGCTTGGGTCAATCTTTGGGATCGAAACGTCGCCTTTCCATATAATCCGGTGGTACGATTGCAATATGCCTTTGATTCAACACTGAGGACAAAATCGACTTAACGATCATCCTTAATCTGACCTAAAGTCAGAATCAGTGTCATCACTTATATTCTAGTTTTCACCTGAATATACCAGCATATTATTCCTCATTCTCCCGAAGAGACTTAAGGGTTGACTAAACATCCCATTTCGTACTCAGCTGCAGGTTTAGATAACCATTCCTGAGAGGTAGGGTAGACTACATCGTTGAATGTTGCATTAATGCAAGAATATCTTAACCAGATGAATGGATGGGATTGCCAATGATCGATTCTCGCGAATTTGAGGGAATCAAATATTTAAGAATGAATCCCGATGGCATGTCAGACTCTGACTTCAGATAACACACCCATGTTGTTCCCAATCGCTTTGATGTTACCATTCACAAACACTAATCTACATACTACTTTACTAATATCGAAGCCCAGTCTACGAAAGACTTATCAATATTCTGGTCAAGTATATATATTAAAATATATGACTTTGAAATGACCGAGAGGTTTGCTTTAATCCCCAAAGGATATAAGCTATGGCAGGCATCCTGCCAAAAGTTCATTCCGAATAAATGGAGATGCCGTTAGTCTCACAAAAAGGTCTTAGGGAATCACCCCTATTTTCTGCTTTGTAACGAATCCGCCATTTGTTCTTAGCTAAAACCCTTCTGTTCTGAATGAATTCAGATTCCGTTGTTCGGCAAGGAAGTCTTAGGGAATCACCCCTATTTCCCGCTTTCTGACGAAATCAAGCAAGACTGAGTGGTAAGAGAGATCACGGTCTGGTTAACTCTCTACCTTTTAGGGAATCACCCCTAAATTACTCAGCTTTGCGTTGAAAGTTAAACTTTCCTATTCATTCGACTCTTCTCCGTGTAGTTCCAATTACTCCCACTGGGCCTGAGATACTCAGGTGGTTCTACAAGAGTTTCAACAGAACTGGAGTATCAAACTCCATTCACAAGGTTATGGCTTTTAAACCAACCTCTATGATCAGGATCCTACACAGCCCACAAAGGACTATAGGTCATCAATCGCGCCTATATAGACCGTAAGGTCCTGCAATGGGTAATGGACAAACCATACTCCCACTGCGTTCGGGGTGGAGTGATATAATGATCTAGTTTAGTAGTTTTTATTAGTGTTATCACCAATCCCGGTGTTGGATGTGGATCGAACAAATCGATTAGTAACATCTTGAGTACAAATACTTCAAGATCTAAGGTTGTTATTTATAGACTCTATCGGACCGAGTTTGTGATGTACCGTCATTCTCTCGAATTTACGAGTTTTATAACCAACCTTTACTCAATGCATTAAGATATTTCACGATCTGAATGTGTACGCAAAATTTCCAGTCCTACCTTCAAGCACTCGGTGCTAAATGCCTCTGTTTACGGAAGTGGGGTGAACCGAATTCACTCCTTATCCACAAATGCGTAGGCATCTTTTAGGTAGACTTCTCGGTTTTTCATTACGACGTAAACCGTTATTTTGCAACCAATATCTTAAATGAGTTCAGTAGCGTATCGTAGCACATCAATAAACATATAAGGCAAATTTGTGGTGTATCCCTTGGTGAAAACATTTCACTGGGAGGCAGGCTGAGCATCAGTCCCGAAGACTACGCAATAGCCTATTTCTGAGTATGGAATACTCTATCTCTGGTGAAATCAGAGATCCCCTCCAAATATTTTAGATAAACTTACCGGAGTTTTGAGTAGTTATCAGACAATATGTCACTACTCAGAAGCTCCCACTAGCTTGTATCTTTCATATGACCCCGAAGGTCAATACGAACAAGCTATGTAACTTCTTTAAATCTATTACCCTTTTCCCGATTGAAAGGAAACTTAGGCATTGTTCCTTTGAGACAGGGTTCCTTTGACTGGGAGATAGGAATCACCCTAAGCCAGCCTTCAGATCTTGTTGTTAGGGAATATGCACTAATTAATAGAATAGAAAGAAGCGTTTATCTAAATACGGAAACCATTCGCGTTTATATTGTGTTACATATACCTATTTAGCATTTGTTAGTGGTTCTGACTTTATCAAACAAAAGTCCGAGTCTTGGGTTCGTGCTACGAATGTTATATTTATCGTCAATAAGACAAACAAATTATCCTATTGAAAATGAATACGTTCGTTCCAACGAACCCGAAAACAGAAAATGAATTTTCTGTGATACTCAAGAAGTGAATCCGAGATTCATTTCCTTATATCACTCCCACTAATCTATCTGAAATAACTGCCCGTTGTCTATTTTATTTATCGTTTAATGCAAAGCTACCTAGTTCTTCCAAAGAACTTTAGCTTTAGAAAATTTCTAAGATGCATTGGTCGGTGATCCAAATCACTTTCCTTATCCTTTAATTTCCAGCTTTATTAATTTTCGGTTTAGCCTTAAAACTACTTAGTTTAGATGACTAACACGTATAAACATTCTTTCCCATTCTCGACTTTCCTTGAGGAAAACAGGTCTTGAACTAGCGCCTTCGCTTGAGTAGACACTACTCTTGAACTGTGGGATGTTCGGTGTTACTTGCTTGGACTATCGATTTTTCTAATCGTCAAATCATAAGACCAAAGCTCCCACTAGTTTATCGGTTCCAAATACCGTCTAACTAGCAACACTTTGTATTTATGATTTTTCAAGGATTAGAACATCACCTAGAACTAAGCTCCCACTAGTTTATCGCCCCAAATCTTCGCCTAACTAGCAATGCTATGTTCATGATGTTTTAAAGATTATAAAATCTCCGTAACTAAGCTCCCACTAGTTTATCGGCCCAAATACTTTGCCTAACTAGTAACGCTTATTCTTGTTTTTCCAATGAATGGAGAAACTATTGTGCATTCCATTACACATTTCTAATTATTCAGAAAAACAACAAATCATAAGACTAAGGCTCTCACTAGTTTATCGGTTCCAAATACCGTCTAACTAGCAACACCTTATGTATACGATTTTCCAATTTTTCAATTAGAAATTTGATGTGTAATTACACTTTTAAAATTCACTAAATGAATTTTATCTGATAGTCCTATGTCATCTTTTGTAAACTAAGTATGGTCGTCTCTCGTTCAACACGAGTGATACCCGTGACATACCTGTACTATGTCACTTAAGTTTTTAAAGGCTCAAGAGAAAGAAAAAAAAATCTCTTCCGAAAAGTTAACTGCATTTATTGATAATTACAACGTACTTGTTACTTTTCACATTTTTATTGAAGTCCTATTACTAACAGCTTTAGTAACCTAGAGATTTAGTTGTAAATAAAATGACAGAAAGTTAAATTCAAAAATAAATTTTCACTACTAGATTTATTTTAGGAATAATAAACTATAAAATGTCTATCCTACCATTCCAAGGATTTAACCTCGCACCTCGATTGCGCCGTAGGGTAGGTCAAAGAGGTGATAGTTAAATCGAGACAATCTCTCTCAGTTGATTAATCTTCGAGAAATAAACATCTCACGGGAATCAGACATCCCGGACCTTAATCGCTGATTACCTTCCTTTTCTAGCCTAGATATTTCGAAAATATCCATAATGAGTGTGACCTACTATATCAGACCTCAAAAGTACACCCCGAGTATGCCGCCGTAGGGTCGGTCAGTGACTCAACGAGTACCCAAAATCCTATCCTTTCGGAGACCAAGCCTTGAATTTTGATAGGGGTGAACACCATCCGTAGGGGGCTGAAATCAAAGCGGCTCGAGGCGTCACCCTTCTCTCACGTGCTTGCATCTATAGTAGAGGCCGTGGGGTTGGCTGTCGCCTTCCCCGCTCCCACTCAATATTTTGAAAAAGTGGTGGGATAACTAATTACGGTTTTGGCCTTGACAATAAGAAACAATAAATCAAAGTACTCCGAATAGGGTCGGTTATATAGGCAAGCCTACGCCGTCTTATTCGTTGGAACATATGTGATGATTCGAGGCCAATCCGGCAAGAGAAGCCCCATTTAGCCTTGAAGGCTTATCGGCTATGCTAAGTCCCGTCGAATCTTCAGAATGTACATATCACACGTGGAGGGAGTCGATTGAGCGGCTTCGGTTGAACTCGCCAACCATGGTTAGACCATTTCCGAACCCATGTACTAAGATTCTCCGATTTCTAAATTGTCACCGAAAGCGTAATCTCGTTTATGTTTAAGGTGGGTTCACTGAGAAGCCATCACCGAAAAGCTCAACGATTTATCCAAGTGGGATTCCCCGAGAATCCATCACTAAAATCGTAAACGATTGACAAATGGTTAGATGTAAGATACCACCGAGCTCCGATACCACTTGTTAGATGTAATATCATCGGATCAATCATAGATTGACCCGATTACGCAGCGGAAGTATCGGATCTAGATCTAAATGAAACAAAGAACATAAATTAAAGATCTAAACCTACGAGGGGGTTAGATCACCAACCTTTTTATGGTGAAAAACGTCAAGAACAAGTTGAGAAGCCAAAGTCTTCCAACGTGTGTCTCCAAGCACCACCAGGTGGATGGTGTTTCACGCCGCCGGACCTCCTCGATATGCAACCAGAAAAATCCCGAAGATTTTTCCGACTCGAACCCTAAGAATAGAGGCCGAAATTTTCAGCCAATTTCTCTTGTGAATAGTGACGTGAATAGTGATTTTTTGGTACAATAGAGAACTCTTCTTATATAGGAGAGAGATCCTTGTTCCACAAAGACTTAATTTAATTAATGGATAATCAATCAAATAAATCATTTTCCATAAAAGATAAATCTAATATTTTCCCAAACAAATTAGGATAAATAAAAGATCATTATCTAATATATTAATTATTTAACCAATAAATAATTAAACACATGTCATATAATAACACAAGAAAACAAATTCCTTGTTAATAATATATACATATTGGCGCCAATACCTAATTAAATAGGTCATGGGCCGAAATTCACCAAACCGGGTCGAGTCCATGAAAAAATGTCATTTCCATGTTTTTAATCATTTAGTCCAACTAAACAATTAATCCGCATATCAATTAAACAGTGCAATGCTACTCGAGGTGCAACGACGAGAAACATATATGCTATATTAGGAGCCACGTCGGGGACCATGGACCCATATTCAGTAGCTACAATAAATTAAATAATATTATCCGTCAGACCGAACAATAATATTCAATCTATTAATTCCGGGATTACACCACCATAAACCCAAATCGAACTCGCCGAATATAGATAACTTACACTCAACCATGAGTTGATAAGGTGTCCACCGATATAATCATTACATACGGATAAATCCTCCATAGATCGCTCATTTTAGAGTCGGGATATTTCCGTAAACCCTTCTCGAAACATATTATCCTTATTTACCATTAACCCCCTAGTGATCAATTAGTTCACATACCAGACTAGTAGCTAATTAGTCTAACATGAACTCCGCGGATCGATCAGTTTCTAGGATTAACAAATAAGGGAATCGTATCATCTACTTCCCGAGGAAGGAATGGATTCCATATTCGTGATAGCACGAGACTACTCACTCATTCCAGAATAGAGCCAACGAGAAGTGTTGGACCACATACTTCGAAGTGATCCTTACTAACACATCAAACTCTACCCTAGTCTAAGCAGTTGTCTGTGATCACCTCAGGATTGAGATTAATCCATAAATGATCATCTTGTGATTCGATAAGACTTCTCGATCACGGAATTATATCGAGAACTCAAATCAAATCGGTCGAAATTTATATGATTATCATCATATATAAATGCCCCACTAGGTACCTATTACCGATAGATCCGGATAAGACCGTCACACCGTAAAGTGTTCTCGGACGCATTATTAGCATTTTAATCATGAGACCCGTACTCGATTAATCAACGCTACGGACTAAGTTAATTTTAAGTACATCTCACTAACTCAATCCTCTTGTGTATAGCCATACACTGAGTTATGTGATTACATAGACGAGGTACTTAGGATTTTCAGTAGTGTCTTAATTATTAGCATACATGCATATAATAAGATGAATTATTAATTCTATCCCAAAACAATTACATAATTGTCTTTCGGGCACTACACCTACCAGCATCACGGTGTGGATTGTCATGCTTTGATACTATTGAGGTTTCCCCTTGCCATGGAGCGATCATGCAGTAGTGATTGGTGTGATACTGAAGCATGCGGAGCATACATGTTTGGTCATCCTTGAATCGCGTACCCTATTAGTAGGGGTGAATATCCGAAAGGGCCTTCTTATAAGGAATGTCTTACTCTCGTGAATCTTTACAAAGTGGAAGTAAACGAGTTACTTCGAGAGAGCATGATATCCAGATTATAAGATACGGTCGTTGATGTTTGACATTCGACGAACGACCGAATGAATATTATTATAACGATAAGATTCTATTTACACGGTAACTGTCTCACATGAAAGGTAGTAGTCATTGCATTTGACTCTTCCGATGATTGGGGGTCACGGTGTGTTGCTAGACGTTATCCCGTGATCGTTAGGCATGAAGGGCATTTTCGTAATTTGTACTTTGTGTCTACGGCCAACATATTCGGAAGCCTATCAGGTCACACACATAAGAACATCTAGCCGGATTAAAATGCGGTTATAGTGATAACCAAATAAGGAAAGTTTTATCTCAAGACTATAAAGGTTATAATGATAAATTAATATGGTGGTATTTATTTATTATGAATAAATATAATACAAGATATTAATTATGTTGATTAATTAAATATATGTATTTTTGATACATATGGGGCGCATATAATAGTGTATTAAGATACACTTGAATTCTTCTCAAAAAAAAAAAAGATACACTTGAATTGTTCAATTTAATTAATTGTGTTATCAAATATTAATATTAGATATTGATATATAAATAGTACATATGCATGCGTGGGTGTGCACTAATGCAAATTGGTGATTTGCATGCGCACAATAGTATGCATATAAATGATATATATAGATTTATATGTGTAATATATGTGTAATATATATATATATATATATATATATATATATATATATATATATATATATATATATATATATATATGCACATTTGTAAATTGATTTATGGTAATAAGATAAAGATAAAATCAATATAAGATATTGTCAATATATATCTTAGGAAAAATATTTAATATAAGATACTAAATATTAAATGAGATAAATCAATCAAATGTATTTTCCTTATTTTATTAGAAAATGGTTTTCTCTTTTATCTATCTTCTAGGAAGTTCTCCTAATCGACAGACACATGGGCGCCACACTCTCCTATATAAGAAAAGGGTTGGCTAGCTCTTTTGCACATCACAATTCCAAGAGCTAATAGTTCTTGTGAAAAATAGAGAGCTTCTTCTGGAGAGATTTAGAGAGAGAGAAAAGGCCGGTCTAGCAACCGGATTTTTCTAGCAGCAATCCAATGGTGGATTCCGGCGAGTTGTTCGTGTGGACTAGCGGTAGAGGCCGAACGCTTGGGCGGCTCCTTGCATCGCTACTCTCCTTAGACGGTCAAAGTGTCGATCTTTTAGATCAAGCAAGGAAACCACCGTCTACTTCTTTTAAGCTTTTTTGTTTAAACGAAGTCGATCCTGGTTAAAAGGAAATAAATTTTTGAATTCCGCTGCGTTCCCACGTAGATTTCCTAACAGTGGTATCGGAGCGAGCTTCGAGCTTAAGCAATAAGCATTAATTAATTTGCGTAGTAATTAATCCATAGATGCATGATTTAGATTCACGAAAAGAAAGAAAAAACAAAAGGGGGGCGTCGGTTTGTTTGGGGAGCTGGGCCTAAGCGCCGGCTCCCCACCATGCTACGGCGGTGACGGCGGTGCCCTAGGGCTGCCGGCGTCGGTCGGCCTTCGTGTGGAGGTCCCCGTTTTTCTTTTGTTGTTTTGTGAGTCTATATAGTACATTGATATCTCCTTTGTTTAGTTGTATCATGTGGCTAACCAATGGTTCAAATAGTTTGGGTCATTGGGATGCCACATGGCATTAAAATAATAATGGTCTTTCCAAACTCCCTTTCAAAATATTTGATTTGGAAAAAACTTAGGCCTAGGCTACTTTTAAAATTTTGATTTTGGAAGGTGGTTAGGAAAATCAACCAAAATATTGGTCTTTCCAAAAAATTGAATTGACTGCAGCCTTTCCAAATATTTGATTTGGGAAAGGCTGCAGCGCAAGCATTTTAAAATTTTTGATTTTAAAGTGGTGAAGCGATCAACCAAATTTTGTTTGAAAAAAAAAATGTCTTTTGGTTTTGGAAACCAAAGACATCTCTTTTAGTTAAGAACCAAAAGGAAGGGAAACAAAAGAGACCTTTTAATTTTGATTTTAATTCTGAATAGTTCCAAATTAATAAAATTAAAACTAAAATCGATTTAAAATTAAATGCTAATTTTATTTTTGATTTAAATCATTTAATTAATTAAAATTTAATTGATTATTTGATGTGATAAAATAAGACGCATAAGTAGTTAAATTTTAATTTGATCTTTTTCATAAGATATAATTGTATGGATTAGATGTGTAGATATAATATGATTATACGGACCTCGATTGATCATTGACTCGACCGATAGGATAGATGTGAATGATTTAATTTTTCTGTTGGATTATAAAAATTGTCCTAGGCCCTTATGAAGAACGTGGCCTAATTTATTTTCTGCATTATCCCATTCCCGTTAGCTCCCCCCGTGTGCGGCAGGTGTATTTATTTTATTAGATAAAATTTATGTAACAAGAATGAAGCGGAAGATGAAGACCAAAGAAAGAAGAAAATAAAGATCACATTAGAGAATGGAGCATTGAAGATCCTATTGGCGGTTGCAGCTACCTTTAGATTGTGACCTGCGGTTTCGCACGATTTGTATTCGAAACCGCACCTAGGAAAAGTCCATGATCATACCAAGCTTCTTGACGCATTTATTTATTTTGTGCTTGTATTTATTTTATATAATACGATAGATGCATAACTAGGCACGATCTAGATAAATGTGTAGGATATATGTCTATAGAGATAGATATCATGATGAGACCATAATTAAAATTAATTAAGAGAATTAATTTGAAATTAATTAAGTAAACTAATTTAAAATTACCCACAACAAAAATCGAGTTATATTTGTCTTCCAATATTATAATGAAGGTGAAGAGCACTTGTTCGGATCCAACTGATCGGCCCTTGTCGGGGGTTGACCTACCTCGCGTCGTTATCGAGATATGATCGTTATGAGATCTCATGAATATTTGGGTTACGACTCGACTAAGAATCTTGCGGTGATTGGCCCTCGTCAGGACCGTCTGATTTTAGAGACAAGTGGTTGACTATCATATAAGATGTGAATTGTCAAGAGTTGACTAGTCAACCACCAAGAGTCACATAGAGATGTGATTGGTAAAAGTGTTACCTACCTTTCGAATTATTCCGGTTGATCGGCCCTCGTCGGGAATCGGGGTAACCAGATGGGATCTTGGCCATTAAAGAATTTTTGAAAGATTCTTGAAAGTCAATTGGGAGTAGTTGACCAGTAGGAGCAAAATCATAAATCAAAAGACCATTTTTGATTTTGCGTGTATAAACAACAACACTCTTTTATCTTTATTTTATGTTGTAGTTTTTAGCAAACTTTTATATTTATGTTTTAATTCTCGATTAGTAAAACCAAATTGTGACTGTTACCTTTTGAGAAACGTTCTCAAGTATGGTTAAGTAATTCTAGTCCTTTTAAAATAAGCAATGACGCAAGCAACCCCGTTATAGTAGTTAGAGACAAGGAGACTACATATTTGATGGAGTGCTCCAAGACTTTAATTATTAATGAAAAACAGAAGCTCATGATATGATTAAGTCACTTGAAATAAGTTTCAACAAATTAATCATATATTGGATACGATCCAATATGATCATTCAGTCATACGATGACAATTAATTCAAAAGTTGGATAAGAATGACCACATCAAATTTTGGAAAGGTTGTTTTCAAAATTGTAAGATTTAAGTATCGACTTATTTCTTTAATCATTGCTTGAAGGTTAATTAAATAGTTCATGTTTTGAATGTGATTAAAAGGTTAAATAAACTATTTAATAAACTTTAGATTTCTTTATTAAAGGAAATTAAAGACATAGCTCTTGTGATCTTTCTTAAGTCTTATGAAGACTATACAAAGAAATATTTACAAGTGCTTAAAGGATTAAAAAGGAAGTTAGGGCATGTGCTTAAAACAAGAGATCTTATTGAAGTCTCTATTCTAGGCAAGTGAGTTGAGATAAATCTATCTAAGTTCAAGTCAACTCTTAGATATATGGTATCTTACGAGTATGATTAAATTAGAAAGATTAAATACGGAATACGCAAAGATACGGAAAAGTGAAGTGAACGTTGCGACATTTTCGATTTTGTATTCTGTGTCTAGTAAACTGATAAAGGACCTAAATAAATGTTATGATGTTCCGGTTCTTATGAAGAACATGATTTTCAGTTACTTGTTAGGATTTAGTAAACATATTCAATTGTAAAAAATAAATGTTATTCCGATAAAGTTGAAAGGTCACTGAATCTAACACACTAGATTGATGTCACTATATAGTTGATATATGTGAAAAATCTCAACTAAATGTTTATATGACTGTTATCCTTAATATTTGTGGTTGATCTAGACATAGTCTCTACAGAGGAGAATCGTGTGATCAGATGATGTCTGAACAATGTGATTATGAATCACGTGGGTAATACGTATCTAATCTAAAGATGACTGAAATACCCTTTTAAGAAAAGGTTATAAATTCTAGAAAAATTGTCTAAAGCCTAAACATACCGATGTTTGTTGGCTTATGACAATTAATGCCACAAATAATTGTTTATTAATATCTATGACTAGAAATAGTTGAATGTACTTATTGAAGTACAGCATTTCAGAAATCCTGAAAAGTTCGAGCTAGTACGAATATGAGATTGATGAGCTACTTAGGAATTAATCTCCAATTGGATTGAAGCAATTAATAACTGGAGGATGTTTCAGAAGTCGTCCATTTTTGGGATACGCAATTAGATTGTGTTCCTAAAATGGAAATAACGTTAACACTTTATATGATAAAGGTGTGACGCAAGCCATGCGAAGTATTACTTACCCGTTTCGGGATAGTGCCCTTATACTTTACCGAGTTCCAAAGATTAAAGGTTGAATAAATTTCATATTAGATATGGAAGGGGATAATGTTGAATCTATCTTAACTGATGATTTGAAGTTGGCATAAGCAAAGTCAGAAAGGCTTGGAGCCTAGTACGACATATACAACTTTGTGGAATATCTTAGCAAGTACGCTAGATAATATTTACTTGTCCGCGGAGCAAAATGTTTGTCTCCAAACATGCTGTCTTCTAGAAGAAGTGTTTCTTCCAAAAGAAACAGTGAGAGTGAATAAGATCTCAAAAGAGTTTGAGAACCTCAAAGAGATATTCAACCATTGGAACATGAGCAGGCACCGCATATCGATGAGGTGTAGAACAACGCCTCGGTGCACACAAAAAGTTACAGAAGTCTCGTGGATAACCTCAAGCTGAAAAGGTTGTTGGTATGTTCATCTTGAAGAATGAATATCTCACGACTTATGAAGGAATGTTTGAAAGGCAAGATTGAGAGAAATGGCCAGGAGCCATAATATCTGAATTAGATTCCATCAGTGACAACCAGTCTGTCTCACCTAGAGGGAATGTCTCTGAAAGGCTGACATGGATAGTAATATGATTACCATAAGGCTAAAGTGACGGCTGAAGGGTACAGGGTGTAAACCTTGTAATTATCTTTATGCCGCCAGCTGAGCCTAGTTCTATGCAGACTATGCTTGTTATAACTTCGTATCATGGCTATATGATAGTGTTGAAGACGTTGGGCAGACAGCTCGATGTTCATAGGCGATAACATGATATGTAAGCCCATGACATCCATTTATGGACTCAAACAAGTTTCTCTAGACGATTTATTTGTTTGATAATCAAAGGAGTTTGATTTAGTCAAAAGAAGGGATGTGCCCAATGTGCAAGATGGATAGTTGGAGTGTGTTACGATTTTTGAGCAAGGTATTGGATACCTCTCTCGGGAATTATCACCCCATGTCACAGTCAATTAATGTTAGGTAGTTCAAGGTCTTTACGAAAGCACTTAGATTAGCAGTTCTTATTTTTGGAAATAAGAATCTATAGTGATAGATTTAACTGCTGTTAAATTATAGTTTACCTTTATAAATGTGATGCTAAAAGAGTTTAGCATAGATCACAACATGAGATACTGCTAGCTGGTGTTCTCAAGATCTATCTATGTTAGGACGTTAGTCCTAAAGATAAGGTGAAAGATGATGCTTATGGAGGTTTCCTTTGCTACAGCGATAGGAACCATCATAAAAGAAATGTCAGATGTTCATTGTCCATGAAGAGTCATGAGCAAAAATGAAAGTAAATCTGGTGAATGCCGATTATATCCTTAAACAAGTTAAGGATGGTTTCCTAGTTTATCGAAACTTGGAATCAAATAAATATAGTTATACAGACGTATATCCTGAGTCTTATGAAGGCGAGAGGGAGCCACATTCTGGGTTTGCAGTCACTTTGATTAAGTGATACAGTGAGTTGGAAATGTTCTTGGCTATGAGTCACTGTAAATTCTACAACTTAGCCAAAACACAGTAGTGCCTTAGAAGCGCGGCGGGAACAGTACATGGATCTAAGAAAGCTTCATTCATGACCTTGTACGGTTCTTCCACCTTTTCTATATAGCTAATATAGTAAGTGGATTCATTGTTTAAAGCAAGGACCAGGGTCTCGTCGGAGATGCATGTGTGTGTTAAGGCGGTTCCTTTGACTTGGTCATTTGGAGCATGATATGAAGATAGTCTGAGTCCCCACGGATAGTGATACATTCACGGCTAGGGCTGGTTGCGAGTATTGCATAAGATTCTTGTGTTTCAACTTGGTCTTGTATGTGCGAGTGATTGGTTTTAGGCCAAGTGGGAGATTGTTGAGATAGTGTCCTAAACCCAATCGGGTTGGACCGGATCCGACCGGGTCGGATCATTTCTACTATTTCTTTATGTTTATACATATATTAAATGGCTTTTCATTTGTCATATATTTGTTTGTTTTTTTAAAACCAATTATGAATTGTTATATGATAACGTCCTTAGTATTAAATCGTGATAGAGAAACCATGATAGGCGATTATGGTTGATGGGATCTCTAATCACTTTAATAAGTTTGATACTTAAATGTCTATAGGCTGATGTACTATTAAACATGACATTGATAGTACAAACAGGCTAACACGTATTGAATGTCTTCTGTTTTTAAGGGCAGGGATAGATCTCGTCTATCGAAGTGTATAGACACTTGGACTGTAACGTAGACGTGTATTAGAGAATGCGTACGTTAGACTGATCCATTTACACTGTTAAGTGTCACACTATGTGGCGGTTGTGTAATTATCCTTAGGACCGGAGTCTTCCTGGCATCACGGTGTTGATTGTCATGATTTGATACTATTGAGGTTTCCCCTAGCCACGGGCCGATCATGCGGTAGTGATTGGTGTGATACTGAAGCATGCGGAGTATACATGTTTGGTCGTCCGGGAATCGCGTACCCTATGACACATCTGGTAGACAAACATCTCCACCCTTTCTTATATACATAAATATTAATCGCATCTCACAATTAATAAGCCTAAATGCATACAAAAAAATTCAAGAATGCACTTTAAAGCATTTATCATCCACCAACAACCACATGCAGTCGAAGCAGAGAATAATCAAACACATACCCAAAACCACCTAAGCAACTTGGAGAAGTAAATGTACCGCGGAGGCTTTTTTCTGGTAAACAAGACTAAGGAACAATGTAACTGAAACTGAATGCAAAATGTGCATTATATAAAGTGAAATTGAAGCTTTACCTGGTCCAAAAATCCACAGCTCAGTTATAGAGAGCTCTTTCCAAGTAATTGAGTAGAAATCCATTGGATAAATGAAGCAAACTTTCCCCATAATTTCAGATCTGTCAGGTAGATCCATTTTACATCAAACCTGGCTTATACCTAACGGGAAACACAACAGCTGGCGGATCTCCGACATTGCCGCCCCATAGATAAACCTTGGATTGATGGAAAAGACAGATAGTGAACGAATTTGATTTGGATTTTTTTTTGCCTTTACTCGGTGGAAATTCGAGTAAAAAATCAGTGTATTATTTTTATCATCTTTTGAAAATTTTATCACTAATATGTATTAACTGACACACTAAAATTTTAAAATATTGACCATTGACTCGTATCTACACTTGGAAATCTAAAGTTAATGTATTAAAAATCTTTAATAGGATGTGTTATTCTCGAACCTTTATCCGTATCATAAAAATCCTGCAGCCGCTCCTGCTCTTTCCGTTTTCATTTAACTGCCGCAGTTGTCAGAAACACACATATTAAGAAGAGTAGTTAATGCTTTGACTTAACATCCCTTAAATATAATTAATGTAAAGTCATTTTCAATCTTCCATCCCTTAATAAATAAGAGTAGATGTAGAAAAATACAATAAGTAATTTTTTTATCAACAACAACCGTTAAATGGAAACGGAGGATGTATTATTTATTTATTTTGTGGAGGGGGCGGGGGGGATTTTGTGGGGTGAAATTTTAAAATACAACCGTTGTAGGAAGGTTTTATCAAGTGTCATAAAACTTCTCACACACGATAAAAGTGTATTATGTGAAATAGATTAAAAATGAAAGAACACAGATGTCACTAACTATAACTTTTCTACGGCACTGCTTCTGACATAAAATCTACCGGTTGCGGGGTTTGAATAAAGCTTTCGGACCGAATTTAAATCCCCTGTCGGTCGGCTCGTGCCCTTGAAAACAATTGTTCTCTGTTTTACCCTCAATATTTCACAGTTTGAAGGAAACCCTAATAAATTAACACTATTGACTGTTATTAGTATAATTTTTTTTTTTTTTTAAAAACCTTGAACTTCGCCCTATTATCAGTAAATGAGAGGAAAGAACAATTTCGTTCACTGAAAGCTAATAACTTGAAATTTTAGCAAGCTCAACATCATTAATAATGCAGGAAAAATCCGTTTTGTTTGACAATTCCGGTAGTGGTGGCAGTGGAGCAGCTCCTTTTGCGACGGAGGTTATGGCGACCGAGGCGAATAGTGGTGGTAGTGACAGCGAAGGGGCGGAGGAGAAAGGGAAAGGTGAAGGAGGGAACATGTGGCCAAGCGAGGAGACTGTAGCTCTGCTCAACGTAAAGTCTAGAATGGACCGTGAATTTCGTGAACCAGCTCTGAAAGAGCTTCTATGGGATGAAGTTTCCAGGTAACCAATTCAAATGTTTTTAAAAGCTTGTAGGTGTGTTGATTATTAGCTAAATGTCCAGATCAAGTCAATTTGCTTGCCAAATTTAACCCCACCTCCTTCATGTGTTTTGTTTTTTTTATTTTTTATTTATTCATTATGAATGTGAAGAATGTGGAAAATGTTTGAAAACGAATGCAATGAATATCTCTTCTTTAGGTATAGCGTCTCATAAGAGCATCTCCAACGGTTGCTAAAGAAAAATTTGATAAATCTGTTAAAAGATTTTAAGTTATTGTTGTTGTGTCAACTAAAAGGTAGAAAAATGCTAAAGGTTGAAGATCTTCAACCAGTTGATTTGATTGAGGTGGGATTTTTCTTAACTAGCTTTTTGAGTGTGAGTAGACTGGAGTGTAGTGATGAATTCATTCATAGATAAAAATAACGTGGTATTATGATAAACCTTTTGAAATATCCAACACTGGAAATGTTTCTGCCACGTTCTGTATTTTACATATTTAAACACCATTTCTGTTCTTTTCAAGTTTACTACTTTTTTTATTTAAGTTGATAAGCATCGTGATCTTCACTGAATGGAGATTCTGTATTTTGGGTGCATCCAGTAGTGCATACTTAGAGATTTCATGCATATGTCTTTTGAACCAAATGATAATGTGTTGCATAAATTAGAAGTAAAAGTAGAAAACAATTACACGCCTTGGAGAGGGAAGTGCATTTATCAAAACAAAAGAATCAGCTCCTAAGTTTTGGTATCTATGGACACGAAAGAAATAGGGCAGTTTTTCACGATAATGAACTTCCTACTAGCCCCTCTCCGGATATAAGGGAAAAGAGGAACAGGTAAAGAAATGTTTTTAAGAGAAAAGAAAGTATGAAAAGAAGAATGATTATCATGCTTATGTTTAGTAATTGGATTACTGTGGATGGATAGGTGATGATAGTGGAGTATCCTCAAAGAAAAAATCTGATGTTTGTGTGTGTTGATGTTATTGATCCGAGACCTCACGAGCCCTCAAACAGCTATGAACAGGCTTTAAAACAGGGGGAATTTTCCCCTTTTGAAGCCCCTTTCGATGCCTAAGTCAGTAAAGGATCAGAGAGTTTAAAGAGTGTTTCAAATGTAAAATAGGTAACATACCTTTACAATGTTGAACCGTATGAAACTATATGAAGAGATATGTCACACCCTCACCTCTCTTCCATTGAACTTAGAAGTTGACCTACAGGTGCCAAAACTTTAAATCGAGCTAAAATACTTGCGTCATATGTAGCCCATACAGGCAAAACCTGGTTGTGGCCAAATAGAAATGAGAAATTATTTGTTGGTTTGGGGGAGGGGGTTTAGACACCCCAAATTTGTATACATATTTCTGATCTATACTACTATTGAGTACCTCTTACATTAAAAAGCAACAATAACACCACGTGTGATATTTCCAACCTCTGAATGGTGCACCGAGATGTGATTATATAAGAATCTCTCTTTGAGTTTGGCAGTGGAGCAACACCAGTATGATACGGGTTCGGTTGTGAAAATATAAATACGAGTCCTCAATTCAAATATTGAATCTAGATGCGTGTGCAGTTGTGCTCGTTGGGCAAGTAATTATGCAAGGTTGTTTAATTCGGGCTTATCTTTTTTTTGTTGTTGTTCATGGTGGAAATGTTCTGTGGGTTTGTTGTTCATTGTTCATTCAGAACTTGTAAAGGTGGTTTAATTCGGGCTTATCTTGTTTTGATTGTCAGGAAATTAGGTGAGCTTGGATATACACGAAGTGGAAAAAAGTGTAGGGAGAAGTTTGAAAAGTTAAACGAGTATGATAAACGAACAAAAGATGGTCGATCTGGATGGCTCGCTGGCAAAAATGACAAGTTTTGTGAGCACCTAGATTTATTCGATAACGAACTTTCTGCTTCATTGTCTCCATCTGACCAAATTCAGCGTTGTATAATTCAGAAAGGAAATATAGTTAAGCCAACAGTGGATCAAATCGACAGTGCTAGCTATGGTTTTATCATACCTACACCAACACCAACTACATCATCATCATCTGGAAGAGATTCAGAAGGGAGTGACGGGAAAGGTTGGAAGATGGCTCATTATTTTGAGAAATTGATGAATAAAGTATTGGAGAAGCAAGAAAGTTTACAAAAACAGCTGTTAGATACCATGGATAAATGTGAAAAAGATCGAATAGCAAGAGAAGAAGCTTGGAGAATGCAGTATATTGAGAGAGTTAAGAAAGAACAGGAGCTTCTAGCTAATGTACGTGCAACTGCATATGCTAAAGACGCGTCTTTCATGGAATTACTACACAAAGTCGCGAATCACCACGAAATCACTCGAGATACACCGTTTCCAAAACCAAGCTATAACAATGAGCAGAATCTGGAGATTTTGACTTCTTTAGCAGCAAACATTGACAATCAAATTTCAGAGAATAGTCTTGATCGGCAAGATGGTCCCACCGAGCATGAAATATCACTGCAGTTTCCAAATCCATTGATTACAGAATCAAACGGTGTTGTTGAGAGTTATCATCAGTCGAGCAACACATCAAGATGGCCTAAAGAAGAGGTTGAAACTTTAATTAGGATTAAAAACAAGATAGCTGAAGATGGTCTGAAAGGCCCTGTATGGGATGAGGTTTCATCTGCCATGAAGAGGTTTGGTTATGATAGAGAAGCAAAGAGATGTAGAGAAAAGTGGGACAATATAAACAAGTACTACAGAAGAGTAAAAGAAAGCCACAAGCGGAAGCCAGGGACGTCTGGGAGCTCAAAGACGTGTCCCTATTTTGATTTGCTCGATTCTATCTACAAAAAGAAACTTGCTAAAGTTGATAATACTCTAGATTTGTCTGGTACTAATCAACTGCCTGAAGACGACATCTTAGTGCAGAAACAACAACAACAACAACAACAACAGCAGCAACATAATGAACACCAGCAATGAAGATATCAGGAATCATAATGTAGATCAAAACCATTGGCGGATCTGTGTAGGCTCACGTGGGGTCACGTGAAGACAACGAGAGCCGAATTTTTAGTATTAAACGATGTAGATTTGTTGTTAAAAAGTCGTTTTGTTGTTAAAAGTCATTTTGAAGCTCTGGTGGCCCTCTTGAAACAAGTTTTGGATTAAAAAATGTAGCTTTAAAAAAATTGAATATTTATCTTTGGATTTGGTTTTTCATTAAATCTTTTCTAAAAAAAAAAAAAGCGTAAAATCGGGGGGGGGGGGGGATCGGGGGGAGGGGTGGATTTGGATCATGAAAGGGGAGCAGGTTTTAGATCGGGGAGGGGCGGGGTTGGGGGGAATGGAACAGGAGATGATGAAAGGGAGCAGGTTTTAGATCGGGAAGGGGCGGGGTTGGATCGGGAGAGGGGGATTTGGATCGGGAGGGTGGATTTGAGATCATGAAAGGGAGCAGGTTTTAGATCGGGAAGGGGGCGGGGTTGGGGGAATGGAACAGGGAGATGAAATGTTTAAAGTGTTGGATGGTGTAGATGGTGGAAATGGGTGGTGGAGGATAAAAGATGGGGGAAGAAGTGGAGTTATTGGATTAATTTTAATATTTTAAAAGTGTTGGATTGAATCGTATTTTAAAATTTGATGTGGAAATAATATAAAAATCTAGTGTCAAGGTAAAAATTGTTGTGTAATTAAAGAAGGAAAAATATTGAAAATTAAGTGTAGTGTAAAGGTAGATATGAGCTTTAAGTGTGGTGTGATGAATAAAGTGGTATAGTGGTAGATTGTTCGTGGTACGAATAAAGACTCCCATAATAATAGCTAAATAGTTGCGAGAAATTGGAAAATCGAGGTTGTGTCGGTCGGCGACACTGCGAATCAGTCAAATCGCTTTTTTACATACTGGAAAATCGATTAAGCGTAAAGATCGCTACGTTCAAGCGTAAGGATCGCTACGTCCAAACGTAGCGAAATTCAAACCAAATCTCATACAAAAATCACTCAACACGATTCCTTTACGTTTAAGCGTAAGGATCGCTACGTTAAAGCGTGAGAATCGCTACGTTTAAGCGTAAGGATCTCTACGTTTAAGCGTAGAGAAATTCTTGTACATTCAATTTTTTATTTTTTTATTTTTATATTTTATTGACGTTTTGTTATTTAACATTTGTAAGCAAAAATCTTGCAAGATAATTTTTTTGTTTTGCTATAACAAATCCTGTAATTTTAAAAATAAAATAAAATTATGAACACTCAACAAATTATAATGATTATTATTTAATTTTATCCCTACATCATTCTCTAAATATTATTCCTTTTAAGAAAAAAGATCTCATGTGTTTTTTTTCTCTTGCTGAAGTGTTTTTTTCTCTGTTTCTCAAATTTATTTAATTTATTCTATTTAACGTAAATTTATCTGTTTCTAATTATAACACTCTCATGGATTTGCTGAGCTTGAAGAATCAATGGCGGAGAAGAAATTACCGGCGCATGAAAACCACATATTCCAGTCGGAGAAGAATGTCAATAAAATTAAAAATTAAAAAGACAAGAATTTCTGCGTTTAAGCGTAGAGATCCTTACGCTTAAGCGTAGGGATCGCTACGTTTAAGCGTGAGAGATCTCTACGTTTAAGCGTAAGGAATGCATGTTGAGTGATTTTTGTATGAGATTTGGTTTGAATTTCCTTACGTTTGGGCGTAAGGATCGCTACGTTTGAGCGTAAGGATCTTTACGTTCTGCGATTTTCCACGTCGAAAAAGTATGGCGCGATTCTGATGTCATTGCACCGATACAACCTGATTTTCCAATTTCTGAATAGTTGCATGACAAACACCAGGTTTTGTTTTATTTTTTTTTTAATTATTATTTTTTTTAAAGTGTGGAAAAAGAGATGCAAAAACAAAGCAGCAAATAGGTACAAATCAAAGACGATGTTTAGCGCTCAATTAAATTTAAGCCCCATGCCGACTTGAGATTTTTCACTCTCTTAAACGACTAAGAAAGGAGGACATATTGGGGGGCGTGTAACGCCTCCAGATCTCGGGTCCGGTAGCGCTAAATTAGTCATAATGATCCGGTCAACTGTTTAGACCGTCGTCCTCGCTTGGTCTAAAAAGGCTAATCCGAGTTGATAAGATTTTTATGTCTCACATTTATATGACAAGATTTTTATGTCTCATCGCTTAGTCTAAGAAGCCTAAGTACTGACTCAAGAACTACCTTGTTCCGCGTCAATATCAAAAAGTATAAGAAATGTCTCTGAAGATGTAACTCCAATCTTTCTTGTCTTGGTGGTGGTGGACAATATTTCGATCTATCCAACCTTACAGATCAGTTAGGGAAAAGAATTCCTCCCAATTGTTCGAAGGAATCACAGCTTGTCATTGATTTCCCCCTTAAGAGCAATCGCTAAGAGCGTGTAGGTGTTGGCACTTTTAACCGTTCTAACATGTTTATTTAACAAACCATAACAGACATTGCAACAATAACTTAACAGATTCAGAAAATAATAAATCGAAAATAAGTAAAACGAAAACTTATTGATTGATGCAAGTTTAAAGACTCTTTCCTAAAAAACAAATTTGCGTCAATTCACATCCCACGTGTCATGATCGCCTCCCAAGATACAACAATCCTTACCTTCTGATCATATGACACTTGTAATGATTCAGAAACGGCGAATTTGAAAACCTAGTTTGTATTCTCTTTAATGGACTCCAAGAAATATGAAGTGAAAATGCCTTAGTATATTTGTGTTAAATTTTCCGGAGTTTTTTTTTTTCTACTCTCATAAACAATTTCAGTCCTTAGTGATATATATAAGATGTCAAAAGGCTCCAAATGAACCAATATATCACTTCAATTATTCTCAAACTGCCGTGCATGGGTTAATTTTCCCAATAGTCACATATATTTTGAACGCATACAACCTAATCCAAAGGTTGATTACATGCATTCCATGCAATTAGTTCGAAAACTAAGACATTAGGGCAAATATATATATATATATAACATATAATTCATTTAATATAACCAAATTTTAGTAACTCGTGTCATCTTTAAATAATATATCCTCATTCACCGTGAATGATTTTTTTTTAATATATGATAATCCATAATAAACATTCGAATGTGGCGTCACTTTACCCGTATAAGTGATTATCGGATTATTATTTTCAACAGAAAGGATGTCTCGTTGAGCTGATGACATAGAGGGCAAATTGTCGACATGCTAACACACCGTTTCCTTAAGAAGTCCATGGTAGGTAATGCATCATGTCGAATAAGCCAAAGGTGGTAATTATAACGAATAGGCCGGGGAGTTTCCATAGAGTTTCCCACTTACTTTTTGTAGTCTTGTGACCATCAGCGGGGGCGGCTCCATTACCAACAAAAAGGGTCTATTGATCCCCTAAAAAATAAAAAATAAAAAATAAAAAATTTTTATTTATATTTTACACTATTTAAAATTCTTACACACTAATATATATCTACTAAATTGACCTTACAATTTTTCAAATATTATTTCTTGATCGATGTCGTATTTGGATGTTTTAAAACTAATGTTTATAAACTTGTAATAGGATGTATCGTTCTCGATCTCTGACTCGTGTCATAGAATTCTTGCACCCGCCCCTATCCATTAGAGGTTAAAAATAGATACGCACTGTAAAGTGTAAACTTTTTCCAAGTTCAGCCTTCCAAACGATGGTGTCATTGATAGAGTCAAAACCATCCATGAGGGCATTGGCTGCCATTTGGATGCCTCTCCAGTCCAAGTAGATGAAGAACCCGATTTGAGGGTTGAAAAGGATTTTCATACTTCTGAGCAAGCACCTTGACCCAAAGTGAGTGTTCATTTGTGAGCAGTTGCCAAACAAGTCTTCCAAGTAGTGCTAGTTCCATTTTTTTTCCAAAACTGCTTAAATCCAAGCCCACCGCTAGATTTAGCTAGGGACACAGTTTTTTTTTTTTTTTTTTTTTTTTTTTTTTTTTTTTTTCTAAGCAATAGAATGCAAACGTATTTGACCGTTTCATCGCCCCGGAAAAATTGTCGACATAATATTTCCATTTCTAGAATTATTCCTTTTGTGTTTAGACATCCAAAGTTATTCCTTTCTAGAATTATTCCTTTTAATATTTCCATTTCTAGAATTATTCCTTTTGTGTTTCCATTTCTAGAATTATTCCTTTCCTTTTTTAGTTATCGGGAAAAAAAACATTTTTTCTAAGGAGACAACAGCGTTACTGGAGAAAATCATGAAATTTGAATTCGTTAATAAGAAAAAACATGAATTCGAACTCATTCTTAAAGAAAAAACAAATTTCTACTCGTTATAATGGGAAAACACAAATTTCCGCGATGTCAACTCGTTATCGGGAAAAAACAATTTTTCAACAAGAACAACACGTTACTGGAAAACAAAAATTTGAACTCGTTAATAAAAGAAAACATGAATTCGAACTCGTTACAAAAGAAAAAAACACAAATTTCTACTCGTTATAATGGGAAAACACAAATTTCGCGATGTCAACTCGTTATCGGGGATAAAAACATTTTTCTACAAGACAACTCGTTACTGAGAGAAAACACAAATTTGAACTCGTTAATAAGAAGAAAACATGAATTCGAACTCGTTACCAAAGAAGAAACACAAATTTCTTCTTCATCCAACTTGCAAGTTTCTTCTTCATTTTGTCTAGAATGAAAGTAGGTGTCCCTCGAAACTCTAGAATTAATGAATGATAGAAACCCCCATACTTCAACAAATCGAGCATATGTTGCATCTTCAATCGTTGTCCAAGCAGGTTCCCCACCTAAGAAGTGAAGTTATCTGAGACAAAAAATTGGGATTTCTGGGTGCTAATTTTTTGTCCCGAAAGTTTGCATAAATCATGTTTTTGTTCCTCCGTTAGATTTGCTTGATCTTGTGAGGCATCTCCAAACAAAATAAGGTCATTAGCAAAAAAGAGATGAAACGCGAGCTAATTGCGTCCGTAATCATTATGCTCAAGATTTCCACACATAAGTCAAATAAATAAGGGGCAAGGGGATCTTCTTGTCGAAGACCTCTCTCCAGATATATATATGGGATCTACTTTATTGCCATTCCACATAATCGAGGTTTTGAGGATTCCAAGCTCGTCATAATGAGGTTGACAAAGCAGTTTGTACACCCAATCTTTTCCAAGATCTTTCTAATGAAATTCCAGTACACACGATCATACGAATTTTCCAAGTCTATCTTCACATCGTATACCCCTTCCTCCCTTTTCTTCCCCTTGAAGAAGGGAATTGCTTCTTGAACAATAAGAATATTACCCACACCACCTCTTCTTGGGATGAATGTTATTTGGGTTTGGCTTACCAAATTTCCAATAACCATACACATTCGATTGGAAATTACCTTAGATATAAGTTTGGCGCACACATTAGTGAGGGAAATAGGCCTAAACTGAGTTGGAGATTCAGGGTTTTCCACCTTTAGGATGAGAGATACGAGTGTATCGATTAGCCGGGAAAATGCCGGTTTCAAAAGTAGAAAAAACGAACCTAAGAAGGGCATGACTGACAATAGGCCAACATTTTCAAAGAAGATGGCAGGTAGTCCGTCTGGGCCAACAGATTTAAAGTTACCCATTTGGAATAAAGCAACTTCCACCTCTTGTTCCGTAGGGGGCCTGATTTCCGTTTTATAGTATACCAACTTTGATCGGCAGAGTACGAGTCAGTTATAGTATAAAACTGGCGAGCAAGGTCGTAATCCCACAGAGAATCTAGTTAAGTACCAAAGCCAGCATCATCTCTAGTTCAGATCAACACAATATTCGGGGAGGTTATCAAACTACAAAGTCTATTTCTACAACGACTAAATTACAACGAGAGTTTTTTAACGATTAAAAGAGATAGCCGAGTAATGTTCCAATCAACTACTTATCAAACCCTAGCTAGTCCGGCGGTGTTCTCGAATTACCTAAAAGTTCTCGATATCATTCGTAGGGTGTCGTTTCCAAATTCCGAGAATAGACACCATACAATAATCTACCCTCTTATTTTAGGTGCAACAGTCCGCTGACCGGATTTAACTGACCTAACACAGTCTACGCTCAATGAAACTCTCAACAAGTTAATACAAACCTCACACACGAAACTGAATCTAAACAACTTAGTTGGTTTTATAAGATGTAACTAGAACCCCGGTTCCCATATACCCTCGCAAAATACATTTATAAAGACGATACGTGTAATACGATTATCAAATGGCCAATTCAACAAACGTGATTAAGCACGAGTTCTAGAACTACTATAACATCGAGAATCAACTATAATTCACATCAAGAACACCACATGAGCAAACTGGGGTTCGATTTCGAAAATCATTGCATAACTCGGCTATATAACGATTAGCTACTCATTTTAACTACAAAAAAGCAAGAATTCATTGAAGAACATAAACATGCAGTCAAAAAAAAGATAAAGAAGGTACCTTTATTGATAACAAAGCTAGAACATCCAACAAGAAGAAAACCAAAAGGAGTTTACAAATCAACTCCGGAAATCCGTAATTAACAATGATCCAAGCTTGATTATGTAAGAATGATGTTATATCTAGCTACAAATATACTCAAATGGTGTTTGAAGGCCTGAAAGTCGTATTGCATAGGTTGGGGCTCGGAGGAGATGAAGAGGATGATGTATATCCACTCAAAATGCCTTTTATAGTGGGTTGGTGCAAATGACACATTAATCCATAGCGGCGCGTAGTAAATATGGGCCACCGCCCGTCACCAAATTTGACCTGTCTAGGGTTTTCAAGACTTTTCATGGGAGGGGGCCAATAAACTAGAGGCAAGCGCCTATCATCAGGGAATTTTCTTCCAAACTCTCTGTTGTTGTCGGCGTGGGCCTATCATCACCCCAATATTCCTTATGTCCCAGTACTTGTAGGCGTGGGCCTACTGTTTTATGGGCGGCGCGCCATCAACTTTTCTTCCAACATTGAACTTTTCACCATTACGAAGCTTCCGAGTCGCTTTTTCCGGATATCTCGTACACCTAATTCCTGAAAAATACAAAATACGACAACACACATAACCCTTACGGGACACTTGGGTGACCGAGACTATAATGAATACACCGAAAAAGATCGAGAATCCCGGATTATATCAGGATCTCATAAACATCGAAACGGTGCAATAAACGTCAAAACCAAGCAAAATGTTCCCGGAATTAAGTAAAACGAGTCAAAGCGGGGTATGAAACACATAGGAAAATAGAGTCGAATTGACTCTCATCAACTACCCCCTACTTAATGTTTGCTCGCCCCCAAGCAAAACCGAGCGTTCCTGTAACGCCCCGTTCTCGGACACCGAGTCCTAATCCGGAAAAGAACGTTCGGCACGTATAATATAAAATAAATCTCATATTATACGTCAGCCTCTACTACGTCGTATCGAGTTAAGCAAAACGGAAGCAAAAGACCCGGGTATATTTTTTTTCAAACAAACAAGAATAGAAATTCAACTAAAGATAGAAATGTAACATTTATTACATCAGGAAAAACCTAACGAAACTTATAACGTACGAAATCCTCCAAAAGAAAACTAAAAGAAAGTACAACGTTATCCATAGAACAACAAGTCTAGGATGTTATCAAAACAATAATAAAAGTAAAAGCATCAACGTCGACGTCCTCAAACTACTTCATCAAAATCTTCCTCAAACTCCGGATCTACCTGTTCATCTTCTCTCCCCCAAATGTTAGGAAATCTACGCGGGAACGCAGCGGAATTCAAAAATTTATTTCCTATCGACCCAAGATCGACTTTGTTTAAGCAATAAACAAACAAGTAGTAGATGGTGGTTACCTTGGTTGATCTAAAAGATCGACGCTTTGACCGTCTAAGGAGAGTAGTTCGCATAGAGCCGCCCAAGTGTTCGGCCTCTACCGCTAGTCCACACCAACAACCACGCGGAATCCCATCATGGATTGCTATTGGAAAACTCTGGTTGCTAGACCGGCCTTTTCCCCCTCTCTCCAACTCTCTATAGGATGCTCTCTATTTTACACAAGAACTATTAGTTCTTGGAATTGTGATGTACAAAAGAGCTTGACACCCACCTCTTATTTATAGTAGAAGTGGCGCCCCTGACTAGAGTGGAGGAGAAGAAAACCTTTTCCAATAAAATAAGAAAAATATATTTGATTGATTTATCTCATTTATTATAATATTTTATATTAAATAAATCTAGGATATTGTCAATATCTTATATTGAATATTTCCAAGATATTATCAATATCTAATATTGACTATCTTTATTTTATTACTATAAATCAATTTACACACGTGTGTATATATCATATATATATTATTACACATATAAATCCATTTATATATATATTACATACATGTGCATGCATAGTACCAAACACTTTTGCACACACACACATAAGTATTATATATATATATATATATATATATATATATATATATATATTTTATCAACACAAAATAAACAAGTAATAATCCGGTTAACCTCAAGTATAAGGATCGTAGTAGTAATAGCGGTTAATGCGGGTCGATCTTACGAGGAACTAAGCGATTGTGATCTCTGGTTTTATCTAACTAACCTATGTCACGATTACTAAGCTAAATAGCGGATAAAACTAAGCGAAATCTTGAAAATTAAACTTAACTAAAGCGTAAAAGCGGGCGAAGAGATGATCTAAAGCCGAGGAAGGATACGAGTGCGAACCAATTTAAACTAACTAATCTAAGATGCGAGATAAAAGTAAACTAACTAGACAAATTCAAGCTTTTAAGGATTTAAATCAAATTTATAACGAGCAAGCGAGGATTGATCCACCTATCCAACAAGCATTGATTTCCTATCTACGATTATATTGCGAGTTTTTATCTAGGTTGTGATTCACCTCACTAAACATGAACCTAATTCCTTAGAAAGTTCATCTATCAATCTATTATCTTCCGATGTAAGATTAACGCGTTTTCTAACCAAAGGTGCAAACTTTGTGTTTATAATCTAATGTCGAGACCTATTAACTTCCGTTATGATAGATTCGAATTACTATTCTTATTCATGGTGATCTAGGGTTTATTAAGACTTCCATCAACAATAAACAATCAACACATGCACATCTTCCGATATAAGAGCAAATTAAACATGAATAAGCATGAATAAGAAACAACCTTTATTAAAAACTCACGGTATAATCGAAGAAAAGCGAAATCAACAATTGTTGGGCGGCTTCACAATACTCGTTTGATGAAGCTTTTAGCCTCTGAACATCCTCGGCAACTCAAATTTGCGAAGCGATTGCATAAAAGTAACTAGTTTTAATCTAAACTAAGAGCATAAAAACAGGAATAAAAAGATGAAAAACGCAGCCTAAAGCCGCCCCTAGGTTTAGGGTTTTGAATAATGAGTGTATGATCCCCTTTGTGTGGAGAAAACAGCCGACTATAAATAGATTTCAAAGTCGGTTCTGCTAAATCGGCTACGGACGCCCGTGCAGTTCTTGGGGCGCCCGTCCATTCTTCACATGAACTTCAAATTGGGCGAGTCATGACCAAGCGCTCGTCCAGGCGGCGTCCACTTGGCGTCAAACATCACGAATCAACTTCCCGTATCCGGACTTTCGTTCAATTCCATCAGGCGCCCGTCCAGCTGGGGGCGGGACACGAACCTTGATCCAATATGGCTGAATTTACGATTTCTTTATCTTTATCTCCTTTTAATTCAATGTAAATCATCATTATCTCTTCCTCTTCAATCAAATCCGACTTGATCATCTTTGGATCACCTCTTGAGCTCGAATTTGTGCTTTTATGACACATAAAAATATCGCAAAATGTAATATCGCTCAAATAATCATAAAAACATAATTAAAACACATAAATTAATCCTATGTTGCGAATAACTTATTTAAAATACCATTTGCTCGATAAATCCATTGAACACTCGTTTCTTATACAAATTCATACAAATATGAGAGAAAATAACATAAAATATAGCGTTATAAATCGTATAAATTCACCTCAACAACTCCCCACACTTAAGCTTTTGCTCGTCCGAGCAAAACAAAACAAAAGTTAGGCTCGAGAGAAGAAAACAGGACATCTAGCGTGCATAACACATATCAATAAATCGAAGTTCACCCTTGTGTGTGTGCATAGCCATAAAAAACTTCCACTATATCAAACTCGAGAAACTCAAAGCAAAACTAGCTAATACCCCTTGTAGACTAGTAATAAATGACACTCATAAGATGCACCCTACAAGCGTGATATATCCGAAAAAGATGATCGAATGTATCTAGGGCCTTTTGAAATACTCGAGAGGATAATCCACACAACATATACATCGGTTTCTCTCTTGGGGATAAGATTAACGAAAACTAAGCCTTATATTCAATCTCGTACCGATTCTTTAGTTGATTTAACTTTTTCACTTAAAACACACATTAGGATAAGCTATTGCCCTCATAGTAGAATAGGACATTTCGAGATAATACCTACCTTACTCAATCATAAAGCGACTTTTCCTAATTGTCGTGAGCTTTTAGTCATCATAGTGGTATAGGACATCGTGGTATACCTATCACACTCAAATCATCGACTAGCTTCCGACACACCCAATTAATTCATATTTTTCTTCAACTTTTTCATTTGACAATAAGTTCGTGTTACTTATCACATTCAAACTTCTAGATATTCACGATTATAACATACTTGGAACTAAATACAAACTATCATAAATCTCACGATATATCACGTAGCACTAAGCACATGACTTACGAGAAAATCAAAAACTACTAATCCAAAGCGGGGTATAACTTTATAAATAGCTCATCATTCACTATGGCTCAAGTGAAAAATAGTGTCGGGTGAAACAACTAACTTACCAAACATATGATATACGACTTAAATGACTATAAAAATAGCGAACATTGAATCGAATTGCCTACTCGGGACAAAACAAAAACAAAAGTGTCGGAAAATTTCAAAATTTTTAGCTCATTTGCATAGAAACATTGCATAGAAACATTACGAATTAAGCAAATGTGCGAGATACTATCGAAACATTCCCTCTCCCACACTTAAAAACCAACATGTCCTCGTGTTGTGCAAAGCGAAAGAAAAGGAAAAGACTTAGGCGATGTAAATTGAAGCGTTGATCGGGCCGGAGCCTATATAATGACACCTAGAATCGTAACCGAGACAATGTAGCTCAACGAAACCGCTAAAAATATACACCTTGCGTCTTGACAAACATGGAACCATCTCGGGAAAAAGCGGGGAGTTATACCAAAATGAAAAGATATAGCAAATTCAAGGACTAACAAGAGATAAAGCATCAATACAACCAAAAGTATAAACTAAGTCGAAATGAAAATCTGGGTGCCTTATGGCTTACATGATCCATCGAAAGAATAAATAGTAGCAACATCAAAAATTACAATGAACCATATAAGAGGAAAAAGTAGTAAAACCACACAAATGAAGGTATCTAGGGCAAATCAAATCGAAAAAGATAGACAAAGAAAGTCAAGATTGCCCCGGAGCCGGGGTATCAGAAGGAGGGCGGAAGGTGGTGATGTAGCCCTAGGTGCCGAATCAGACTGCTCCTCATCGGAAGAGGACTCAGACTCGTGAAGAATGTCGGCAATGGCCTGCTCAATCTCAGAAGAATAATGGTAGTCAATGAGGCTCGGACTGAAAATCCTGTCATCCCTCGGTTGCGGCCTTCACATATACAACTGTAGGATCGTCAAAATGTTGTTACGAGATGTCACGATGTCTTCCGACCACTCCCTTTGCTTGTTGGCCATACTTAGCGCGTCGGACGGGCGGCAAGCGAGAACCGTGAGGCGCTCTAGGTGGTGCGAAGATGAACCGGGCTCTGTGGTGTCTCCATCTCAGAGCGGACTGAAGGCTTACCGCTTCTCACGGCTATGTCGGCCTCGGATTCTTGGTTTGTGATCGGCCCGTACTCGAGGCACACGGCATCGATCTGAAGGCGTGGATCAAGTGAGGATAATCAAGCATCGGGTATAAATCTTACGATTAATAGCCACCTCATCATATAGCGCGCTTTGCCCCATTCACGTTCGGGCCAAATGTCAATCGTACAACATGCCTGGGTCACCGATGTGAAAGTCGTCAAGTTGTTCTTAGGCAACAACCGACTTTGAATAAACCGACCTTTGGACCTTCCAATCCTCCGTCCGTCGTGGTTACCAACTCCTTCCGGTCACCGCCCGGTCTTAACGTCCATGCCACGTCCGGACACACTCTTAACCTCAACTCCTCCAAAGGATCTGTCCCCAAACTACTGTCATGTACAATCTCTTCCTTGTAGTCCCGACCCTCGAAAGCGCTAAGTTGTATTTACGATTAATCACTTCCGGTGTAAAGGAACTTCTACCCCTCGAACCACGACTACGCCTCCCCCGAATCGGTTTCGAGCAGTTAGCATAAAATTCCCGAACTACGGGCTATTCACGGGGTAGTCGGGATTGTCATCAAGGTCTCCCATTTCGATCCTTGAGCAACTTAACGAACCCGGATCGACTTTGGCCTCCAAAATGGCCCGCTCAATCAACATCGTCCGCGAGAAATAATCTTGTTTATACACATCGTGAGCTCTGGGGTTCACGAACCGGCGAGGTAATGGCATTGGGGAGTGCGGTTTTGGATTTCTTTCTAGGAGGGGCTGCCCTAGGTACAAGCGGTTCCTCTTCCCGGGTAGCATCGGCGGTTTCCTCGACCACTAGAGCAGACCTCCACCTTTACGAACTCTGGGCATCCGTGCCAAAGGCACATCGTCACTAGTCTCGAGTCCGGTCGGCTCATCTCTCAAAGTAGCTCTAGTTTGGGTGGCTCTGGAGGTTGTTCTCGTATACTCACACCCGGTTGGGATCGACCAAAGTAGGATCAAACTCCTTGCGTTTCTTTCCGGCCTCCTAGCTACTTCCTTTCCATGCCTCTTAACCACGCCCTTCTTATGAACCATATTCAAGCTTATTCTAACCAAAACAACCCGATTCACAACAAGATACCCGTTTAACATCCAAAGCGGGATTTCAAATCAACAAACCACAACGCAACCATAATCATGACCAAACAACCCATTCATCACCCACCACAACACCATATCACCATATGAGAGCGAAAAAAACACCAAAACGGAAAAAAAAAAAAAAAAAAATTAAGGTAACATTCAAGAAAGCGAGCCGACCCAAAGATCGAACTCACAAAAGCGTGAATGAAATCTAGAAAAGTTGTTACTAACTTACCGAGTAGGGTGAGTAGATGTGGATTGAGGTGAAAGCGAGTCCAAACAACACGGATAGGGGCTCCAAAATCGATGTTTTGTCGGAAAAATTCGGACTTGAATGGGGCTGATTCTCCAAAAATATTGCGTGTTGGGGAATTTGGTTATGAAAATCAAAGAGAGGGATCAAGAAGCGGCTGTAGCACTTCGGAATCGCTCAAAATGGTTTAAAAATGAAGATTTTAGGCCAAAAGAGGAGAGAAAGCGGTTTAGCGGTTTGAAATCTGAAAAATGAAGGTTCATGCGTTGAGGAGTATATATAGCGAGAGAGTTGGGCGGGCGTCCACAATACGGACGGGCGTCCACTGAAATCGAGATAGGCTGGGCGGGCGTCCGATTTATTAAACGCTTCGTCAAGAGTTTAAATCACATCTGAGTTGGAGGAATAAAGCGGGCGGGCGTCGAGGCTTAGTGGGCCTTCGTCTAAAATTAGTCAAAGCGGACGGGCGTCGAGTTACGGGCGGGCGTCCAAGCGATATAAGTGCAAAAATTATAAAATTTCCATACAAATCAAATTCAAAATTGCACTTTCTTATTAAACTTATATAAAACTTCAAAAATACAAATAAAAATCAAGCGAAGTACATAAAATTACTAGAAAATAAATAAAAGCAGATGGAAAGCGTTGGGTTGCCTCCCACTCGGCGCTTTTGTTTCGTCGTTTGCTCGGCGAAACATCCTAAAAACGCTAGTCATCGCCAAATGTCCGACCAATCGATCACTTTCGAATGAGGCGGCGGAGCATGTCAATCGCCGGAGGAAGTCATACTCATCTTGTAAACCCCGTCCTCACGGTACATCAACACCTCGAAAGTGCTCGACTTGCGGCCTTATCGCTAAATCTGTCGACATCGGATCATTGAGGATTGTGTAAGGGCGTCTAGAGCTGCTGTAACTCCTCGGTAGTAAAGTCTCCACCTCCCGAACAACGGGAACAATGAGAACATAGGTGACCGTCTTGGCGGCGGTACTAATGTCAAAATCTACGTGCAAAGCGATGGTTCCTCCCGGTCCGTCATCTACGATAATGAGTGGAATCCTCACAGGAAGGTAACTCCTCAGTTTGAACACCGAAATCCATATCTAGAAAGCACAACTAAGCGGCGAGATAAAAACAAAAACTTAATAAGGCTAAAAGCCGAATAAACTAAACTTAAATACTAACACTATCAAAGCATAAAACAAAAACAACTAAAAGAACGATATCTAGGTTTGCCCTGGTGGCGCTTTTGGTTAATGTCGTTAGCTCGACACCGTTTAAAACTCGGCTGGATCGAGGCCATTTGACTTTACTGCGCCACCACTACCTCGTGTAGCTCGATCGATGGTGTGGCTGCGAAGCGACATCTCACACATGGGGTGAAATCTTTAATAGCTTTCCACATCTGCGTGAACTTCCCATGGGCGACCTCTTCATTCTCTGAGCCCTCGATGGCGCTTCAAGCGGCGCTCCCTTTCAAACTCTTCCATATCGGCCTTTGCTGCTTTGCTAGAACTTCTTGAAAGGGTTACTTCCGTCATCCTCGGAGAACAAGTCGGGTGATAACTCGTTAAAGTCTTCGACTCGCGGAATACCACATCCGAGAATATCGAGAAATTTAACAATCAAAGATGTCTCTTTAGGTTCACCAATATAGTGTTTGCACCTCGACCGTTGACTCGAAGCGGGTCACCACTATAACCACGAAGTTCTAGAGCGCCTCCGGAATGATTTGGAGAATCTCGAAAGGGCGGACCAACGTGTCCTTAACTTTCCGAAAGCAGATGTAACCTAGAATTATATAGAAGAACTTGTTCGCCGACATGAAATTCTCTTTTCTTAATCTTAGCATCGTGGAGTAACTTCATCTTATCTTTACTAATCCTGGCACTTTCATAGGCACTGGAGTGCAATTCGTCCGGCTCATTATAGCTACTTTGTAGTCGATGTTTCCCACAAGATTGGGAATCAAAGTTCAAAAACTTTGTAGCCCAATAAGCTCTATCTTCTAACTTTCGATGAGCGAGATGACATGGTTTCCGTAGACCATTTGATATGGTGATGTACCCATGGGGTCTTATAGGCTGTTCGATATGCCCACGATTACATCATCAACTTTAGACTCGAGTCTTTCCTATGGTTGATTAACGATCTTCTCCGGGATCTTCTTAATGCTCTGGTTGCTCCTTTCAACGACCACTAGTCATCGGATGATATGGTGTGCCAATTTTATGGCGAACACCATACTTCTCAAGTACTTTCTCTGAGGGTTCGGTTGCGAAAATCGTCCGCTTCATCAGCGATCAAGGCACGTGGACATCAAACCTCACGAAGATATTCTTCTTTAGAAATTTCATCACCGTCTTATGATCATTGTGAGGAGTGGCTTGGGCCTCCACCCATTTAGACCGTAGTAGTCTCATGAGACTAAGATGTATTTATTACCGCAAGATGATGGGAATGGTCCCATAAAATCGATACCCCATACATCAAAGACTTAGCATTCGAGGATGGGTTTTAAAGGCATGTCAAAGCGCCTTGTCAGAGTGCAGGTTCTTTGGCACCTATCACAAGCTTCTGAAAGCTTCCGTATCTTTAAAGATCGTAGGCCAATAGAAACCGGTTGAAATATCTTAGCAGCGGTTTTCCAAGGACCAAAGTGACCTCTGTGGGTCCCTTTGTAGCCTTTGCTCAATGATGTCACGTTGCTCGGATTACGGAATACATCTCTAAGCAAACCATCTTTCTGAGATCTTGAAAAGATAAGGTTCATCCCAAGCGAAATATTTTAAATCCGAGAAGAACTTTTTCTTCTCACGATAAGACATCTACGGATCGAGATAACGGCCATGAAGGTAGTTTACAATGGAAGAATACCAAGGAACATCGGAGAGGCGGCCATCGATCAACATGATGTTTTCTAGAGGAAAGTAAAGATCTATATCATCTGGTTCATTCTTTTCCTCATTTAACATCCTAGACACATGATCCGCTACTACATTTTCACTGCCCTTTTTGTCCTTAATTTGAGCGTCAAACTCTTGTAGGTCAATATCCAACGTAGTAAGCGCGGTTTAGCATCTTTTTAGTCATCGAGATACCATAAGCGGCGTGATCGATCCACCACGATCACTTGAGCTCCTAACAAGTAACTCTGAAACTTGTCCATAGCAAAGACTACGGCTAGTAGTTCCTTTTGATGGTAGTATAGTTAACTTGAGAGGGTTCAATGTGTAACTAACGTAATAGATAAGCTGGAACTTTCCTTTGATCTTTTGCCTAGAAACGGCACCAACGACATAGTTTGATCGTCGCACATAAGCTCAAATGGTAGGTTCGATCGAGCGATATAAATTGGGCGGATATTAAGCGATCCTTAAGCTCCTCAAGCGCTTGCTTGCGGCTCTCTTCAAATTTAAACTCAGCGTCTTCCTTTAGTAAAGTGGGCGGGGGCTTGGCTATCTTGGAGAAATCTTGAATGAACATACAGCAGAAGCCGGCGTGTCCAAAAAGCCTCTCACTTAGCGCACATTTTTAGGATAGCTCATCTTCTCAATAACTTCTACTTTTGCCTGTCAACCATACCTTTGGTGAGATCTTGTGGCCAGAGAACTATTCCTTCATCTACCATGAAATGGCATTTTTCCCAATTAAGTACTAGGTTCTTTTCCACACATCTGGATAACACTGATCAAGATTGTCAAGGCAATCATCAAAAGTGACCAAAAACCGAAAAATCGTCCATAAAAATCTCCATACACTTTTCTACAAGCCCGTCAAAGATGGCTAGCATACATCATTGAAATGTAGGCGGGCATTCTGCGAGAGACCGAGCGGCATTAAATGCAGTGGCGAATGTACCATAAGCGGTGAAGGTGGTCTTTTCTTGGTCAATTTGGATCAATGGGTATCTGGAAATATCTGAATATCCATCTAGGAAAGCAGATAGAATCGTGTCCCGCCAGGCGCTTTCGAGCATCTGGTCAATGAATGGAAGGGAAAGTGATCTTTCATGGTTACCTCATTGAGCTTTCGATAATCGATCTGAGACTCTGTAACGATAACAAGCCTCAATGCAATTTCCTCTCCCTTCTCATTCTTCTCAATTGTAATTCCACCTTTTTGGGAACTACTTGAGTCGGGGAAACCCATTCACTATCCGCGATGGCATAAATGATTCCCATATCCGAAAGTTTAATGATTTCTTTTTAACGACTTCTTGCATATGAGGTTGAGCCTTGGCTGAAATTTGTCGACACACTTGGCGCCCTCATTCGTCTTGATCTTGTGCATGCGGATGTCGGAGATATTCCTGATATCTCCTACTTGCCAACCAAAAGCTTTTTCATTCTTCTTGAGGCGTTGATCGGTTTCATTTCCTCTATCTGGAAAGCTTGGCGGATATGATTAAAGGAAGCTTGTCGCCTTCTCTTAAGAACACATACTTAAGATGTTTAGGTAGCGGCTTCAACACCAAATCCATGAGGGGTCTTCTAAACTAGACTTGAGATCTCCACTTTTCAACTCAATATCATTGAGTTTACTCTGTAGTCCCACCGCCAAAGCTTCTCCTTCCAACGACTCTTCCTCAAAATCAGTTTGCTAGTTGATCCAGATTCACCTACCATGAGTATTGGATTATCAACTAATCGCTCATATTACCTTCTACGACCATGACTTGCTTATCCATATAGTCGGTGAAATCATCCATCATATAATCAATGGAAAAGCCGGGTTGGAGGGCGGAGGGTACTTGAATGGACTTTAAGACATTGTAACTCACCTCTTGGTCACCAACTCGGATAGTCACTTGCCCACCATCGCGATCGATGAGAGCTCTGGTTGTAGATAGGAAAGGTCTTCCTAGAATCAAGGGAGCGTTTTAGTCTTTCTCTATATCTAAAACATACCAATCAAGCTGGAAAGGTAAATCGATCAATCTGAACCAAAAGCGTCTTTTAGGATCCTGAAGCTTTCTTAGAGGATCTATCCGTGAATTGTAAACTCATAGTAGTGGGTTCTAGAAGGCTTTGTAAACCAGAAATTGTTTGCATACGGACATTGGCATAAGGCTTATAGAGGCACTAGATCACACAAAGAATTTGGGAAGACTAGACCTCCCATCAAAGCTGTAAGTACAAATTTGCGAGGTCACCTCTTTTTAATTGGTAAGTTTTCATAATTAATCATGGAACAATCCTCACCAATCTGCCTTTCCATGCTGCTAATTTCTTTTACTCGAAGACACAACATCCTTGATAAATTTTGTATACTTAGGCATCTCGACTAAGACATCCGATAATGGAAGATTCACACGAGTATTTTTCAAAGGTTTAGCACCTTTTATTACTTCTTATCCTCAATCAAAGGAATGTTGCTCTTTCTCGGTGGAAATGGAAGTTTCTTAAGGTCATCCTCGGAGAAAACCCTTTTTGAGGATGCCTTAACGACTCTGTCTTCGAGATCCTTCCAGCGAGCAGTTTTTCAGATTTCTTAGTAGTCGGGGATCGGCCTCGACGACTTTAACTTGCTTTTTTCGGTCCTCAAAGGATCGACCACTTGAGGATCACCAAACTCTTCACCTCTCGAGGGATCGGCCACAGAGTTTTCTCTTCTGCGATTGAGGAGTGTAGGTGCTCGGCTTCCCTCTGCCTTATCAATGGCGGGGAGGGGCTAGTGGTTTCCCGGATGGGAAGGACCACTAACTTGTGTACCGCTCCTTAGATTCATTGCCTTTGGCCTCCTCCTTACCGTATTGACTTGATGGCACGAGGTCGGTACATGGGCCTTTGTTCAAATCGGCTGAGCAACTTGACCACCCTTTGGATTCTTCTCGGTGGCTGGCGGTGCCACTGAGGGTCTAGAAGCCAAGCTGCTCGACCAGTTGCCCAATTTGTCTCTCAAGATTCTTCATCGATCTACTTTGCTCCTCCAACTTAGCTTCAAGATTTGTAGGTTGGGAGGGCCGCTTGAGAGTTTTGGAGATTTGGAGCATAGAAATGGTGGGCCGACTTTGAAATTGAGAATTTGAATTGGAAGGCCAATTACGATTGAATTTTTGCGTAGGATTGGAAAAGTTCGAGTTTTGATTACGATTAAACCAGGGTTTACGTTGAAATTCGATTCGATTAAAATTGAATTGAAGTTTGAAGATGGATTAAACCCTTGGTTTTGAAAATTGCCCTGGCACAGGCGATTGAACCTTTGATTGTTACGGCCATAGAATGCATTCACTTCCGCGTTACGTCCGTTCATAGGCGAGAATTTAGAAGTGTGCCCCACCTCGTCACAATTTTGACATGTGACTTGATTATCTTGTCCATAGTCATGAAACAGCATTTACTTGATAAGGTGCGAGGGATTAAATTGACATTGGCCATTCATATGGCGGTCGTGACAATTTTATGTCTGAGAACACGAGGGTTACGTGGAAAAAAAAGTTTGATTTATAGGATTGGAAACTTGAGGTGGTACCATCTGCACTGCGACATGGCAATCAAACTTTGTAAATTGACTTCCTCAACCTTGGGAGGAGGAGGTGCTTGAATTGCTTGATAAGAGGGGCATAGTTATATTTTGCAATGTCCTCAAACAATGCCCATCCTCATGAGGCGTTTTCTTGAAAATGCCCGCTTGAAAGAGCTATTGACCATGCCTTTTGTAAGCTCGGTCAATCCAGCGAAGAATGTATTGACTTGCCTTTCGGTGGCAAGCCATGGTGAGGCACTTTCTAGAGAAGGGACTTGAATCTCTTCCAACACTCGAAGAAAGATTCATTCTCTTTACGATAGAATGTGAAAATGTCATTTAAGCCTTTGGGCCGTCTTTGAAGGTGGAAAATATTGACTCAAGAACTCCTTTTGAGTTACGCCCGGGTGGTGATAGATTCGAGACGGGAGAGAGGTGTACCACTCTTTGGCCTCCCTTTCAGCGAAAATGGAAATAGTTTAAGTTTGATAGCATCCTCACTTACTCCTTGGATGCGTGTAGTACCGCATATCTCTAGAATGTGTGTAAGTGGGTATCTGGATTCTCGATTGGTAGCCGTGAAAAATTGATCGCGTCTTTGCATCATCTGGATAAGTCCTGGCCCGCTCAAAGGTTTGTCGCGATGTGGTTGGAATAACAATAGCGGGTTGACCTTGACCGCCTGGCATGGCGTAGTCTGCCAATGTCGTCTATTATCGGCGGCCATTATCACAAAATCGGTGATTTCTCTTGCTAGTTGTTCTTCAAGATCTCGCTCGGCTCACATGCGCGAAACATGAGCGGAAATTCCGCTGTTTGGCGGACTATGGTTCGCTTCGGGTCGAGGTGTATATTAACGGTCCTTTTGACTCGAGTTTGCATAAACGGACCAAAAACAAGTGGAACAAAACCTAAAAACTAAGAAAGTAAAAGCCTAAACTAAAAATTAAAAGCCTAAAGAAGAAAAGAAACAAAAGTGTTGAGAAAACAATACCGGACGGACGTCAAAAGATTGGACGGGCGTCCAGATGAAATGAGATCGGACGGGCGTTTAGTAGTTTTAACGCTCGTCGCGACGAGACGGAACACTGAGCGGGCGTCCAAAACTTATGGGCGCTCGTCTAAGTGAATAAAACGAGCGAATTGATAATTTTCCAGCGGACGGGCGTCCAATATCCAGGCGCCCGTTTGCTCACGGAAAAACTTAGAACAAAAGCGAGGAATTTGCGAGAGAAAAAGAAGGTAAGAAGAGCGTCGGAAAAAGCGAAAGAGCGAAGATCTAACTTCAAGAAAACTACTAAGGAAAGTTTTAAACCCTAATTATCTACTTAACAACTACAAAAAACAATTATCAACTAAAAGCGAGAATTTAAAAGCGGAATAAAAGCGGAAAGCGAAATAAAAAACAAGCGAGAAAAAAATAAAGCGAAAACAAAAACTAGACAACCGTCCGGTTCCCGACAACGGCGCCAAAAAACTTATCACGGATTTTATCAACACAAAATAAACAAGTAATAATCCGGTTAACCTCAAGTATAAGGATCGTAGTAATAGCGGTTAATGCGGGTCGATCTTACGGGGAACTAAGCGATTGTGATCTCTAGTTTTATCTAACTAACCTATGTCACGATTACTAAGCTAAATAGCGGATAAAACTAAGCGAAATACTGAAAATTAAACTTAACTAAAGCGTAAAAGCGAGCGAAGAGAGATGATCTAAAGCCAGGAAGGATCGACGGCTGAACCAATTTAAACTAACTAATCTAAGATGCGAGATAAAAGTAAACTAACTAGACAAATTCAAGCTTTTAAGGATTTAAATCAAATTTATAACGAGCAAGCGAGGATTGATCCACCTATCCAACAAGCATTGATTTCCTATCTACGATTATATTGCGATTTTTATCTAGGTTGTGATTCACCTCACTAAACATGAACCTAATTCCTTAGAAAGTTCATCTATCAATCTATTATCTTCCGATGTAAGATTAACGCGTTTTCTAACCAAAGGTGCAAACTTTGTGTTTATAATCTAGTAATCGAGACCTATTAACTTCCGTTATGATAGATTCGAATTACTATTCTTATTCATGGTGATCTAGGGTTTATTAAGACTTCCATCAACAATAAACAATCAACACATGCACATCTTCCGATATAAGAGCAAATTAAACATGAATAAGCATGAATAAGAAACAACCTTTATTAAAAACTCACGGTATAATCGAAAAAACGAAATCAACAATTGTTGGGCGGCTTACAATACTCGTTTGATGAAGCTTTTAGCCTCTGAACATCCTCGGCAACTCAAATTTGCGAAAGCGATTGCATAAAAAGTAACTAGTTTTTAATCTAAACTAAGAGCATAAAAACAGGAATAAAAAGATGAAAAACGCAGCCTAAAGCCGCCCCTAGGTTTAGGGTTTTGAATAATGAGTGTATGATCCCCTTTGTGTGTGAAAAACGACCGACTATATATAGATTTCAAAGTCGGTTACGCTAAGTCGGCTACGGACGCCCGTGCAGTTCTTGGGGCGCCCGTCCATTCTTCACATGAACTTCAAATTGGGCGAGTCATGACCAAGCGCTCGTCCAGGCGGCGTCCACTTCAGCGTCAAACATCACGAATCAACTTCCCGTATCCGGACGCCCGTTCAATTCCATCGAGGCGCCCGTCCACTTTGGGCGGGACACGACGCCTTGATCCAATATGGCTGAATTTCGATTTCTTTATCTTTATCTCCTTTTAATTCAATGTAAAATCATCATTATCTCTTCCTCTTTAATCAAATCCGACTTGATCATCTTTGGATCACCTCTTGAGCTTGAATTTGTGCTTTTATGACACATAAAAATATCGCAAAATGTAATATCGCTCAAATAATCATAAAAACATAATTAAAACACATAAATTAATCCTATGTTGCGAATAACTTATTTAAAATACCATTTGCTCGATAAATCCATTGAACACTTTCGTTTATACTTCATACAAATTCATACAAAAATATGAGAAAATAACATAAAATATTAATCCCAGCGCTTATAAATCACATGTGTAGGTATTCAAAGACGACACGAAGCTATAAATTCAAGCAACATTGGAATTGTACAAGAAATTCAAGAGGTCTTTTACAAGGCTCGTGAAGATGAAGTGTTTTTAGTTACTTACAAGATGGAGAAAACAGAACACATGTGTTTTGGGTTCCAAAGGACTCATTCTCATTGGTGAAGAATTTTCCACATGTGTACGATCGATTGTACTTACAAGACAAATAAGTATAAGTTTCCACTTTCTACATTGTTGGGGTCACCTCTACCAACATGACATTCTCAATTGGTTTTGCTTTTCTAGCAAATGAGACAACTTCGAGAGTCTGAATGGGCCTTACGAAAGCTTCACGAGGCACTTATCACCATTGACACTCCGGTTAAAGTGATTGTTACTGACAAAGAACAAGCTTTAATGTCTGCCATCCGCACAGTATTTCCAACATGTAAAAATCTTTTGTGTCAGTGGCACGTAGAGAAAGCAGTGCAAGCGAAGCTTAGACAGTCATTAAGTGTAGAAGCATCCGCTGAGATTGAAAAGATGTGGAAGAGAATTATATATAGTGACACCGAAGAAGATTACTTGGCTGGAGTGGCTGAAATAAAGACCAACGTAGCGTGAGTGTATTCAAATATCCGGAGGAAAATTGGTTGGGCGATTGCAAAGAACAATACGTGAATGTTTGGACGAATAAAGTGTTCCATCTTGGGAACACCCACACTAGCAAGATTGAGGGGGCTCATGCAGTTTTAAAGAATTGGTTACGTACTTCAAATTGCGACATGGCAACCGGGTGGAAATCGGTGGCGAACATGTGTGTGCAACAGTTTCGAAACATAATGGCGTCATTTGAAACATCAAGAACAAAGTGGCCTTCGAACTTTAGATGGGAAAACGTGGTGTCGCAATCTACGTGGGTTTGTGTTACTAGATGCTTTGGCGTTGATCGAGAAAGAGGTGGATAGGTCGAAGAAAGTTGGTTTGGACTCAGCAGATTGTGAGTGTGTGACTAGGAAAACGCATACGGGATACCTTGTGCACCACGAGATTTTTGGCATCTTACGGACTAGGAAACCTACCTCGGGATTGTGTTCATGAGCATTGGAAAACGTTATCATTGGATGGGCCGTCAAGAGATGATATCATTGATCCAACGCCACATATTGCTCGTTTCGTTGAAGTGTTTAACAGTTCAACCAATACACAACAAATGGAGATGGTCCAACGACTGGTAGAAGTGGTTGATCCTGCTAAAACAACGCTTAGTCAACCAAAAGTGAAGATAAATCCTCGAGGGAGGCCGAAGGCGAAGGCAACCGCTAAACGTAGGATGGAAAATGACGAGCGTTCAACAACAATATTGCCCTCATTGCATGAACACGTGGATATGAAAAATCAAAATGAGGTGAAAGAAGAAAATAAAACAAGAAAAAGATCAAGAACATGCAAGGCGAGCAATAAAGTGGAGGACGGTATGACGAGTGTTGAATCCACAAAAGTGGAGAATTTTATCATGAGGAGTATAGATATACCCGATCCACTTCAAGAATTTATCGAGTGTGTCATTGATGTAAAAGGTGATGGTAACTGTGGATATCGAGCTGTTGCTGTGGCAATCGGTTTGCCTGAGAATGAGTGGCCTAAGATTAGGCGAGATTTGTTTTGAGCTTAAAGGAAATGAGGAACACTATGACAAATTGTTTAGGATGAAAGGCTTGGCGTTCACTTTTAAAGAGAATCGATTTTAAAGGCAAAGGAAGATGCTCGAAAAATTTTGGATGAAGACGACACCAATGAATCCCAGGTTATATCGGAAAAGTACAATGCCGTTGTGACTTTGTTTTGTCCCCAATCTAAGGGTGACAACGTAACGTGTTTTCCAACAAAACACAAGCCGAGAACCCTCATCCCTTGAATATCACATACAGTACAAGAATAATCACTACGCGTGTGTTATGATGAAAGATGATTGTCCACTACCTCCTATGATCAATCCGTGGAAGGAAGAAGCCCCTAAAGTGTCGAAAGAAGTGAGCATTGCATGGCTACAACTGTTTGGAGAAAGGGTTGACAAGGGAGAGAGATTGTTATATCCTAATGGTCGCTCCGCAGGTCACGTTGACGTCAAAGATTGATGGATATCGGATCTAGGCATTATTTTATTTTCATTTTGCCAATTTCACTTTTGCTCCACCATCATTTTGAACTATGTTGTTGGTGGAAGTTCATTTTGTTTGCAAAACTCACTTTTGTATTTTATCTTGGATGCGTTATTTTCATCTTTAAATCGGCACCTCATCGTTTGAAACTTAGTTTATAAATGGAATCGGGTTTGAAGCGAGTTAAGTAAATGTTTGAGCTTTAAAAAAGGAAAACGAGGAGAAACGACCCCCCGAGGTCGAAACAAGTAAACGACCCCTTGAGGTCGAAACACGGGAGAATCGACCTATTGAGGTCGAAAACAACTCTGTTCGAGAATCGACTTCACGTAAAGTCGTATCTCTTAAAACGACCTCCCCGAGGTCGGATCTGAGTGTATTCGACCTTGCTATGGTCGAACTATTGAGATTCGACCTTGATATGGTCGAAGCTTTTGAGATCCCACAACCGAAGTCTAATTAACAAGAATGAGATACAATCATAAAAATCCATAATAGTCAAAGCCATACGGCGATCAAAGCCATGTTTAATACATAATAGTCAAAGCATACGATAATTGTCACAAAATAAAGAAAAACATATGATAGTTATCAAAGTACAATCATTTTTTCGTCTTTCGGTTTCCTTCTCAATAGAATTGCCTTCCCTTTCCTCCTTTGGCATCATCCTTAGATTTGTCTCTTCCAACATCGGATGGTTCGCATATTTTAATACCACCGGGCTTCACGACGGATTTGCTCTTCTTTTTCGGTATCTATGTAAATCGTTGAGCTTCCTTTTCCTTTTTCCTTCACCATATTAGATTTGCTATTTTTTTCTCAAAGATCCATACAATTGTAGACTTCTTTTTCTTTGTCACACCCGATGAAGTCACACCAATCTCCATATCGCCAGTTCGACGCAAACCCCTTCTTTGAGTGTGTCCACTACTACGACTGCAATGCATGAAACAACTCATTCTTTGTTGCCTTCAAGCCCTTTCTCAAGTATCCATCACCCAAGTCGATAGCTTTCCTCATCCAACGACCCTATGCAAGTGAAATAAGTAAGATTAAAGCATTATTCAGAAAATTAATATATTACGAGTGTATAGATCCATACTTGTTCGTATTCACCACTTGCAAAGACCGGCGAAGGCAATTCATGATTAAGTTTGATTATTGCGGATGATTGGTACCATTCATCGTATTCCTTCGTGCATTGCCCATTCTTCTTCGCCGCGTGGGCCTCTCAAATTTTCGGGAATAAGATGGTAATTATATTCCTCAAAATCTTTGTCCCGATTATCAAACTTTGCAAGGTAAGCTCGGACTTTCATACGAGACGATCTCTTTGCAAGAATAGGACATCCAGGCTTGTCCTGCACACGGCCAAATTGTCTCACAACTCTGTTTGGATGATACGGCTCTTTCATGTTGTCAACAACTAGACATCCACAAAACCAAGCAACCTCGTGAGAATCCTCACCCTTTTGCGATCACGGGTCCAAAGAAACTACAAATAATAAGATAAGGAAAACAAAAGTCATAAGTGTGTCCGTTCAATTAAACTCCAGTTTATAAGTGCGTTACAAAACTTACATCTTCCTTGGTCATATTGTCCAACTCCCCATTTTATACTTCAATTGTTTATTTGTAGCTTCATCCGCCATGTGGAATGACGGATTCCATTTCTGTGTTCTGATATCCCCGCGGGTGATCTCTCTCCTTTTTTGAGGCCGTTGTTTGGGACAATGTTCGTATATCCATGCCTGAAACAATAAAAAAACCACATTTCTCACGAGATTTTCTTCATAATTATAATGTATAAAACAAAAATAGTAAAAATTTAGATGTACCTCCAACAAAGTGAGATATCCACATACACCTTTGGTCTCGTAAGTGGCTGCTTTGCTAAGCATCCTATATAAATAGGACAATGTGCCCGCACCCCACGCCCATTTATCCAATTGCTTCAAATCTTGTAAATAGTAAAGATATTTTACCTTCACTTTATCCCCTGATCTGTCTTGAAATAAAGTGCATCCCAATAGTACCAACAAAAAACCTCTCGTGATTTGCTCGGCTGAAGCATTGCAACGTCTGTTTTTAGACCTCGACAAATTGTTGATAATCCACGATGTCCTCAGAGAATATCCTGAGCAACGAGCCAGTTCTACTTGCATAATTTGGACTGGTATTCCAAGAAGATTTGATATCCAGACATCCAACGGATCAAGTTCTGTCCATTCCACTTCCTTCGTCGCCTTTCCAACTATAGAGATTTCCAACAATTGTTCAACATCGTCCAAAGTTATAGTCGCCTCACCAAAAGGCTTGTGAAACGATGTTGTTTCAGGATGCCAACGCTCAACAAAGGCCGACACAAGAACCTTATTCGCCGTCTTATAAGAACCATTATAGAGGCGATACAAAATTGTTTTTTTCATATTATTGCGTGTGGCCTCTAACTCCTCGTACAAAATCCCAAGTATGCATTTTGTTTGTGTATTGCTTGCACGTAAGAAATCCACGATCCTTTTCAAAGCAAAATAAATATGGTAGATGTTGTTAATCAAATCCATATCATAATTAAAACATTTACATTGTAAGAGATAACTTATATTTACCTCCTCTTCAGTAGATGATGTGCTACGTGATCATGCTTTTTATCGTACAATTCATAGTTAAACACGTCATCATCAAGATCGAAGAGCAAATCGTCTTCTTCTCCACTCCCCTAAAAACCCTCTTCACTGCTTTCTTCTCCATTCCCATCATGGCTCCTTCATCACTTTCTTCTTCATTCCGATCATCGCTCCTTCACTTCTCTCTTCATCTCTCTTCTTCAACGCCTTCAATTTCATTATCTTCGTCTTCACTACCCTCCTCTCCACCACTATCTTCTTTCTTCGGATCCTTTTGTTTCCGGTTTCTTTCTTCTTCGTCACTATCTTCATTACATATTTTATCCCTTACTTCAAGTATTAACGCTTTTCTCCCCACACGTTTACCCCCTGCTTCCTTCCAAATGTGTACTTGTTTTCCTCTTCTATAAGAGGCGATCATTGCTTGACGTCTTCTTGACGGCTCCTCATCATTGATAGACGTACTTTGGCCCTTTGTCCTACCCATCTGCACACAAAGATGAAAAGACAAGTTCATGTCATTTCTCATTCAATTAAACACAAGCTACAATCATTAATGATCTTGGTATCATGATCTAATCATTTTCACAATAAAGTAAAAAAGGGTTCAAAGAGAAACGACATTACCATTGTCGAACCTTAGAGGTTCGACCTTACGCAAAGTCGTTCCTCAGTGGTCCGACAATGGTGAGGTCGCATCTTTGACAATTGACCCAAAGGGAGTCGAATTTTTGTTTTTCCTCCAGGACATGCGACTTCCCCAAGGTCGCTTTACACACAAGACATGCGACCCCCACAAGGTCGAATGTCAACACTCCCATTTTTTCTCAACACACGTGTAAAGCTCAATTCTTTGTTTACAATCGACATCATCAAAGTAGTTTCTTGCTTCTATCATCTTTATACATTCATAACATAACTCACAAACTATATGCATCAACAAAATTACTACTTGTGCATAATCCATTCTCTTAAGCATTTTATCGAACACTTGGTAGGCATATAAAATAACTTGAAGAAACCTAACAATGGCTATCAAAATATGTTAAATGAAAGATGATAAACACTATATAAACGTATATACATACCTTGTTTAACACCTTTGAAGCAAAGAAATTTGATCTTGTAGTTGTTGATTGGTGAAGATGAAAGTATGAAATTAAAATGGGTTGTTGTTGATTGGTGGTGGTGGAAGATGAAAATGAGTTGTGATGGAAATGAAAGAAGGAAGTTGAGAAGAAGATGAATGGTTTTTTTTTTAAGAAATGAAGAAGAGGAAATTGAGAAGAAGATGGAAGAGGGGTGGGTTTTTTTGTTTGAGAATTGAGGGGAATGGGGGGGACGATTTTTGATAGGATTTGGGGGGGTTGTATTTAAAAGTTTAGGATATATATATAATTATTTGAATCTGGAAATAGTAAAAATATATTGGCAAAATTATGTTTTTTTATCAAGTTTTGAAAAGTGACTGTGGTGTAGTGGTAGATTTTTAATTATTAAAATAATAGGTGTGGTGTAAGAGGTAAATGACATATTTTTCATAAAGTTGTGGTGTAAATGTAGGTTTAGTGTGGTGCAAATAATAACTCCCATATATTAATATCTAATATTAATATTTGGTAATACCATTAATTAAATTGCACAATCCAAGTGTATCTTATACACACACAAATTGCGCCACCTTAGCCAATAAATTGGCATCCGGAATATTCTTTAATTAATATAATATTATTAATATCTTATATTTAATTTATTCATAATAAATAAATACCACCATATTAATTTACCACTATAACATTTATAGTCTCGAGATAAACTTTCCTTATTTGGTTATCATCTATAACCACATTTTAATCCGGCTAGATGTTCATATGTGTGTGACCCGATAGGCTTCCGAATATGTTGGCCGTAGACACAAAGTGCAAATTACGAAAATGCCCTTCATACCTAACGATCACGGGATAGCGTCTAGCAACACACCGTGACCCCCAATCATCGGAAGAGTCAAATGCAATGACTACTATCTTTCATGTAAAACAGTTACCGTGTAACTTACAATACTATCGCTGTAATAATATCCATACGGTCGTACGTCGAGTGTTAAACATTAACGACCGTATCTTATAATCTGGATATCATGCTCTCTCGAAGTAACTCATTTACTCCCACTTTGCAAAGATTCACGAGAGTAAGACATTCCTTATAAGAAGGGTATTTCGGATATTCAATCATAATCATAGGATACGCGATTCCTGCATTTACCAATCATGTATAATCCGCGATGCTTCAATATCATACCCAATCACTACCGCATGATCGCCCGTGGCTGGGGAAACCTCAATAGTGTCAAAGCATGACAATGCACACCGTGATGCCATGAAGACTCCGGTCCAAAGGATAATTACATAACCGCCACATAGTGTGACACTTAACCGTGTAAGTGGGTCAGTCTAACGTACGCATTCTCTAATACACGTCCACGTACATTCCAAGTGTCACTACACTTCGATAGACGAGATCTATCCCTGCCCTAAAAACAGAAGACATCTAATACGTGCTAGCCTGTTCATATTATCAATGCCCTGTTTAATATTACATCAGCCTAGAGACATTTAAGTATCAAACTTATTAAAGTGATTAGAGATCTCATCAACCATAATCGCTTATCATGGTTTCTCTATCACAGTTTAATACTAAGGACGTTATCATATAACAATTCATAATTTGTTCTTTAAAAAGAACATATATACGACAACAGAAAAACCATTTAATATATGTATAAACATAAAGAAATAGTAGAAATGATCCGACCCGGTCGGATCCGGTCCAACCTGATTGGGTTTAGGACACTATTCCAACACCAAACACATAGAAAAACAATGCATTTGAGGTAAGTACAAAGAACTCAAAAAGAGGTAGAAGTTACAAATTAATTATGGTTTATAAACCAAGTTTTATAATTAATAAATTATCTTCTTGAGACCGACTCAATCTAGGGTTCACTCCATGTCCATCAACATGTCATGAATATACGTTTCTAACTTAACTTATCTTGGTTACGTCAGCATTCAAGGGCACTACGCATGGCGTTTATCAGCCTGAAGATATACTTGCTAACTAACGGTGAATAACACCTGATAGCTCCGGGGTCTTCCCGGTATGCGTATACGTTCGATTAATTTCCTCCGCTACCTTTCAACCTTTTGAGCCAGTAGCGTTGTTCACCTTGATGAACGTACCACATCGCCGATATGAATCGGTGCCTGACGAAGAATAGCATGACATTTTATCTTTTACTACACGTATGTAATTATTATGTGTTAACTAGACATCTAAGTGTTTTCAAAGCAAAGCTCACCTTAACAACCCTACCCTTACTTAAACAGCTAGAAACCACATCCTATCAGGTACACATACATTGAGGAACTTTAGTTCATCAAAGCACAAGCCTATCATGCCCTTCCGACGGTCCCGAACTTCAACTCCCTTGAAGAGTACATTCGGTGCCGGAACTAAACGCATCAGAAACTCAATCAAGGCTTGTTCATGTTTAATTAATGTTAGATGGAGTTTTTTAAATGGACAAATAAGAGGGAAAAAATAGGAATCATGACAGTGAAAATACAAATTGGGTGATAAGGAAATTCCACTATTAGTTACTCCAAATCCATTGTTCAGTACAGTGGAATTGACTTCAAATTCACTATCCCACTGTTTCATTATTTTTGACAAAAATGGCCTCGAAATGACATCGGAAAAATATGAAATTGGTTGTCTAAATAAGGAGAACGAAAAAAAAAAGAAAAATGTGGTGAAAGAATTATGATCTTTTGACGTTCAGATCAAAAGATATATTCGTTTTTGTAATTAAATATGAGAGATTTTAAATTATAGTTGAATAAACACTTGTCAAATTCCACTGACCTGTTTACAAATTTCTAGTTTCAAATTATCCTTTTTAACAATAAACCCTTAATGTTATTAGATAATGAAACAACGTTTAAAACTCATTCCATAGCTTAAAACAACATTTTATTAAAAACTGGGGCCAATGCGTGCGCATTCCACGACTGAGAAACTTGTTTGGAAGTTTACGTCCGATAATCGCGCAAGCATTGCTTATCTTTAGGAGCAACTCGAACTATCTTGAAAGCGAGAATGCTGCGCATTCCATTGAATGCGTGCGCATTGCACCTGCTGTGAAAAGGACTTAACATCCTGAATCACGAATGCGTGCGCATTCCACCTGCTGAGACTAAAGCCATACATCATGTAACAGGAATGCGTGTGTATTGCTAGCCAATGTGTACGCATTTGACGCAGTAAAACCCTAAAAACATGATTTTCTGCACTTTACGATCTCTACTCGATTCCAAACGTGTTCTACACAATTGTAATCAGAAAAACATTAGAAAAACCTAACTTTTATGATCCAAAACAAACCTTAAATCCTTTGGCAACATAGAGGTATAAACTTTGATACAAAAACGCTTCAAAACATGATATAGCCTCTATAAACCATAACTAATTCGTAGGAAGAGCCTCTTACCTTTCAAGCAAGCTAATCCAAGCCAAACTCTCAGAAAAGCTGCAGCAAAACTTGATCTTTTCTGCAGAAACCTATGTGATGAATCCATATTTAAATTCGATGCGATCACATTCTTCTAACCAAACAAAACTACGAATTAATGAGTTTGAATCCATCAAACTCAGTCAAGAACATAACTAGGGCTCGAAACATACCTTAAAAAAACTCCAACTTTCTGGTGTTGAATCGACGCTCTCTTCACGACGATTCCGCTGCTCTACTCTGATCTGAAAACCGTTAAGATTTGATTTAAAAACTAGAAGAGAAACTCTCAGCCCTAATTTTGTGCTCTCAACGCCGTTCTTAGAGCGTAAGAAGAAATTTTTGATTTCTTTTAAGTTATGGGAACTAATGGGATTTATTTTCCTTAAATTGAAAATCCTTCCCTATTACTTAAAATCATATTTTCTCCCTATATATATATATATATATATATATATATATATATATATATATATAAAAGAAATACTTAACTCCATAAATAAGTAAAGAATATAATATTTTGTTTCCATAAAAGGACACGCCTGCCTTTTTCCCGAAAATCGAAATATTACGAGCCCAAACAATAATAGAGTCAACACTGTAACTGTATAATGAGTCTTTCGTATCGTATAGGTAAGACAAGAGTAAAAACACGAATACCAATAACTTTGGTTTTACCTTGTGTTGAATACTGAAGGTGTGTACGTGAAAACAGCTTCTTTGACTACTAACGACCGGTTCGGATTATAAACACGTAAGTACCAGGGCAGGGTTACACCATAGGCTTATATGTCGTAAACATATCGACTAATCGAGGTTATCGTCGTATAGTACGATCGAGCATGGCTTCAAGGGTTATAACTTTAGGCTAGGGTTCGGGGCTAACTAAAAGATATTTACGATAAAAATAGAAAGAGAAGGTGCAAAAGAGTTTTAACCGAGATATATACACGAAACTCGGTTATCAACTTCGTCTTCAATCTTCCAACTATTTACAATTCTGAAATCCAAACATTAACTTCAACTTCACATTTTTTTTCTTCACTATACACAATTTTTGTAAAGTCCCACATCGGTAAAATAAGAGAATGCTCACCCCCATATAAGTGTGAGACATAAATGTCTTGTCAACTCGGGTTTGCCCTTTTAGACCAAGCGAGGACGGCGGTCTAAGCAGTTGACCGGACATTTATGACTCATTTAATATATCGGCCCGAGTGTCCTGGGCGTTACGGAATGGTATCGAGCCCGACTATCGACGCGGACTATACGCCGCACCGCATGCTAAGGCGTGTAAGGATGACCTCTGAGTTACCTCTGGTAGGGGCGATCCGAACAGTTTCGGCCGTCTTGGCGAGGACGCTAGTCCCTTATAAGGGGGGGGGGGGGGGAGAATGTAAAGTCCTACATCGGTAAAATAAGAGAATGCTCACCCCCATATAAGTGTGAGACATAAATGTCTTGTCAACTCGGGTTAGCCCTTTTAGACCAAGCGAGGACGGAGGTCTAAGCAGTTGACCGAACATTTATGACTTATTTATCGCTACCAGGCCCGGGGTCTGGGGGCGTTACAATTTTAGTCCATTTTTGGACTTATATAACAACTATATACATACATTGTTCTTGTAATTCATAATAGCTTTTTTTTTTCTTTTGAATTTTCGATTTTTTTTTATAAAGAAACTATACAGGAGCATATTATAAAAAAATTGACACTATACACCAAAATTCCGAACAAACCCGAAACGGACACACCGTACATTTCTCGTTTCGGATAATTCGTAAATCACAATGCCATATCATCACTTACGTATTAGTAACACCTCGCAACATCATTGAAATGTGTGGAACTAACAAGCTCAATTGCAAGGTAGTCAAGGATATGTAGACCGAAAGCTCGGGGCATCAGTATTTACGGGTTAGTAACACGAAAATCTAGTTCGGGTGGCGGTCTAACCACCCGGAACTGGAACCGGCAGTTCCAACGGCTATTTTTATTATTCTAATTTCCCAACTATTTCATCCTATAATCAACTTATCTTAAAACTTAATAAACACGTATAAAAAAACTATAGAACCACGTTCACTTTGATTTTTTTGTATGTGCCGTGTATTCGACACAATTGCATATAAAATATACGTAATCACCGATTTTTCGGTACATGCATAAAAAAAAACCTAAAATTTATATCTTACTTGTTTACGATATATATGTCACGTAATATATTTAAACAATTTTTTGTACTTGTAACATTTTAGAAACCAAACTTATTTTACAAATATATAATCAACTTATCTTAAAACTTAATAAACACATATAAAAAAAACTATAGAATTACATTCGCTGTGATTTTTTATATGTGTCGTGTTTTCGACACGATTGTATATAAAAGATACGTACAAACGTTTAAAAAAAACTTAAAATTTATATATTACTTTTACAAACAGCATTTACTTCAAACATAAACTACCATGTTACAATAGAAAACGATTTAAGTCTTATAAACAACAATTATTCCATACGTACACTACCATATTAAAATAAATAAAATGACACGAATTGTATACAAAAACATTTACGTTATAATGCAACTTAACATTTGTATCTTATTTCTACACAAATTTATCTTACATAATTGTTTTATAAACAACACTTATTTTCTTTATGTATAGAAATGTAACATAAATTTTTCAATACTTATTCATGTTAATATATCTTATCTTACTATATATAATAAAAAGAGAGTGAAGCTGGTGACGTGTTCATTTCTTACAAATTCTTACAAACAATTTCTATATTATTTCGGTTGACATTGCAAAAGGCAAAAGTAGTTTATTTCTTGGATTGGGCTTTGTGTTGGTTGGGCTGGTTCAATTTATCCAAAGTAAATGTTAAATAGGCTACCCCTCAAGAAAAAAATGTTAAATACGCAACTTTTTGGGCCCAGTCCGTTTTCATAGTTAGAGCCTTCCAAATATTTTTATCTGTTAGGTTATAATATAAAAAATAAAAGCTATAGATAATCATCTTTTTTCTTACATAAAAAAAAGGACGGCTGGTGGTTAGCTTCCCCAAGCTTGAAACCGCGTTTTTCTTCCTCGCTGTACGCTTCCGGTCAATTCACAGTCCGATTTCATCTTCTGAATTAGAAAGAGATGTGCGATTTCGGGGATAGATAAACGAATTGCCCATGTGTGTGGCTCAGATTGCTTTTCGAGTCTTCTTGGGTCAAGCTGTTATCGAGTGCTTTGTGCGCCGTTTACTCTCAGTAGACTTTCACTAGTGAGTTCTTCGCTTTCGCCGCTTTTGTAATTAGTTCAATTATCTATTGTTGCAGCTTAATTCTTTCGCGGTTGCCTTTTACAATAGCCTGTTAATTAGAAACAGTTATTATTTCTAGCTACAATTGACAAATCTTATATCAACAATTTATACAAATGTTACTTCACGTTATTTAACTACAAAAGCCAAGCGAACGCGCGCTGGTGCGATTTAACGCCTATTTTCCTAAGATATATATATATTACAATTGAATCTGCAGGGCACCCAACCAAACCCGGCGCGAATCGATGCAGTGGGCGCTGCGCTTAAATTTTTTTTCTTGAACACATACTTACAAAATATATCAACATTGTATTTATAACATCCAGTAAATACAAAATTCGAGTTCATTAATAAGCGCCGAAACATACCTGCAAGTAATAATTCAAATTCATATCATCATATGCATAAACAAAAGTACAAAACATACTTGATACTTGTTGGAGAAAATGTGGAATTGAATTAAAAATAAATTAAAAATGATTTTATAATCATTTTATTCATGTGACTTTATAAAGCGTATTTCTGATATATTCTTGTATAGAATATATGTAATGTTTATTAATTACAAAACTACGTGAGTCGTAGATGAATTCGTGATTTGGAATTATTCAATTCGGATAACGAGTGAATGAGAAATTAACGCTTAAAGTCGGTTTGTTGGAAAATTGATGATATGTCATATTGCCTATTGGGTTTAAGTGTGTGTTATGAAAAGGAAAAATGGGAAGAAACTTTTCTCCCACATTGGTTGGAAGAAGGAAAAAGAAGCAATATTTATATGATATTGTTTTAGTGTAGTTGGAATAAAGCAACATTATACACCGCTTTCTACGCGACGCAGGGGGTGCAAATCCAATCCAGATTTACCTTGGCTTGTGCATGCCCGCGTGCACACCTAATGCGCTCGATTTGAAGGTTCACGAATGAGTTCGGTTTTGCATTCAGAATCGTTAATTTATTTCTCGTCATCTGCGAGAGTCCTTGGCTTGTGCATGGACCAAATTTTTTTTTTTTTTTTTTTTTTTTTTTTTTTTTAATCAAGGCGCGCCACCTGAGGCAAGCGCTTTTGTCTGCTGCTGCGCTTATGGGTGGCCGGTCTGATTGAATGTAATTAATAGTAATTTGTTATTATAATTGATAAGAATAAGTAAATTTTGAAAATGTAAAAATATAATTAGCATAATTGTTTTGAAACTTGATCTGAACCGTGGAGTTGGGATCTCCTGTTGTATTACAGCAGGGCTGTGAATGTTTGCCTTATGGTTTTTTTTGTAGTTTAAGTTTGAATTTCCAAGTTTAGCCCTCCCTAACACACACAGCACCAATGCTGTAATATTGTAACATAATATTGTAATAAAGAGAGATCTGCCCCTGAACCGTGGACCCGTGTGTGGCAACTCGGTTCGGCCTAATCATGCTAAACCGACGGTAAAAAAGAATCAGCGGTCCCAGTCCGGTTCATTCACTTGGTCAAGAGTATGTTGGTTGTCCAAATATGGTAAATTCTTATATAGAGACTCGGAGTCCCTACCGTAGAAAGAACCTGTAAACCTCCAAATAGATAATGGGTTTCTAAGGTCTGCAATTGCTCTTCCCAATATATAAACAGGCTGGGCCACCCATTTTTCCACTGCTTTACAAAATTCCACCAAATTACTGCCCTCTGATGGCGGAATACGGTCCCCAACTAGCAACACCACCACCATCTCCGCCACCCCACACCACCAAAACCTAATACCAAGAGAGACCGCATTGCAAGCACTAAACACCATAATCCAGCTCCATTTCGAGAAGACCCTTGAGAAGAAAAAGGCAGTAGACCTTCAAAAGAAAGAGCTATGGAAACTCTTCCACCTCTTCTTCCTCTTCTTATCCATAGTATTCTTGGCTCAGACCCAAACCTCTAGGCTCCAATGTAGGCATTGCTGGATACCCATTGGTCTTCTCTCCTTAGCTCATCTAATATTTTATGTTTCTGTTGCCCAGACACTCAGATGCATAAATGGGTTCAAGTATCAGAGGAGATGCCACAAGTTGACTCTTGGGTTAGCTACAGAAAGGCTAAGGCAGTTGAAGATGAAGCTCAACAACAATGGCGGCGGAGGAAATGGTGTGGTGTTTGATGAGTATGGAGATGAATTTGAAGTGCCGTATCAAGAACCATCTGAGAGCTATTTTGGTAAGTTCAAGAGGAATTGGGCTCTGCATTTTGGGTTCTTGATTTTCATTTACGGATTCATGGTTTCCTCCTCTGTTGTCCTCCTCTGTTTCTAGTTAATTAAATAAAGGTAGTAGTAATTTCTGGAGGGGTTTATTTTAATTTAGTTCTTGAGATGAAAGTGATGGTTGTTAATTTGCTAGCTGTATTTGTGGATTTGTCACTTCAATCTCGTCTGCCTCTAGTTTTGGTATTTTGTGTTTGTCACTTCAATCAATCTAGCGTACTCTATTGTTATTTTGGGGAGATTATTGTGGGGTCGTTCTAGTGTAGGGACTCACTAGTAGGGAACTGTCTACGTGGCGGGATCTGGACCACACAGTTTCAGAGGTGGAATATACAGTGCCCCGTGTCACCGTGTGTGGAAATTGTGTTGTCAGGATCTTTTGCGTAGCAGCTGCTCCCTAAGAGGAAATCTAGTGATAAATTTTCCATTATTGTGTGGTGTCTCCACATAATGTGGAGACACCGTGTGGCAGCTCCCACACCACACAATTTTATTATGTATTTAAACTCTGTGGTTCTGATCGTTTCACCCGTCACTTCACCTTAAATTCTCTCAGCACACAATAACCTCCCATTATTTTGTGTTTTAAACGGGTTAATGTTCAATGTAATTTTTTAATTTTTTTTATTGAACGAATGATCATAAACAAACTCGTCAAGGAATGAACATATATTTTTGTTTGATTATTCAACAAATGATAACAAACAAATTAATAACCTAAATAAATTAAACTTGAACAACATGTATTCTGCTCGTTCAGTTCGGCCAATAAACACCTCTAGATACACGGTATGTTTTTTTTTTTTTTTTTTTTTTTTTTAAGTGGTCAAATTGTTTTTACACAAGAAAAATTCACCAAAAATTCATTTGGGGACAATTTTGACTTTGTCTAGAATAAGGACATGCACCTGGTGGGTGCCTGGGTGGAAGTCCTCGGATACTTCATCCCTTGAGAAATGGGGAGGACTAGTTATGAACTTGTTTGTAGCCTGTAGGGACGTTTTCCTTCGTCTTAACATCTCAATTGCTGTACAAATGTGGCATTTGATGGGGAAAAAGTGTATTTATTTGTATCATAATGATTCTATTGATACACCATATTATTTGTATTAAAAAAATATAATACGTATAAAAATCGATTTTAGAGTTAAGAATTCACTTCCTGTATAGTCGATTCTGAATCAATCATCTGAAATAAAAGTAATATTTTAATTAATCCCTAAGCTCAGATTATATAATTTTCGCAAATATTCAGAATAATTAAAAAAAATATGCTTAAATGGCGAGGGCTTCCCCCATTTCAACCAGGGGCGGAACCACGTTAGCAAAGGGGTGGTCTCAAGCCCACCCCAAATTTTGAATTTTTTTGGGGGAGTGGTAATAAAGGACAAAAAAAGTTGAAAAATAGGATTAAGGACAGTGGAAAAAAAATCATGTGTTAAAGGACAATTCCACTGTTTGTTATTCAAAATACACTCTTGGTTGCATTATATTTACAGTGGAATCCACTATTCCACTGTTTGGTTTGTCCTTTTCACCCAATAAAAAATTCCACTGTCCTTTTTACACATTTCCACTCTTATTTTGTCCTTTTTAACAATAAAGCCTTTTTTTTTTAGTAGTAGTGTTAATATTAGTATGTTATGTGTCTTTTTCTTGATGTTACCAAGACCAAAACCACCCCGAAATTTCTATATACCAAGACCATCCCGAAATTTTTACACCAAGACCACCCCGAAATTTTTTCCTGGTTCCGTCACTGATTTCAACCATGTAGCTTGTCCCAATCAAGAAGCCAAAAAAAAAAAAAAAAGGTTTAGCACCTTACCATTTTCATCTTGAAACAATCCGCCAACATAAAGTTTTCCTGTTGTGAAGTTGGCATCAACCGGCATATGGCTCTCACGGTGGTTTTTGTGGGCTGGTTTTGAAGGCGGTGTTTAGAGTGTCTTGGCCATGGCCGGTGTTTATGCATGGTGTCTTTCTTAGGCTTTTACCTTTTGCATCTGTTGGGTGGTCGCCGGTTGTTGTGGCTACCGCCAGTAATTGGACGGCCGTTTGAAACTGCTTTGTTTAGTCTTCGGAAGTCTTTTTCGATGACGGAGGTCTTTGTTACCTTTGATATAAGGCAGATGTTATTGGCTCTTGTGTTGTTATGTTCTTAAATCAAGAGTTACTCGATGAGACAAAATTTGGCGTGATTGAGGTTTGCCCCATGATGTTTTTTTCTTCTTGTTTGTCCATTTTAGTAGTTTCCAACAGTTGCTGGTGGTGGTCCGGTGTGTTTTTCCGACGTGTGTCCGGTTGTATTTATCTTTAGTTTGTTTTTTTAATGAATTAATTCCTTTCATTTCGGTGGGGAAAAAAAAAAAGTTGGCATCAACATTAGTTACATAAGTTGGCACCAAAGGAGATGCACGTAACAAGTGCGCTTATGATAGTCCGACATTTGCATAATATGATCAACAATGTCATGAAAGAAGGACAACCTCAAGTCATGCCAAAAAGGCTTGAGATCCATCTTATTCCAAACGGCCTATGGGGTATCACGATTAAAAAAGACGATGTTCAAGTGTTTCTTTACCTTTCCCACATACCGGCTCATACAATCCGGATCCGCTGCCTCTGATTTTCAAGTTATGTAACGCGGGTAGAGAGTTTGTAACTCCTCTCCAAAGGAAGTGAATAACCTTTGGATGGGCCTTAAGCTTCCAAAACATGTTCCAAAACTTTTATTGCCATGTGATGATGAAGCAATGTCGATTACCATATCGCTTCACGCTTCTTGTTCACGAGCTAAATAATATCCAGATTTGACATAGTATATCCCGTTTGAGATATGATGCCATATCAAACGATCACGTTGTTGAGAAGAGGTAAAGTGATATTTATAATGCAGTCTGCCTCAAAACGTACGAAGACTCCACGAAATCAGAGCTTCGTTCCATGTGTGTAAAATCCCACATCGGTTAAATAAAATATTGCTCACCCCCGTATAAGTGTGAGACATAAAGGTCTTGTCAACTCGGGTTAATTAGCCCTTTTAGACCAAGCGAGGCGTCGGTCTGCGCAGCTTGACCGACCATTTATGACTCATTTAAGCCATCTGGCCGTGAGTGCAGGCGTTACAATGTGTGGCCCGATGAAGAGAGCTTTAACAATGATACGTGTGATTTTCAATCGTATAATCCAACCGATAAAAGATCCCTCCCAGCAGGAATGCCTTTCCACAAGAACAATGATCTTGTAGTTGAGCCCATTTTAAGACAGAAAAAAAGATATGAGAAAGAACAATGATCTTGTAGTTGAGCCCATTTTAAGACAGAAAAAAAGATATGAGAAAAATATTTCGCATGAAGGAAACAATTTACCAAAGAAACAGGATGTTGAATACTACACCAAGCTTGCTCGGCTAGCATGGCATGATTGAAGCACGTTAGGTCATGAAAATCGAGACCCCTTGTGAATTTGATGCGCAACAAACATTCAACGACTTAGAATGCATTTTCCTTTGATCATCTTTTGCATCCCAAACAATTTTGCGGATCATGAATTCAATACCGAATATCAATCTTTTTAGTAGGAGAAAACAAGTCATGCCTTAGAAAATTCTATAATGGGACTTTATTTGCACTACTCTGATCTACTGATACGCCACACACATGTACACCCAATATAAACGATCATGTGAAAGCCAATTTCAGAATTAAAAACCGAATTTCTATAAAATCGATTGAGAGAAATGTGACAATCGATATTGAAAAAATTAACAAATCTTCACGAGGTTGATTATATGAAAACGGTAGTTAGGGCGGAGTGCAAATTATTGCCTATTTTACAATCATTATAATGAAAAATTTTATGGTGCAACCGTTGTATAAAGGTTGTACCAAGTGGCATACTTTACCATCTTTCATTTCTAACCTCTCACACACGCCAAAAGTGTATTATGTGAAAGAGAGTTAAAATGAATGGCTACCTCACCAATAAATATAAAATGTTGCAATTGAGTAGTAAATTTTATTAAGTTCCCATCCATTACTTCTTACTGCAGCTGCTTAAACCCTTCTTGTCAAAACCCTTCCCCGTTCAGGCTTCAGCGCCTCAAATGCCATCCCTGCTCGCATTCCCCTGAAATAGAATCAACCGAAAAATGAAACCACAGCTCTGTGCACGACACTTATCAAGGTTCTCACTTTTAATCCAAAAGAATCATTCAAATGCCCCAAAATTCGTCTTCCAGATTTCCCATTTCAATACATTATCATCAAGCACAGGAAGTGGTAATCCAGCTTCCTACTCCGGCCGGTACGGATATGAGGAGGAGAGCAGGAAGGTGAGAGTGTCGGTGTGGTGGGATTTCGAGAACTGCAATTTGCCTGGGGGTACCAATGCGTATAGAGTGGCTCAGTTTGTTGCTGCCGCTCTAAGGACTAATGGGATTAAGGGTCCTATTCAGATTACTGCTTTCGGGGATGTTACTCAGCTTTCTAGGTCTAATCAGGAGGCCCTTTCTTCTACTGGGATCAATCTTGCTCATGTTCCTAATGGTAACTTAGGTTACCTAACTTTCGTTTAACTGTAGAAATAGTATGAACCCCCCACAAAGCATTTGTAGTTTTGCACTTTTGCTTGTATGAGCAAGAGAAAGATCGCATCTTTTTTTAATGGGAAATTCCCACTTTTGCATATCACCTTGAGTGTTTGAGAGTTTGTGGGTTTTTCTTCTTCTCATTATACTGCTGCTGCTTCTGTTTTTTTTTTTCTTTCAGCAATTAGTTTGCTTCTTTGGAACACGATGACAAAAATCTGACGTACCACACCCTGGTTAGGGCTATCCACGGGGGTGGAGTGTTACTGATTGTGGACATTTTGTTTATTCTTTGTAGTATCGTGGCGCTTTTTTTTCTTCCGGTTTTTATTGTTTCTTTTAACTTGTTTTTAGTGATACTGAAAGTTTATGGTTTTTATTATGGATTGGTGGGAGCAGGGTCTGGGGGTGGGTGGGGGGCAGGGGGAATAGGAAGGGGATTGGAGATGATTGTACTTCTGGTGGCTATGAGCGTTAGACCTTGAACCCCTGTAAGCTGTAATCAACTCCTGAGTTAATTCACATTCCAAAGAAGGGTCTATTAAAGACGCGTTTTCTCATTTTCGTTACTTGTTTGGTGACTTCACTAAGTGGGATGGGGATATTGTGCAGGAAATGTGAGGCTTGGTATCTGTACTGTAACTTGCTATCTTTTGAGAAACTGATTGTTCTGAGTTCAAAGGTTCTAATGTGACTTGCTGGTTTTTGACATTTTAGCTGATTTTTTATAATGGATGCTGCTCAGACTCTATGTATATGCTTTTTTAAAAAATAAACCTGGACAATGTGAGTGAAAAATGGTTTTTATTTTTAAAGGAGTTATATGTATGGAAACCTGGATTTTCACCTTTGGAAGGTTTTGAGGAAGACAATGAGTTGACTTGACTGGACCTAATTCTCCTGTTGATATCTGTCTGATGACCATTGTTTAATGCTTTAGTTTAAAGATGTGTGAGGGCAAAATCGTTGTACTTTCATTCCTAAGAAAATTAGGGCAATTTCCTGATGCATTTTCGAAGAGAGATTTCTGTTTTGTGTTGAAGCACTGTAATATATTGGTTAGATTTGGTTATTTGCTTATACTTTTGACCTTCCAATACATCTTTGCCCTTTTATTTTTTTGGTTATTTGGATTCTTGAGTTCCAATATTCCTGTGCATATATGGTTCTTGAATCATGTATTTATACTTCATGTTAATTCCATGCAATTTGTTTGTTGAAATAGGTGGCAAGAATAGCGCAGACAGGTCTCTTCTTATCGATCTTATGTACTGGGTTACACAGAACCCTCCACCAGCACATCTCTTCCTAATCTCTGGTGACAAAGATTTTGCTGGAATTTTACATCGTTTAAGAATGAACAATTATAATATATTACTGGCTGCTAGTCAAGAAAGTTCCCCCAGTGTTCTCTGCAGTGCTGCAAGCATTGTGTGGGATTGGAACTGTTTACTGAATGGTGAAAACCTTTCTGGCAAGCATTATAATCGACCCCCTGATGGCCCTTTTGGTTCTTGGTATGGCCATTATAAAGCGCCTCTTGAAGAAGCGTTTCCAGAGGGGGGCTTACCTGATACGGAATCAGATACTAAAGTTCGACCCATTCCTAAGGCTGTGATTAAGCAAATCCGTCAGGTTTTAAGGACAAATCCGAAAGGAGTTTCTATTACAGGACTTCGTTCTGAGTTGTCTGAAAGTGGTCTATATATTGACAAAGACTACTATGGTTACAAAAAGTTCTCTTCTTTACTCTCATCATTGCCAACGATTCTAAAGCTTATAGCAAAACCTGATGGCCAGTTTTTAGTATGCGGTGTTGATAAAAAAGTTTCTGAACAGGTCGAATCTGCTTCTGGCATCACCAATGGCCCTGTGGTCAATGGGAATCCAAACTCTGTTCCATTAAGTCAGTCGAATGGAGAACTCACCACATCTATGCAAAAGGAAGGGAAACCAAACTCTGTTCCGTTAAGTCAGTCGAATGGAGACCTCACCACATCTATACAAAATGAAGGGAAACCAACATTACGCTGTTCTGAAGAACCGATGGGAATTACTAACCGAAAGACGAAAAACATACAAAAACAACCGGAAGAGTCAACATTGCTGGAGCCAAAAGTTACTAGCCCATCAGTGAGGTTGGAAGAGCAAGAAACCGCTATGCAGAAAGAGGGCAGAAAAGGGAAAGAGCAAACGGCTAATGTTAGCACCGTGGATGAAGTTAAAGAATTTAATACCCAGCTGGATAAGTTGGAGGAGTCCCCTCCATCTGAACTTGGTTTCTTCAAAAGAATATGGATGAAATGGTTTGGGCATGAGGTCGAAGATTCGGAGGAAAATGCTTGTATGAAAAAGGGCTTAATTTCGCCTGAGAATACGAAAGCCAAGGAGAAGGAAGCGAGTTTAGCAACAGAAAACATAGAATCAGTAGTTCCAGATTCAGTTTCTCTTTCCTTTCGTGATTCAACGACTGATCATGAAATTCTTAAACCATCTGCAGTTACCAGTGATAAAAATACAGAAAGTTCGTTCTTTAATCAAATAATCAGTAAGTTCAATTTTTGGAGAGGTTTGGTAGACTCTAACGATTCCAGTGAAGAAGTACAGGAAAAACTGATCAAAATTGAATCTCATTCTGATAAGAGTGAAATATTTGCGAAGGACTCCTTTTGGGTTGAATTAAGGGCATTCTTTGACACAACAGAAGCCGCTGCAATCGTCATCCAATCTGCAACAAGGTAGTGTGTCCTTTTTTCTCTTGTATTCTGCATATTTCCGTAGCTGCTTTTTCTTTCTTGATAATAATCTTCAACCATATTATTGGCATATCTCATACTTACAGCGTGTAAATAGCACATTTTCATTTCCCAAACTGCCTGATTTATTTCAATCACCCTTTTGGGACAAGCACTGGGTGTGAAACGAAAGTGACCGAAAGTGTCTTTATCCCTTAACATATGCATATCCCATTGCACTTTTGCACGGAACTTCTTTTGGTCTTGACACAGTTTCTTTTGGTGTAGATTAGAGAGCACTAATGCAAGATTTTTGTAACAGGAAGCAATTGGTGCAAAATCTACATAAGAAAGGCCCTTCAATTCTTAGATCTCTCACTGATGCTAAGCTACATCACCTCCTGGAGTTGTTGATCTCAGATAAGAAGTGGATTGAAGAATCTTCCTCAAAAAGGTCGCCCTTCAAACTCATTCGTTGTGATGATAAGCGTTCACCGAGTAATAATAACTCTAGTAGTGATCTGCTACAGTCCAGTGGATTATCATCTATCTTTTCCAAGCCACAAGAATCATCATTTTCAGAGAAAAAGCAAGAATTTGATGGACAGACCAAACACCAGAATCCTTCTCTTTCTGAATGTTCTCCGCCAGACGGTGATGGGAAGCCTTTTAAAAGGTCTGAAGTACTTGCTGACTGTCAAAAGCTTATTGATGAACTTCTAAAGGACCGTCCGGAAGGATTCTATATGGGCTCATTTCGGAGAATGTTTCGTGAAAAATATGGCTATGGACTGGACACTGAAAAACTTGGTTACAGTAAATTATCATTTCTTTTAGAAACATTTTCTGGGGTGAGGATTGAGTCCACTTTCGTTGTTCCTTCTCGTAGATCTTCTTCTTCCAACAAGCATTCTCTTCAAGAAACCAAAACTAAGGGTATTACTGAATGTAATAATTCAGAGAACAAAGCAACTTATACATCCGGGAAAGAAGATGATTCTAACTCCGTATGGGAAGAACTTGGTCCAGTTGCTAGCTCTGGACAGCAGAATGGTGAAAACGACCAGGGCTAGATTTGAAAACGAAAGGTGTAACCCAAAAAAGGGTTCATCATGATTACGAGAGCTTGTCTGATGATTACTTAACGGAATCAGATGATGACATGTTATTGTCTCAGAAACCAGAAACCAAAAAAAAGTCCGGTTTTGACGAGGAAGAAAGTTCATTATTGCAGGTTCTTGAATCGTGGCATAGCACTAAGACGGACAATGACAGCAAAAAGCCAAGAAACAAAGATTTTTCAAAGCATCTTGATGCAGTGTCTGATTCTTCTGGCAGCGATTCAGGTGAATCCGGCTCACCTGAGCTGAAAGTAAAGTTTGAAAGTCACGCGAGTAGCGGGGGGTGGCAGAAACCTTCAAAGAGTTACTCTTTTGTAGCAGATCAACCAATGGATAGCAGGGACAAATTAATTGAAGGCATACTAGGGAGATTGAAGAAAGAATGACAGATAATTCTGAGTCAAGAAATCAGAAATATGCAGTGGTTACTTTAGCTAAACACCCCTACAAGCAAGAAATCCAAGTCAATTTCAGGTGTTGATCTTGAAAAATTCTACCGTAGAGTGTCTGCAATGAGAAAATCCACTTTCATCCGATCAAAACACACCATATGATGGCTTGCTTCATTATACTGAGCTTGTTTCAAGTGTGTTTGATACCCACAATTTGATTGAATGATAGTGAATATTCTCATTGCATATACATTCCGTGGAATTTCTCACTGACCTTTACTACAACCTACGTGCTGGTTCATTCTCTTTCTTACATTCAAATGGGCTGTGTGAGAAATCACTTATTTTTTGTTTTTGTTTTGTTCTTGTGACATGGAGGATACTTAGTATTGTATGCTCTAATATAAAGAGCTTATACAAAAAGGTATTTAGGGTTAGATATGGCTTTGGTTGTTAAAGCATGGGCGGGCTATAGTAGGCCGACACTTCTAAAATAAGAAGAAAATTAGTCCTCCGATCGTACGATAAAAACTAAATACGGAAACATGTGATTGTAGTGTGTCACATGTTTCTTTTTCCTAAAAAAAAATAATGTGACACTGCAATCATTAAGCGGCCATAAAAAAGAAAAAAGAAATGTCTTGTCTTGTTCATATGTTTCCACAACAATACGTAAATGAAACACGACAGCGTAATTTTGTCAGCATCCGCCAAGCCATTCAAATTAAAGCACGACCTGAAATTAACACTTGAGGTATTGTAAGGAGTTAAAAAGGTATAATGCCATTAAATCAATAACAATAATAATATTAAAAAACTTTTACGTTTTGTATGGTTTTTTTTGAATGTGTTTCAAAGTATGAGTATAAGCGTCACCCCAATCCACTTTAAGCGCAAATCTTTTGTTTCTGGTGAGTCTGTAGAATCGGCGTGGTTGGAGCGTGTGGAGCGAATGCGTATGAAGTTCCCAAGTAATCTTTGTATTCGTTCTTCAAAATGTCGACGTCCATCGTCCTATCATCCATATGGATTTTAATTTTATCATTTCTAAAAATATAAACTTATAATTTGAAAACTGCCCCGTCCTCACTCAATCATCTCTGTTGCGTTTATTTTTTTTCGCAGGTCCACACAAATAAGTATTTGTTTGTTTTTTTTATTTTCTTTGACACAACGCAATTTTTTTGCAGCAATTCCCACACAAATAAACTTTTTTTTACAATACGATTTTTTTTGAGTCAGACGGAACGCTTTATTTTTCCCTGGAAGAATTCTTCATGCTTTTAATATTGAGAAAATTGACACTAAAAAAAAAAGACTGCATATTGCATTAAACATTTAACTTACATATTTTTATATTATGATAGAACACATATTAATCAATAAGAATAAATTGTATAATGATTATCCTCCCGGTCTTCCCTAAAAAAAAAATCCTCCGATCAAATAAAAAAACTTATCGTTTGGTATAAAATTGTATCATTAGTAGTATGAATCCCTTATCAGTTTATATAAACAACAATGTCGGTTTTCCTCTTCCAATCAGTATCCACGTGATCCGAAAAGAAAAGGAAAGTGATATTTATTTTTTCTATTTTCTTTAGAATAATCTTTTTTCTATTTAATCTCTTAGTGTTAATTTAAATTATTTCATTATACTTATAAAAAAAACGTTTGTTAAACTTTACAAAGACGATTTTGTTTTTTTTGAAAAACTACAAAGACGACTGGGAAAAGAATTTAGGGGATTTAGTTGCATATTTATCTCATTTATTTATTACTCAATTTAAAGCTACTAAAGAGAATTAATATTTTTTTAGAATAATCTTTTTTCTATTTTATATCTAAGTACTTTAAATTATTTCATTTATTCTTAAACAAACACGGTTGTTATACTTTACAAAGACAATTTCTTTTTGAAAAACTTCAAAGACGATTGGGAAAAGGATTTAGGGTATTTAGTTGCATATATATCACATTTATTTATTACTCAATCTAAAGCTGCTCAAGAAAGCAGAAAAATAGAATATGATATGAAGAAATACCTTGAAAATTACTAAAACCTTGAGATGAAAATCACCAGACGCAGTCTAGGGTTATTTTCCCTTTCAAAATGAGAAATGTATCGAGAGAGAAAAATAAAAGGGGATATGGAAAGAAGAATAAGACGTAGAAGTCATTGAAAGCAGACAAATACAGCCCGTAAAAATAAAAGTAAAAAATATAATAAGAATAGTAATATTAATATATAAAAATATGTCTTGTCGTCCCAGGTAAAAGGAAATGGGTAATCCATGATCTTTCATGAATTGTTTGTTTGAGCAAGTTGATTACACAATTCTTTATTTCCCTCTAAAATTTGACTTTTCTTCTAACTTTGTAGTTAAACAAAATTGTGGTTTTATCAATAAAAAAATATTTACTTAAAAATCATTCCTTATCCAATAAATAAAATCATTAATCGAATGAAATAAACCAAAAAAGGACAATCAAGAAAATTAACCTACCGAGTGTATGCATGTATTAGTCACCAACAAAATGAATCCTCAAGCGATTAGTAAAACAAATGAAAAAAATTTGAAAATGAAGGGTGATAAATTGATAAAGTAAAAAAAATATCGAACTGATAAATCCAAAATGTGAGAACGGAAATACTTCAAATCGAATACGTGAGAGTTAATGTGGCCTGAAGTTGTTAAGAAATCATACCATGTCCAAAAAAAATCAAACCTCTCTTCGACAATCCCTACACAAACAAATTGTCTATCACATAATTAAACAAAAATATCATCATAGAATGATTCGACAAAAAACTTGAAATAGGCAATCAATAGATGGAAAAAGAAGGAGCCGGACGTTTAGATTATAAAATTATATTGGAGACCCAAACCAGAGATTGTAACATGCATAATTATGGAGCATTCAAAACATCATACCCTAATTTTAGTTGTCACCGACGAAGAATTAGTCATGAAGTTTCAACTGCGAAGCAAACAACTATGCCATTGACCATTACTAATATAAATTGTTGAATAAAAATTTATTAATAGTGCCAAATCAATCACCATTATTATTGCCATTGACCATTTAAAACAAAAGATTACGTTTAAAAAGAAAATTACCATTAATGTGTGAACATAACTAATCATTACAATTCTAACATTTTAAAAAAAATATTACGGTTTGAAAAAATACCAAAAATAACGGTGAACATAATATGGGTAATAAAAGAATTACGGCTTAAAAAATTACAATAAAAATAGTGAACATAGAATGGGGAATAATATGTGAATATAATTAATAATTAAAATTCTTAATCTTTTTAAAAGGAATAGATTATGGTTAAGAAAATCACAAAAAATGGTGAACATAGCACGGGTAATAATGTGTGAATATAATTAATGACTAAAATTCTATGATTAAAATGAAATACGGATAAAGAAAATCTCAAAGAAATGGTGAATGTAGACATAATTAATTATTAAAATTCCAAAAAATTAAATAAGAAAAAGAGTATGTTTTAAAAAAGATTACATTCTAATATACCCAAAAAAAGCTATCTCTTCTTAAAAAAAAAGGCTATCACCATTAATAATGCCAAATCAATCACCATTAATAGTGACATTGACCATTTAAAAAACATCATATTACCTACATTTAAAAAAAAATACATTACGGGTTACATTTAAAAAAAAACACATTCTAATATACCAAAAACAATATATCACCAATAATAGTGCCAAATCAATCACCATTAATAGTGTCATTGACCATTTAAAAAAAGAAAGATTACCTACATTTAAAAAAAATATTACGGGTCTAAGTAGGGATAAAAAATATTACGGCTTAAAAAAATCACAAAAAAATAGCGAACATAGAATGAGGAATAATATGTGAATATAATTAATAATTAAAATTCTTAATGTTTTTTTAAAAAAAAGGAAAATATTATGGTTAGAAAATCACAAAAAATGGTGAACATAGGACGGGTAATAATGTGTGAATATAATTAATGACTAAATTTCTAAGAATAAAAAGAAATACGGTTAAAGAAAATCACAAAGAAATTGTAAATGTAGACATATAAATTATTAAAATTTTAACAATTAAATAATAAAAAAAGTACGTTTTAAAAAAAAAGATTACATTCAAATATAACAAAAAAAATCTATCACCATTAATATTTCCAAATCAATAGCTATTAATAGTACCATTGACCATTTTAAAAAAAGAAAGATTACCTACATTGGAAAAATATATTAGGGGTTACGTTTAAAAAAAAATTACATTCGAATATACCCAAAAAAAAATCTATCACCATTAATAGTGACAAATCAATCACCATTTATAATGTCATTGACCATTTAAAAAAAGAAAGATTAACTACATTTAAAAATAAAGATTGCGGGTCTAAGTTGGGTAATTTTCCGAGATTGGAGTCGGTTTTACGGGTAATTGGGTTAAATTCACTCATCCATATATTATATATATATATATATATATATATATATATATATATATATATATAGTATTATGGATGGAGGGATGCATGACAAAATAGTAGCAGAAAGAGCCAAAAAGGACATCTATCGTTTTTTATGGCATTCAAGACAATTACTCTCCTCTCAAAAAAAAAAAAAAAAAAAGAGACAATTACACTAATAAAAAAGCACTGAATGGTGGAATCGTAAAAATGCAAAGATAAAATGTTTCAGTAGAATCTTGATTTGTCCTTGATGATATAAAAACTATTCTACAGGATTGAATGTCCAATTACTACATTTTGTCTTTTTCCATATTTATCTTTTTATTTTGTATTAATGTAATACCCTAGATTTATAACTAAGGGCTTTTGAGTCATTTTGAAGTCTTTTTAGCAATATATATATATACACACACACGGAAGGGAATAAAGTTGTATCTGTTTCTGGTTGTTATGTCTCTTTCCTTTTCATGGTATAATGATGTTGCTAGTTACATTTTTACGAATAAAGTTGTATCTGTTTCTGGACAAGTTTAGTGGAATAAAGTTGTTTGATTTTGTTTTCCGAGCTAAGTTGGTTTAATGCTTCCTCTCTTATCGCTTCATGAATAAGATGAGTTAAGGCTGACTTGTCAAATTGGATTTTGAATATGACGCGTGCAGAACAATCCGTTCTTAAACAAATTTCTCGGATTAGGGGAGCGGGTCTTTACAGTTGGTATCGGAGCCCATACTTGAAAATTTTGGGTGGAGTGACGTTGAAAACCTTGTGTGCATGAGTGACCGTAAATGAGTTCGAATCTTAGATTCAATTGTGACTAAGTGGGTGTCCACTTGTGACATAGGACCAACATGAGTATCAGAGGTGCTAGACATGGGATGAGAGGATGATGAGGACAATGACAAGCCCTACCTCCAACCAATCAGGGAATATGAGTAGAGCAAACAACCCCACATGTTGAGTCACCCCTACCCCTCAAGCAGCACCAGCTGAAGGTAAATAAAGATGTTGATGAATACAACGGTAAGGATGCAACAACAACAATATCAACAAATGGCTATGATGCAGCATCAAATGGCGTTGATGCAACAACAGATCCACCCTACTCAAGCACAACCCTAAGGACAAATGAATCAGGCTCAACGTCGAAATCAATCTTCTGAGTACTTCACTGACTGCAAGAAGGTATATGCCCCGACGTTTCCAGGAAGTACTGATTCTTTGAGGTGAGAAATAGATTAGAGAGATAGAGAAGTATTTCATTGCTTTGCGGATACTGTAATATTCCGAATTTTTAGGAAAGGGCAGACGTGTCATTTTGCACAAATCGGAATATTATATTTATTATTTTAAGGAATTAAGTTAGAAAAAAGGGAAAGAAAAGAAATTAATGTGGAGGTTTTTATTTCTAATAAAACATCCCATTATCTAAGAGGTTGTCGAAAGTATTTTCCCAAGTTCGAACATTACTCTGGAGAAAAGAAAATCGAAAACCAAAAGGAAAAGTAGAATCTCCAAAGGATCTCTCAATAGTTGCTTGGTTTTCGAACCAATTAAAAACGAGACCAGTAGAGAAGAGATTCGTTTGGATACAAAAAGTCGGAGTTTGGAAAGGTTTTGGGTTAAAGATCATGAATAGTTGCAGTTTGCCTTGAAGTTGCTTGAAGAATTGCTTTGTTTTGCTTTGAAATCCAAGTAAAAGAGTCTTCATATTGAACTTTTATAGTTTTATAATGTTTGGTGTTAGTTTGGTACTTTTTTTGTTTTCCTTTGCTGCAGTTTTTAGTGTTAATTTGATGTAAAAGTGTTGGATCTGGTTTGGAATCGAAAAAGTGCAGAAAATGTGTTGTTTGGGTATTTTCGACCATTTTTGCCCGCGCCAAAGGGTTTCAGCGCGCACCAAGGGTGAGACAGAATGGTAACATGATTTGCAGAGAGTTTTAGCGCACACTTACGGGTCTTAGCGTGCGCTTGGGGTGAAGCGGAAAGCAAGCAGATTGTTCAGACCGTTTTAACTTCCGTTTGCTTAACTTGATACTGACGACATAAAGGCTTACGTATAATATTGAATTTATTTAATGTTAAACATGCGAGCGTTCTTTTCGGATAAAGACTCGGTATCCGGGAACATGGCGTTCTGATTGTTGTAGTTTGAGGTGTGAAGATTGATCACCAATGTCTTGAATTCTGCAAATATAGAAGATGTTCGGATCCTCGCGGCTTCACGATAAATCGTTGTCCTTCTTAAATTATTCGACCCAATACTTTGTCCCGGGTATCATGAATATTTAAGTGAGATATAAACTGAGAGTTTTTCCTTTAAGTCTGGCCAAAGATCTTAAAGAGCACTTAGAAGTATTAAGTTATATGGAATGTTTAACAAGGATGCTTACAATTGTTATTCTTATTTTTAACAATGTAAACTTGCTAATATATAGCACTTGGACCTGAAAAAGAGCAAAGGAATGCGTCCTTTAAGTGATAGACACCAAAGGAAAAGGTACCATTTGGTTGTACCCACTCACCAAAAATCAGTTTTCGGACCACAGGTACTCATCCGTACGGATAAATCACAGTATCAAAATTTTACATTTTCAGCCTTTCATCCGTACGGATAGATTCTTATCCGTACTGATAGATTCTTATCCGTACGGATAGCTCTTAATCAGAAAATTTTGGATTTTCATTTCACATCCGTACACTCGTAAACACTTATATAAGCGTGCACTCCGCACCTCCATACTTATATTTTAGCTTTACGAGCATAACCACCCTTGTACTAAACCCTGATAACCTCAATGGCTTGTGATTATACTTAAATCACCAACACGTATACCTAGAGTGAGATGGGTGGATGTTTTCTATGCATTTTAAATCGAGAGAGATTAGAGTTGGTTTCAAAATTTGAGGCCGTTTAATGAGACTAATGGTCGAGTGATCACGTGTAAGATCGTTATGGAGATGTCATATACCAAGTAATTCTTGGTTTCAACTAGGGACATAAATAGGAAGAGTTCTTCAACATTAAACAAAGGGAAATAATAGTGGCCGAGTGTATTGGAAAGTTTGAGAAACAAGGACGTCTATAGTGATGCAAGATGTGTTACAATATAGGATAAATGAGTGTTGGATGCAAGATGATGTGCAAACACTTAGAATTCAAAATGTTCAACCGAGAGGTTCGATGTGATCGGATCAAATGACTTGAAGAATTCATCCAAGTGAAGAATTCAAATGAGAATACTTGGTGAAGATCTAGCGAGTATGCTTTAGTTGAAGTACACAGAGCCGTTCAAGATGTTTTTCTGTCATAACCGTTTGTAACTCCTTCTAAGCGACTTATGAGCATTATCATCTATAAATACTCCATCATCAACCATATTGTTACTTAACTTGATCATTTTTTTGATTAAAGAGAATTCCGTATTTTATTTTGTCTTGAATTTTCAATTTCATCAATTTCAACATTTTATCAAAACATTTTTTTAATCGGTTTGTGCTAACTCTAGTGCATAGCAAAAGAAACTTGAGAGTTTCCGTGTTTTTTTCTTTGTTAAATGGAGTTAGAATCAGTTCTTGATCAATTCTTGATCTTTTTCTCTTAGTTTTTCTATAAATTTGTGTGGTTAGATAGAATTCTAGCCAACCATGGCAAACAAAGAAGCAAGAATTGAGTCCTCTATTCTCTTTTCAAATGGTGTTGGTGGATGGTGGTGTTGATGGATGTACAAGAAGTGTTTCGTGCCGTGATACTGAACGTACAAACGTTAAACGAGCCAAATGAATGGTGGTGTGTGGGTTTGTGCATGACACACTAATGTGCTTGAATTACGTGATGTAAATAAGATAACATGAAATGCAAGTAACTTTGATATTGTGCAATGTGGTTGTAATATGTGGTATGCACTTACTCAAACGATGCACGATATATTTTGTGAATGTCCATGTAAAGTTTTAACTGTAAATTCAGGGGTCATCTTATATGGGGATGAGACATGAATTAGTGAATTACTTTCGACACTATCTTTCTTACTAAGCAAGTTGGTGTTTATACCTTACAATTTCAAGAGTTTAAGGAGTTTTGTGAGACATAGAATAATCCAAGTTGGTGGCTTGGTGCAACCCTAAAATGGCATTAAAGCTGATTTTAATTGTTATGTCTGTTTTCTTTTCATGTTAATAGGAAGTTACTAATTTCCTTTTAGAGAATAAAGTTATAACAGTTCTCGACAAGTTTAAGCGGAATAAAGTAGTTTATTTTGTTTTCCAAGCAAAGTTGATTTAATGCTTCCGTTTTTGTCTCTTTATGGAAAAGATGAGTTAAAGCTGACACATCATATTGAATTTTTAAAATGACGCGTGCGAATAATGGCTGTTCTTCCGAAATGCTCGGAATCCAGGAGCGGGTTGTTACATGCTGATAACATGTTGTAAAACTAAAACAACGAATGTAGATGGAAAAAAACAATGCGGAGAGGAAGTAATAATACGGCTTGTATATTATCATATTGATATATTAGTGTATTCGGCTACTTGTCTGTTATCATAATGATATATGAGTGTATACGGTAGTAACCGAAGTATGAATACATTAAATGATCTCGAAAATCAGAAGTCATCAATGGATACTTTATAAATATATGTTCACAAAAATATATGCTATGCCCTTCATTTATACCTATAACAATAGTTCGTAAATTTGTGAGGAATTCACGTACGAACGAATTAATAAAAAAATACTCTCAATTGTTAGTGAAAATTCACGTTTTCTGGGTGTGTTGTACGTATAATTTGGATCCGAGATTATTCGGGCTGAAAAATTCATGATTTTATCAAAATATGTTATCATTCTACTTGACCATATTATCAAATAATGCGATCCTTTGACATTTACTACCTTGCTATTTATTTTCAAGCTTCATTTATTTCCAACATAAAGAGATTTAAAAGACTCATAAGATTATAAATCAAAGTAAAATAACAATCATCTCCCTCATTCCTTTATATCTCGGTGAAGAGTTTCAAATTTTATGTAATATCCCAAACTTTAGAAAATGGCAGACGTGTCATTTTATAAAGTTCGGTATATTGTGTTTATTTAATTATGGATTTCCAGTATATTGAAAAAAAAAGGATTTAATCTTCTTCAATCTCACGTTTTTCTTGGTTATCAAACTCTAAACTTCTAAAAAAACTGGAGTGGGATGAATGGAAGGCTAACCCGATGATTGCAGCAACTTAATTTTTGGAAAATCGATGATGGATCACTCTTTGTTTGAAGAAGATTTGCAGCCGACTTTTGATCTTGTTTTCTTCGGTTGTATTTATCTTTATTGTAGCTTGATCGAACTTTTCTAGATGTCCAATCTTACCGCGATGTCTGCAAGGTCAATTGTAGTCTAGTAAGTGGTCAAGGTTGTATCCACAAGGATTGTGAGGTTGAACACCGAAAAACTATTATTATCTTGAGCTAAGTCGCAAAATTAACAAGAAAGTAATGTATCTAAGATTCTACTACTACAAAGGATAATAAAATGATAAAAAGCCTATCCAAGAGAATACAATGATCAAGCCAATCTCTATTAGCATCATGGGAATGAACTACCTACCAACATTCCATTAGTGTTCAAGTGTGTGTTATTGGTGCACTCCTAAGCTAGCAATTCCCTCATACATGTATGAAATTGCTCTATGTCCCCTCCTTGGTCTAAGAAACCTAGACCTAATGATTCAACATGATTAAGTTCTTGAGTGCAATGAATGAACAATAACCCCGGATAAGAAATCGAATTCCAATTAAGGTCAATTTTACCTTCCGGTTTTCCTATCCCTTCTCCCACACCAAGCATCTCCTTTCGGTCTTAACTAGGCGTGTGTGTGAAAGTGCTAGGTGATCAATCTAACACAAACAAGCAATACAATGTAGATAGGAAAAGATATCTATATATTATAAAAAGAGACTCAAATTGAATCTCCTTCTTCCACGTGTCCATTTGGTTCAATTCTTTGCTTCTTCTTTGTCTGCCACGTGGCAGCATCGCACATTTATAAAAAAAAAAAAAAAAAACTCTTGTTACACATATAGAGATATATATATTATTATAAGGATCTCCTATTACTTTTAATATTGTACCTTTCTTTTATACCAAAGATAAAAGGAAGTTACTCAAATATACCCAATAATAAATGAAAATAAAAAATTTATTCTTCATTATTTTTTTCCGAATATGTTCATATTTAGTGTAATCATGTAATTAAGGAAATAAAAATCGATTATTAAATAAATATATGATAAATCTATATATGTTTATTGTGCTATTATCGTGTTGTTATTCGTTAGAGTTGAAATTGTGTTTATTGCATCTTGTTTTTTTATATTTATTACAATCATATATCTTATGTATAATAAACATATAATTATGGTACTATACTATTTTGTTATGATTTTTGTTCTATTGTTCATGTATATATGGTGATGAAATTATTATATAGTTATATAATTGTTACTAGAATTTTACTTATCACAGTCATGTATATATAGTAATTGGATCATTATGTAAATGTGATTAGTTTTTCTTTATGGGGTAAAAGAATACGTCGTAGAGATTGGTTGATCATGAATAATAATTATATATATAAGAAAAAAAGGTTTTCTTTATTAATGGTACTATATTGGTATTTTATTATGATTTTGGTTCTATTGTTAACGTATAAATGGTGATCACCAGATCATCAAATCATTATATAATTATAGTTACGACAATTTTTTTCTCATTCATGTATATATAGTAATTGGGTTATTATATAAATATAATTTGTTTCATTTCCTCGGGATAAAATAATACGTATGTAGAAGGGTTAATCATCAACAATAATTATGTATATAAGAAGAAAGTTTTTTTATTAATTATATTTACTTACTTTTAGTATTAGAAGTGTTACTTGATGGTCATAGTAATTGATATAAAAACTTTTATGTATGTTTTTTTTTTAGTGGAACTTTTATGTATGTTATGTTGTTAAATAAAATAGGGTAAATAAGGGAGAATTCGGTTTAGGTGTCAAAAACATTGGGTACATGTGGCGAGGCGGGGAGGAGAGATACGTGTCATCAAAAACAATTAAAACAAGGATTGTGTAAAGTGTAAGCGGTGGGTGGTGTTCAGTTTTCCACCCTTCATTATTCAATGAATGGAATGGGGAAGAAGAATAGGTGCTAGGGTTTCTTGTAGATCAATTTTTTTCCTTTCAATCATGTCTTATCTAAGATTTATATAGTATAAAGGATTCGAATTTGTAGTCCTCACCTTCAAATTCGAAATTGATTTTGGACATTGCATATTCCATGGAAGCGAAGAAGATGACGTTTTTTCGAGTTTATCCACCGTAATTCTATCGATTGAAAGATGACTCCTTCTTCATCTTTATCTGTTGGATTCAACAGATAAAGACTACTTTTGTTGTTACACAAATTAGATTAATAAGGAGTATAAATTGATTATGTGCAGATAAAGGTAAATTTACAGTCTTGAGCCTCCAAATTGTCAGAATTCGGTTTTAAACCGTTGGGTTTTCCATGGAATTGAAGAAATTGATGATTTTTTAAGGTTTATCCGGTAGGTAATTTCTTCGATTGAAAGATGACAGCTTCTTTATCTTTATCTGTTGGATTTAAGACAGAGAGATTGCTTTTTTTTATTACACAATAGAGTAAGGAGTGTAAAGTGATTATATCCGGATAAAAATCTCTTTTCTTATCTTATACATGCAGATTACGTTTTCCTATATAAATCAATCCCTTAAAACTTCTGTTTATTACCGTTCTGTTTTGCTCCTGCATAAGAACAAAAAAAAAAAAAAAACTTCTGATTCTCATCCTTTTGTAAGACTCATTCTTTCAACCTTTTCTATCATAAATGATGTATTAAGTGTGTTTGTTTTCTGTATGTATATAGCACCTTGAGTTTTTACTGCATTTTTTCCCATCATGTTTGCATTCAATACAAGCTGTGGATATTTTGCTGTTAGTATTAAATGTATGTATAGCAGCTTTGATCAATATTTATTCCAACTGAATATTCTTATACATAGTTATTGTGTATGAGAAAGTTTACTTTTTTTTACTACTTTTTCTCATGAAAGAATGCATTCTTGATACTATTAATGTATTCAAAGCAGCTTTTAAAAACTGGTGTTTGTTTATGGATGTGTCATATAGCTCTTAGTCAAAGGTAGAGCAATATGACTTGGAAAAAAAAAATATCTTGCAGGCATCATCATTCAAAATAATATGATAAGTGCTTTGTACAGTCATACTCTTCATGTAAATCAGGTTGTAGGTTGTGGATAAGATAAAATGAACTTATCTATGCATTGTAATAGTGAGAAAAGAAGAGCACACGCTTTATTTAACTGATTAGTTAATCTGAAAATTATACTATACCTCAAGTTCTTAGTGTTATATGTCATTATAATATTTTGTGGTTTCATTTATTTTCCTGTTTCTTTTATGTTCTCTTAAATTGTTCTTTTGATGCTTCATGTTTTCTAACCATTCTGTTTACCTGTGTTCTTTACATGTTTTCCACTAGGCTCGGCTATAAGGAAGAGTACTATTTGCTGGACTCATTCACTGATGTTTAACTGCTCTTATGGCTCTTGAAATAGGGTATCTGTGTATAGATTGTCTTTTCTTTGTCTTCGTTCTTTATTTTCAATACTACTTTTGTAATAAAAACTTGTCATTATAGGTTAGCCTTATAGGTTATTCCTTATTGTTATTTGATCTCAAGAAAGCTTTAGTTCTTTAGTAACAAAATAAACACCTTCAGTGATCAAACTTCCTCATGCTTCCATTCAAGCATGGATAGTCTTGTAACAAAGAAGAATAACAGGCATATGGCTATTTCTAGATAGAAGCAAAAGAAATATAAACAGACAATCCTTAGAAATAAAAAACACAATGAATCTGAAGTAAACAAAGAAAAGACTGATTTAGGTTTATTTAAATCTATTACTTCTACCAGTTATGGTATTAGTGTACCTGTTCCAACATCATATGCTCTTCCAGGAGAGAGCTTTGTAGTTGGCACTTTAGTAGAAAATAAAAGGAGTCATCAATCTGAAAGGTCCACTAAAATAAAAAATGGAAAGAAAAATGTGCCAAACAAAGATTAAAAACTATAGCTCTCGATTAATAGAGCTATATTGACTACTAAAAATAAATTTGTTGATGAAATAAATGAAATCATGATTGATAGGTTTCAGGTATTCAAACAGTAGTATGTAAGTTATGATAAAACAATTAATCCACAAGATCAAGAATCTGTATGAAGATATCTTTGAGCAGTTTAAGCCCCAATGGTCTACCACCTCATAAGTTAAAATTAAAACCTAATGCAACAATAATTCTACTTAGAATTTAGATCCATCCTCAAGGATTATGTAATGGAACACGACTAATATGTAAACACCTAGATAAAAATGTAATACATGTTGAAATAGCAATTGGCCGGAAAAAAAGTTTTCTTACATAGAATACCTTTACAGCCATCTAATGATGAATTCTCCCCAATCCCTTATAAAAGAGTTCAGTTTCCAATAAGGCTTTGCTTTACGATGACAATAAATAAAGCACAAGGGCAAACATTAGACTATGTTGGTGTCTATTTAAAAGAACCTGCTTTCTCTCATGGTCAATTGTATGTTGCTCTTTCACGTGTAAAGACATCAAAAGTCAGTAAAAGTATTTATTGTTCCTACATTCTTTGATTCTGAAAAAAAAATAACATTACACGTAATGTTGTGTATAAAGAAGTTTTAAGTGGTGCATGAACATTCGAAAAATGTTTTTTCATTCATAGTGATCACATGAAATTATTGTTCTTCATATATTTATGTTCTGAATATTATTTGTTGGATAGATAATAATGCATACAAATTATGTAATCTTCTTCATGTAGAGAACAAAAGATAGACCTTTCCTCAATGCAATGCAAGTTTCATTTTCAATTGAAGAATGGACTGTCATAGTTCAAGTTGTTGAAAAACATAAAACTGAAGAATCACGAAACAAGGCAACACTATTCAAGAAGTTTGTTTTAACAGACATGCAGGTAAATACTCAAAATGTATTGACTATATTGTATTCTATAGTAAAATGTATGATAAATGATAGATTCAATGCCTTATTACTTATTCCATTATTTAGGGTACAAAGATTGTAAATTTGTCACTTTTGGTGGAAGCATTGTACCTTTGGACGTAACTACTCATTCCATTCAAGAGATACAAAATATCTAATCTTTGGATTAAAAGTGGCAAAGCAGGTACAGTTTGGAGAATATGGATACCAATGGGTATTATCGATGAATAACCTGATTGAGCCAATACATGATGAAGTTCCTCATACCTTGCCATGCTCATACACTTACAACAAGTTTTGAGATTGTATCGATTTCTTTGAGCACAATGAATATGTTGGTAAGTTCTAATTCCTAAAATTTCACCATTAATATTGGTAATGACTGGCTCTGTGCTAAAAAAGTAAGAAAAGATTTAATAATGTTGTTGTAGTAGCTTCATTATCAACCTTCTATCTTCATTAATAAATCCATACTCTACTGTTTCATTTTTCATGAATCTGCAAATCTTGGTACTGTACTGTTTCTATTAGATATAGGCTATACCAATGACTTTCTAAGTTGTGCTTCTATGAATAACCGATTAACCTTAGTCACTTTATATGTTGTACTATTTACAATTAATATTCAAGGTTTATACTTGCCCTAGGTCCATAATGACCCATATGATTTGATTTATAATCTTCTCGTTGTTCGTTCTGATATTTTTCTGTTATGTTCAAATGTATTCTTACTTGTTATAATTTTAACCTCATTTTCTTATGTACATATAATTTTACATCACTATCAAAGGATTGGTGATCGATTCATCTTTCGTTTTTGGTTACGTAATTCAACAATAAAAGACTATATCTAATTGATGAAGAGTAAGTTTGATAACTCTACTCTTAAACACATTGGTTTTCACCGAACTAAAATAAGTCATTAAACCTCAATTGTTTGCTAGAAATTCTTATTAGAAAATACCGATTGTTTTAAGGCTTTGGGAAAATTTCTTTGAAATCGAAGAACTACAAATCTCTGCTAGATTTCCACAACCAACATTGGTGGTTGGTTTAACTTTGAAAGTAACCACTTTCCATGGTAAGAAAATTCCAGATTTATGCACATATAATCAAAGCATTACTTAAAATGCATTAATTTCTATTTCTAATATACATTCTTATGATTTAGGCCTATCACTTACCACACCAAAGTACAATGCCTACTTCATGTTGGATCCTCCATTATCAGACGCTGCACATTTATATGATTGGTATGAATGAAAAATATCTTCTACTTTGTTTTATAGCTTAGATATATATATATAAAATAATGTTCCAACTATATTTATCTTTAGTTCATAAATAGCTTTCAAAATCTCAGCAATCATTTACCTTCATTTATATGTAAATCTCTGAAAAGTATTCAGAATGAAAATGGTTGTTCAACTTTTGGAAACTGTAACAGGCATATTTATGTATTCAGAATGTCCCATATTTATATGTCCAGCCTTTATTTCCCATATTTATATGTCCCATATATGTCACAGCCTTTATATGTCATCTTTGGTCATGACATTAACTTAAAAACTCCATCTTCATCTTTCCCATATTTATATGTCCAAATTTTTTTGGTTTTTCTGCCCATTCATAACACTATACTGAAATAACACTAAATTTACACCATTATTTTATTAGTTGTGCAGAGAATTCATCTATGAACCTTACTTATCAAGCCTGCTTATTTTTTCTTTGCAAACAAACAAACTAACTACATCTCCGTTATGAATCTGTAACTAGGTACAAAGAACATAGCACGAGATTGCTTGAATTATTGAAGAATAAGGCTTATGATAATGTTGAAATCTTTACGCCCGCCCATAACTTCAGATGTCGCCAAATCAAAGATATGACAACCAACATTCAAGAGGTATATACATAGAAGTGTGTAATATGGAAAGATTATTTCATTTTTCCTACAATATCTCAAATAATATTTCTTTTTCCTTAACAGATCAAAACAGCCTGGGTTGTGGGAAAATTGGAACTAATGCCTGGACAAGAAAAACTATGGCAACTTTGTATGGAAGTCAGAAAAATACCGCATAGGAAGTGTTGGTTGGAGATTTACCTGTAACTCTTGCGGTGAAGAAACAGTAATCATTCCACGGTAAATATTTTTGTTTTATACATCTCACCAATAGAACAATGTTCATACTTAATAATCCATTATGGACTTCAAATTTCACAAAGGGTCGTATGGAGGTCTATTTGATGATGATTCAGGCACACTTGTCGCCACACTATTCTCTCCACTTTTTGAAAAGTTAACTGAATTCACAGTGCAGCAACTTTATGAGGCAGATAAGAAGGTATGGCATTTAAGGCTATATAGTTATTTGCTTTCTGAATCTCCAACATATAGTATGTATATATAATGAACTGATAGTGTACATCATTACGAATTCATAAAGTAAAGTATACAGCATTACATGCATAAGATAGTAGCAAAATTCTTTATGTACATAACTTCCATTACACATCAAAAAGATAGTAGAAAATTCTTTATGTACATAACTTCCATTACAATTCAAAAATTATAATCTTATATGCTTTAATCTTTATGGTATTATGCAGTTTTGTTTTAAATTAATAGCTGAACTACTCATTCAGTTATAGCTAAAATTTATACATACTTCATTTTACAGGGGCAACCATTATTGAAGGAGGTAGAAGCAGCTATACTTGGCAAAAAGGTTCTATGCTTTGTGAAGTTCTACCTGACTGATAAGAACTACACTATTGTACAATCTGTACGTGAAGAGGCACTCCTACCTCTTGACTCTTGAGATCTGATCCACATGATCAATCGTTGTTACCTATGGTAGAGCAACCAACAAAAGAAAAGATGAGTTTTTCAGCCCCAACACAAAAGTCAGACTTAAGGAGATTGCGACTTTGTCGTTTCGGATGAAAGATGGACCCAAAGAAATTTCCTTCACATTCAAAAAGAACTCGATGTTTGGTAGCATACCTACACCAATCCCGTAAATTTTTTCGAAAAAGTCATTGCATCGAGTTACGGTCCACATAAGGTGATGAAGTTCAAAGTCCAACCAAAAATCATCAAGAATCAAGAGAGGGCCAAGGAAAGGAAAAGGCAACTTAGAAGTTCTTTGTATCTTTATGGATTAAAAATTAAGTCATGGTTGTTTTGTATGTTTTTTAAAAGCCAATTTTTGATGTAGTGGGGAAATATAGTTAGTATATTACCACCATTATCTTTTATCATGAATAATGTTTGATGGTGTAGTAATATACATAACTGTAAGTGCTTGCAATTGTTATATTCCACTATCTTTTGTAACCTATGCTACCTAAACTTATATATCTTTTGAACCGTATGGCTTCGTAATAATAAAAATCCATGACTCTATCCTTTTTATCAATATCAAAACACCCTCCATTTCTACTTTCATGTCTTTATTGGGCATGCCGTGCCTTGCACGGCATGAACATTCCCACTAGTACTACACACATGAAGCTATGAAATACAAACTAACATTCTCAATCAACTAATAGAGATTAATAGCTATCACAACAACATTATCTTGGCTAGTTTGGAACTAGCCACTCATTAATATGGATTCCAACATATCAAAGCTATAATTCATATCAATGAGAGCAATTAAAACAAAGTAAAATTAAGAATTTACCAACAACAAGTTACAAACTTGAAGATAGAAGCTTTATTCAACTTGCAAGAACATCAATGGGTTTGGGAGAAGCTTCCTAGTAGATTAATGAGAAAGAAAAACATTTTCCTAATAAATTAAGGAAAATATCTTTGATTGATTTATCTCATTTAATTTAATATCTCAAATTAAATATTTCCAAGATATTGTCAATATCTAATATTGACTATCTTTATCTTATTACCATAAATCTATTTTCCAAAATCTATTATTATTCAATATTAATATATGGTAATCTTATTAATTAAATTGCACAATCCAAGTGTATCATAATACACTATATCTGCGCCTCATATTCCAATAATTGGCATCCGGAATATTCTTTAATTAATATAATACTATGATTAATTAATTTATAAAATACATGTATATCATATATACATATTTTCGACATATACATAAAAATATGTGTATCTAATTAATCAACATAATTAATATTTTGTATTTAATTCATTCATAATAAATAAATACCACCATATTAATTTATCACTATAACACTTTATAGTTGAGATAAAACTTTCCTTATTTGGTTATCACTATAACCGCATTTTAATCCGGCTAGTTGTTCTTATGTGTGTGACCCGATAGGCTTCCGAATATGTTGTCCGCAGGCACAAAGTGCAATTACGAAAATACCATTCATACCTAACGATCATGGATAGCATCTAGAAACACGTCCACGACCCCCAATCATCGGAAGAGTCAAATGCAATGATTACTACCCTTCATGTGAAACAGTTACCGTGTAAATAGAATCCTATCGCTGTTACAATATCCATACGGTCGTACCTCGAGTGTCAATACATTAATGACCGTATCTTATAATCTAGATATCCTACTCTCTCGAAGTAACATATTACTTCCGCTTTGCAAAGACTTTTGAGAATAAGACATTCCTTATAAGAAGGCTCTTTCGGATATTTACTCTTAATCATAGGATACATGATTTCCGGACGAACAACATGAATCCTACGCATGCTTCAGTATCACACTCAATCACTACCGCATGATCGCCCCATGGCTAGGGAAAACCTCAATAGTTTCAAAGTATGACAATCCACACCGTGATGTCATGAAGACTCCGGTCTCAGAATAATTACACAACCGCCACATAGTGTGACACTTAATAAAGTAAGCGGGTTAGTCTGATGTACGCATTCTCTAATACACATCCAAGTACAGTCCACATGTCCCTACACTTTGATAGACTAGATCTATCCCTACCTTCATTAAGATAGAAGACATCAAATATGTGCTAGTCTAATCGTACTATCATTGTCCCGTTTGACGGTACATACGACTAGAGACATTTAAGTATCAAACCTTTTAAAGTGAGTCAAGATCTCATCAACCATAATCACTATCATGGTTTCTCTTTCACAGTTTGACACTAGGGACGTTATCATATAACAATATCGTAATTGGTCCGTTAAACGAACAAATATATAATAACAGAAAAGCCATTTATTATATGTATAACATAAAGAAATAGTAGAAATGATCCAACCCACCGGATCCGGTCCAACTCGATTGGGTTTAGGACACTATTTCAACAATCTCCCATTTGGCCTAAAACCAATCACTCATACACACGAGACCAAGTTGAAACACAAGAATCTCATGCAATACTCGCAACCAACCCTAAGCGTGAACGAATAAATATCCATGGGGACTTAGACTATCTTCATATCATGCTCCAAATGACCAAGTCAAAAGGAACCGCCTCAACACACACATGAATCTATGACGAGATCCTGGTCCTTGCTTCAAGCAATGAATCCACCACTATATCAGCTATATAGTAAAGGTGGAAGAACCGAACAAGGTTTGGGAATGAACCTCTTAGATCCATGTATCTTTGCTCCCGTTAAGCCTTCAAGGCAATCATGTTTTTTGGCTCAGTTGTAGAGTTTACAATGATCTTTAGCTAGACATTTCCAGCTCACTGTATCACTTGATTAAAGTGACTGCAAAACCAGACTGTAGCTCCCACTATCTTCATAAGACCTAGGGTATACATCTGTATATCTACATTTATTCGATTCCAGTTTCAGTAAACCAAGAACCATCCTTAACACCTTTAAGGGTATCCTCGACCTTTACCAGAATCACTTTCATGCTTGCTCATGACTTCTCATGCTGTATGAACATCTGGTTTAACTCACAACACTTAGGATGGATCCTATTGCAGAAGAAAAGGGAACCTTCCATAAGTATCATCTCTCACCTTATCATCAGGACTGACGTCCTGTCATAGATAGATCCTGAAAATACCGGCTAGCAGTATCTCCTGCTATGATCTATGCTAAACTCTTTTAACATCCCATCTATAAGGGTGAACTGTGATGATCAAACAGTATCCAAATCTATCACTATAGTCTCTTATTTCCAAAATAAGAACTGCTACTTCCAAGAGCTTTCGTAAAGACCTTGAACTACCAAACATTGATTGACTGTGACATGGGGTGCTAATTTTGAGAAGGATATCCAATACCTCACTTGAGAACTGTGACACTCCCACTAACCTTTCTGCACATAAGGCATATCTTTCCTCTTGATAGAATCAAACTCTTTTGATTTATCTATGCAAGGAACTTATATAGAGGAACTTGTTTGAGTCCATAAATGGATCTCATAAGCTTGCACATCATGTTATTGTCTATGAACATCAAGCCATTGGCCTAACATTTTCAACACTATCATATAGCCATGATACGTAGCTACAACAAGTACTATCTGAATAGACTTAAGCATAGCCGGTAGCATAAAGGTGATTACAAGGTTTACACCCTATAGCCTTTAGCCATCAACTCGACTTAACCATTATCTCAGATTACTATCCATGTCGAGTCTTTTCGCAAAGACATGCTACACCTTTTAGAGACATTCCTTTCAGGTAAGACAGACTGTGTTCATAACTCCATTATGTCACTCATGGAATCCACTTTACATTATGGATCCAAGTCATATCTCTTAATCTTGCCTTCCAAGCATTCTTGCATAAGTCGTGAGATCTTCATTTTTCAAGATGAACATACCAATAGCCCTTTCAGGCGTGTGGCCATCTGCAGACTCATAAAGTACTTTTGTGCATTGAGCAGTGTCTTACACCTCATCTCTATGCGGCGCCTGCTCATGTTCCAATGGTTGAATATCTCTTTGTGGTTCTCAAAATCTTTTGAGATCTTATTTACTCCCACTGTTTCTTTTGGAAGAAACACTTCCTCTAGAAGACAGCATATTTGGAGACAAACACATTTTGCTCCGCGGGCAAGTAAATGATATCTAGCGTACTTGCTAAGATATCCCACAAAGTTGCATATGTCATACTAAGCTTTAAGCCTTTCAGACATTGCCTGCTTGCTAGAAGCATGACAACCCTAGATCATCGGTTAAGATGGATTTGACGTTACCATCTTCCATATCTGATATGGAATCTATACAACCTTATTCTTAGGAACTTGGTTAAGTATATGTATTGTATAAGGGCACTATCCTGATACAGGTAAGGGATACTTGGCATGGCTTACATCACACATTTTTCATATAAAGTGTTGTTTCCATTTTAGAAACATAATCTAATTGCGTATCCAAAAATGGTATCCTTCAAGGGGGAATCTTATTCCTTTTCAGACAACTTCTGAAACACCCTTCAGGTATTAATTACATCAATCCAATTGAAGATTAATACCTAAGCAGTTCATCAATCTCATGTTCGTACTAGCTCAAACTTTTTAGGCTTTCCGAACTTTGCACTTCATTGAGTACACTTGGCTATTTGTAAAATAGTCAAAGAGAGTAATAAACAATAATATCATTCGTAGAATTAATTGTCATAAGCCAACAAACATCAGTATGTTTAGGCTTTAGGCAATTTTCTAGATTTTATAACCCTTTTCATAAAAGAGTATTTTAGTCATTTTTAGATAAGATACGTACTACCACATGATTCATAATCACATGGTTCAGACATCATCAGAATGACATCTGATCACATGACTCTCCTCCATAGAGACTCTGTCTAGAACAACCACAAATATCAAGGATAACAGCCGTACAAATACTCGGTTGAGATTTCATCACCTATATCAACTGTATAGTGACATCAATCTAGCATGTTAGATTCAAAGGATCGCTCAACTTTATCGGAATAACATTTATTTCTTACAATTGAATATGTCTACTAAATCCTAACAGACACAACAACTGGAACATAATAACATTAATTTAGTTCTTCTATCAGTTTACCAGATTCATAATACAATATGATAATGTAGCAACGTTTGCATCACCTTCCATATCTTAGGATATTTTGTATTTAATATTTCTAATTTAATCATACTCGTAAGATATCATATATCTAAGAGTTGACTTGAGATAGATTTATCTCAACTTACTTGCTTAGAATAGAAACTTTGATAAGTTCTCTTGTTCAAACACATGCCTAACTTTCCTTTTATAATCCCTTAAGCACTTGTAAATATTTCTTAGTTTAGTCTTCATAAGGCTTAAGAAAAATCACAAGAGCTATGACTTCAATTTTCTTTCGTAAAGAAAATCTAAAGTTTATTAAATAGTTTATTTAACCTTCTGAATCATATTCAAAACATGAACCATTTAATTAATCTCCAATCAATGATTAAAGAATTAAGTCATTACTTAAATCTTACAATTTTGAAAATAACGTTTCCAAAATTCGATGTGGTCATTCTTATCCAACGTTTTAATTAATTGTCATCGTATGATAGAATGACCATATTGGATCATATCCAATATGTGAATAATTCATTGAAACTTATTTCAAGTGATTTAACCATATAATGAGCTTCCGCTTATTAATTAATAATTAAAGTCTTGAAGCACTCCATCAAATATGTAGTCTATTTGTTTCTAACTATTATGACAAGGTTGCTCATGTCATTGCTTATTTTAACCATACTTGAGAACGTTTCTCAAAAGGTAACAAATCATAATTTGATTTTACTAATAGAGAATAAAAACATAGAAATATAAGTTTGCTAGAAAACTAAAACATAAAAATAAAGATAAAAGAGTGTTGTTGTTTATACATGCAAAATCAAAAATGGTTTTTTGGTTTATGATTTTGCTCCCACTAGTCAACGACTCTCAATTGACTTTCAAGAATTCTCCAAAAATCTTTAGTGGATGGAATCCAATCTAGTTGACTCGATCCCAACGTGGGGATCGACCGGGTCAATTTCGAAAGGTGGGTATGCTTACGGTCGCATCTCATGCGGCTTCCATTGGTTGACCAGTCAACTCTTTGACAACTCACATCTCTATGTGATAGCCACCTCTTATCTCTAAAATCAAACGGTCCTGACGTGGCCCAATCACCGCAATATTCTTAGTCGAGTCATAGCCCAAATATTCAGGAGATCTCATAACGATCATAGCTCGATAATAACAATATACCTAAGGTAGGTCAACTCCCGACGTGGGCAGATCAGTTGGATCCGAACAAGGGCTCTTCACCGTCATTATAATATTGGGAGACATATGACTCGAGTTTTGTTGTGGGACTAATTTTAAATTAATTCACTTAATTAATTTCATCAATTACGGTCTCATCAAATATATCTATCTCTATAGACATACATTCTACACATTCATCTAGATCGTGCCTAGTCATGCATCTATCGTATCATATAAAATAAATACAAGCACAAACTAAATAAATGCGTTAAGTATCCGGTATGATCATGGACTTTTCCAAAGTGCGGTTTCGAATACAAACTGACGAAACCGCAGGTCAAAATCTAAGGGTAGTTGCAACCGCCAATAGGATCTTTAATGCGACATCTCCAATGGGATCTTTGTCTTTCTTTGGTCTCCTTCTTTTGCTCCATTCTTGTTACATAACATTCTATATAATAAAATAAATGCACCCGCCGTACACAGGGAGAGTTAAGGGGAACTGGATATTGCAGAAAATAAGCTAGGTCACGTTCTTCATAACGGCCTAGGACAATTTAAAAACAACAGAAAATTTAAATCATTCACATCTATCCTATTGGTGAGTCCATGATCAATCGAATCCATATAATCATATTATATCTAACAATACTAATCCATACAATAAAAATCTTATGAAAAGATAAATACTAAAAGTACCAACTTGCATCTTTAATTAATCGATTAACGCTTAATCAATTAAATAATTTTATCTAATCAATTAACTAATTAACATTTAATTAATTAAATGATTTTAATCGAAATAAAAGTAACGATTAATTTTAAAACGATTTCTATTTTAATTTTAATTAATTAGAACTATTCAAATTTAAATCAAAATTAAAATTAGGTCTCTTTAGTTTCTTTCCTTTTGATTCTTAATCAAAGGATGATCGCTTTGGTTTCCAAAACCAAAAGGCATCTCTCTTACCCTTTCCATAATCAAAATTTTGAAAAGCGCTTGCGCTGCGCCTATTCCAAAATCAAATATTTTGAAAACGCCAAAATTATTTAATGCATGTGGCATCCCAATTGGCCCAAACTAATTGAACAATTAGTTAGCCATATGACACCAACTAAACAAAGAGATATCAAACACAACTATGAACCATATTGAATCACAAATACACAAACAAAAATTTTGGAGATCCACCACATTTGACCACTCAACCAACGCCGGCAAAGAGTTTGCCCGCCGCCGCCGCCGCAGACCGACCACGGTGGTGGTGCCATGTTAGTCGGCCGAGCACCACCCGATCTCGTTTTTTTTCTTTTCATTTCGTGTATCGTTTACTTAATAATTTTTTTCATCTTTTAATTACGTGATTTAAACAATAAAATCAACTACGCAAATTACATGCTTATTGCTTAAGCTCGAAGCTCTCTCTGATACCACTGTTAGGAAATCTATGCGGGAACGCAGCGGAATTCAAAATTTTATTTCCTTTTAACCAGGATCGACTTCGTTTAAGCAACAAACATAATAAGTTTATAGACGGTGGTTACCTTGCTTGATCTAAAATATCGACGCTTTGACCGTCTACGGAGAGTAGTAGTGCACGAGCCGTCCACGTGTCCGGTCTCTATCAATATCCACACGAGCACCTCGCCGGAATCCTCCTTGGATAGCTACTAGAAAAATCCGGTTGCTAGACCTGCATTTTCTCTCTCTCTCTCTAAATCCCTCTCGAAGAAGCTCTCAGTTTATTTTGTAAATTAGAACTCTTCTAATTGTGATGTACAAAGAGCTAGCCAACCCCTTTCTTATATAGGGAGAGTGGCGACCCAACCGTGTCCCAATCTGATTGGGAGAAGCTTCCGAGTAGATGTTCTTATGTGTGTGACCTGATAGGCTTCCGAATATGTTGGCCGTAGGCACAAAGTGCAATTACGAAAATTCCCTTCAACACAAAGTGAAATTACGAAAATTCCCTTCATACCTAACGATCATGGATAGCGTCAAAGCAACACGTCCCACGACCCCAATCATCGTAAGAGTCAAATGCAATGACTACTACCCTTCATGTGAAACGATTACCGTGTAAATAGAATCCTATCATTTATTACAATATTCATACGGTCGTTTCTCGAGTGTCAATACATTAACGGCCGTATCTTATAATCTGAATATCCTACTCTCTCGAAGTAACATATTACTTCCACTTCTCAAAGACTTTTGAGAATAAGACATTCCTTATAAGAAGGCCCTTTCAGATATTTACGAAATCATAGGATACGTGATTTCCGGATGAACAACATGAATCCTACAGATTCTTCAGTATCACACACAATCACTACCGCATGATCGCCTCATGGCTAGGGAAAACCTCAATAGTGTCAAAGTATGACAATCCACACCGTGATGTCATGAAGACTCCGGTCTCAGGATAATTACACAACCGCCACATAGTGTGATACTTAATAAAGTAAGTGGGTCAGTCTGACGTACGCATTCTCTAATACACGTCCACGTACAGTCCAAGTGTCCCTACACTTCGATAGACGAGATCTATCCTACCTTCATAAAGATATAAGACATCCAATACGTGCTAGTCTAATCGTACCATCAATGTCCCGTTTGACGCTACATACGACTAGAGACATTAAAGTATCAAACCTTTTAAAGTGAGTCAAGATCTCATAAACCATAATCACTAACATGGTTTCTCTTTCACAGTTTGACACTAGGGACGTTATCATATAACAGTATCGTAATTGGTCCGTTAAACGAACAAATATATAATAACAGAATGTCATTTATTATATGTATAAACATAAATAAATAGTAGAAATGATCTGACCCGGTCAGATCCGATCCAACCCGATTGGGTTTAGGACACTATTTCAACACCACCACCGTCTATAAAAGCCTCACCACCACCACCTCCCGGCGGTGGTCATCAATCATCACCAATCATCCATTTGACCTGTTGCTGTTGCTATTTTTCTTGATCTAATAATTTCAACATATGGTTTTTTGTTGTTTACAATTTTTTATGCATTATATTTTGTAGTGTTGAAGCAAATTGTTAGTAGTATTATTATCAAGATTCAGCTACTAGTATTTTCCATGCCCAGCGATAATATAAAGTAAAAAAATATTGAAAATAATAAAGGCTGCCAAACATTAGCAGCCTATGTTTTTGCATAATGTCAACTGGAAGTACAACTTTAAGGAAATTGTTGTTTGCGCTTGGTATCGGAGAAACATCAAGGTTCATCATATGGATACTCCGTTGCTCACAACCAGATTCCTCGGCGCATTTTGATAATTTCATGTAAGCATCTCTTAGATGAAGCTGGATTTGATTAAACGGGTTGGAGATATGAACGAATCGAACTGAGAAAATGGGATGAGATCAATGCCATTAAATGAACAAGAAATCATCTTCTAAAGCTAAGTACTCACTCCTAATCAGTCTTTGATTTCTTGTTATGATTCAAGTACACGCTTATATGATTGATAAACGAATCAAACTGAAAATTGAAAATTGATGAACTAAGATGCTTTGTGATTGAAATTTGAATTGTGAGTTTATAAGGTGATATTAATGCTATATATTGAGATACTTGGCTGAATTTATGACATATGGATAAAGTTGTGAGTATTTGCAAACATTTCACGAAAAGTAATATTTTTTCCATTATGATTAAAGGTGTTAATTGTGATTGAATGTATTATTTGAAAATACACAAGTTTTTTGGGTGTTAATGTGATTACATTATTATCCAAATGGTTTTTAGTTTACGGTTTGTTTTCGCTTTTAATCCATGAGGAATATAAGTTGTAGGTGTTGTTGTAAAGCTTGTTGAGTCCATGATCTTTGGCTAATCAATGGTAATGGTAATGGTATTAGTGTGATCATCGTTACCGATATCACGATACTATGATATTGTTACTTGTGATACCGATCATCGTGATACGATCATCGTGATACGATACCGTGATATCATTACTCACATTCTTGTGATCTCATTACTTGGAAAAATAAGGCAAACATAATCAGTGATATCGATCATCGATATTGATCACGATCATCGTGATCTTTATTACGCTTATTGTGTTAGTGATAATGTGATACTGTTACGCTTATAAGGCAAAAGGATGGTTAAAAAAATTTGAAAGAACTTCCGAATGTACTATGTTATAAAACGTCGACACTTGTAAATCCATTTCCGTTGATGAATCTGGTGTTGGGTCCTCATACCGCGATTCAGTTGGATATAGATGAGTTGTTTCATAGGACTCCAATGAAAAACGTGATTTGCATGACATCCGACCATCAAACCGTTTGAATTTGATTGGAGCAACAACTCTTCAATATCACAACGTGGGGTTCGACTTGAGAACCAAACAAGCCTATTTCACTAGAATAGTGCATTGTGAATCTTTTCTATAGAAATGATCACCCATACAAAAAAATGTTATGTTATCTCAATTATTAATTAATTAGATGTATGTTGCATTTTCAAATGTTGAAATTAAGCTTGTAACTTTTATTTAGAAAGATTTCACATACTTGTGCTGGTTAAGATAAAGATTGCATCGAGACAATAAGGCAAACATAATCTGTGATACTGATACTGTGATACTGTTACGTTTATTGTGTTAGTTTAAACACTGCGATTATTCGGATTCAGAAACTACATCGAAAGGGTGTCATATGAGATCTCAAAATGAAGAGGAAAAAAATACGAACTTTGGTGAAAGAATTTTGATGATCGGTGTTTTAAATCATAAGTTATGGTCGTTTATAAGAAAAACGCTCCAATTAATTTAAATATTTTTTCGCCTTTCAAAATTTACGTCGGAAGGGTATCGTATGAAATCTCAAAATAAAGAGCAAATAAAATGCGAATTTTGGTGAAACAATTTCGATGATCCGAGTTATAAATTAAAAGTTACGGTTGTTAAAAAAAGTAAAAAAAGGAAAGAAAAGAAGAAACAACAATAAAGAAGTATCATGAAAAATAAGAAGAATGTGTGAGGTTCGCTGAAAGTGAAGCGACAAACAGCGATTTGCTGAACGCTTGTCATAGGTGAGGGTATTTTTGTCCGTCTGAAATTTTTTTGTCTTTTTCGCAACTAAAAAAAAAGTGTGTGATGTTTATTCATTTGTGTTGAAAAATGGACTTTTGCCTCATTCACTCTTACAACTATTGAATATTCCATAGGACTTTATATTTTGGGACATGAGAGTATATATTACTCCATCAATTTTTTTTAACCGTCACTTTTCAGGATTTATTTGTTTTTGTTTATCTGTCATTTTATAATATCAATACAATATTTATTATTTTTTCCACCTTTATCCTCAATTTAATTATAATATATAAAAAGTTATTTACATCTCCAATAAAAAATGACATTTTCCAAGGCTAGATTTTTTTCCGAGTGGTAAAAGAAGTTTATTGATCAATCAGTCTGCAAAACACGTAGAGAAACATCGTGTGGAGGCTGAGTGCCCCAAGAAACTACACCAAAATTAGAAAGGCCATACTAGATAATAAATGCGGCGACATTCCCGGACCGCCTAACAAAGGAAAACTGAACAAACGGAATGAAAGAGGCCGCAGCCAGACAATCCTGCCGGAGGCAACCCAGGGGAGATGTGTCCTCTGCAACGCCATGAAACATTTGCACACAAGTCAGACTGTCACTCTCCACTACCAGCCTCGACAAACCTATCCGATGCGCCTCCACCAGTGCCATCAGAATTGCCCTCATCTCAAGAAGGGCTACCTCAATACTTGGGTCCAAGTGGAATGAAAAAGCCGCCAATATGACACCTTGGTGATTGCGGAAAATGAGCCCCAAGCCTGAACCAGAGGCCCCAATAGAAGCATCAGCATTGCACTTAACCACCCCCAGTGTCGGGGCCTTCCACCTATCCGGATGCGCCAAGCCTCCCCTGACCATACCTTCACCCCATGCGTCCCTATACTCCTGGGCCGTAGAAAGTGCCGAGGAACAGATACAGGAGACATAGAGCGGCGGGTCATCATACACCGCATTACAGCGGGCCTTCCAAATAAACCATATACACCATTGATTATACTATTATCCATGCATATACACATTTTCAATATAGTATTTCAATTAAGATTTACATCATTGATTATTATGATACATATATTAATTGGTGTAGATATTGTTATGATTTTTTTGGCTTTCCGGCAAGTAAAATAAAAAAACGGAGGGAGTATAAAATACAAAATGTCCGTCCATCTCCTAAAGTGCATCTATCCTAACTCCTCTTGGCAGCCTTTCATGACTTCCAGAGACCATAATCATCAGATCTGCTCTCCTGCCAGATCGTACAATCTCTTGTTGTAGTATTCCACCACAGTACCCTGCTTTTGATATAAAATCCAATTGGATATATTCATTTCTTGAAGATCTTCAGCTAGATTCTCTTTTTGTGTAAGAATTTTTTATCGAAAGAGGTAGACAACTTTTGAAAGAAAAGAAAAGGAATTTGAGGTAGATAATCAAAAGTCAACCATGAATTTGGATGAATTCCAGGCGATTCTGTCCAAGTCAAAAGCAGATGTATGGTCGGTAATTGATGCAGCCATTATGGTTGCGTCATCCGACCATAACGAGGAGCTGAAAAATCGCCGTGATAAAATCGTTGAGAAGCTCTACATGTGTTCCAGTAGCTCCGGCGGCGGGCAGCTCTGTCGCAGCTGTGGGAATGATGTGGTTGTCGAGGAACAGCAGCATAATAATAGAAGTCCGTTGACTCCGGAATCGAATCATATTGTCAAAGAGGAGAATGATGATGACGAAGAAATTGATCCTTTTGGTGGATTGTTCGATGATGATGAGGAGGAGGAGCTCGACGAACAGAGCAAGATTCTCAAAATACGCGAACGTCTTCAAGATCTAAAGCAGGTCTGGATTGCCATTTTTCCTTAGTATTTATTCTCAATTATACTTGTGCTTAAATGTTCATGATGTGGATGTATGTAGAATGACGACTGTTTGATTGAATCACTGCAAGAATTAGCGGATATGGATATTACATATACAGCTCTACAGGTATATTTTCTTCATCATGGTAATTTCAATTTTCAATGAGGCCTAATTATCTTTTCTGATGAATTACATTTCCTTTTTCGTGTATTTTTGGGGAAAACATGTTCTCAGGAGACTGATATAGGCAGGCATGTGAACCGATTCAGGAAACATCCGTCCGAAGAGATCCGAACACTGGTTAAGTTTCTTGTCAGGTATGTATCTGTTTTCAGAAGTCCGAATGGGATTTTTTTTGAAGGGCTTAATCTAGATTCATAGACTGTATACTCTCAGTAACAATTTTTTTTTTTTGCTCTGTTTTTCCTTTTCCTGAAGAAAGTGGAAAGAAGTTGTGGATGAATGGGTGCAGTCTAGGCAACATTCCGAGGACTTCCTTGGTAGTATTTTGCCCTTTAATGTTTTCTAAAAGGGAACGCAATTTCCTTAAACCGTGCATTATGTTTACTGGTAAGGTATAAAGCAGAAAACTTTAGTGACGATGATGAACATGCCATGATGTATATGTGATTTTAGTCTATGATTTTTTGAAATTCATGTCATTCAATTAATGGTGTATTGATACTACTGATATATGATATTTTTTCTAGCTCTATTTCAAAGTGAAATCCATAATTAAGGGATTATTTATCTGGTATTAAAGAGCTTCATTTTTTGTGTTGATGGTGTTAGTTGACGGGGATTCGCCTCAGCAAAATGTAAAACCAATAGCTCAAGAAAACGGTCGTTACAAGGTGAAGTTGCGAGCATTTCTATTTGTATGTTACGCATTAAAGGAATATATGAGAAATCATGATGAAAAGAGGGCTCAAAATTTCAAATGCTGGGAACAATCTGAAGTTGTGAGTTGATTGTATCTTTTTTCAGGGTTCTACAGCTTTCTCCCCAAACCCACCAAGTAAGTCTTCGTTTCAGGTTGTTTTGTTTGACAGAGAGGTTTTTGGTATGCAAAAAAACGATTACTTACTTTCCCATGTTATCCTCCTATTCGTTTTATTAGATGGTGGTTCAAGTTCTGAGAAGAAGTATTCAGATCCAGAAGTGAAGCCAAAACCAGGCCTCCCTAGAGAAGCTCCATCAAGGTCACAACCATCTGCTTCCAAATCGGCTTCTGCTCCTAAATCTGCCTCCGCTCCTCCCACAAGTGTACTGAGCTAGACCATCTTTTTCTTACATGTCTATGCTTATCTTTATTTTACATTATTCTATTAGGTTCTTGTCTGCAATAGCTGATAGTATGGTCTTTTCTTTTTATATTGTGAATGAGGAATTTCTATAGATAGTAGCAAAATTTACAATCTAAAGAGTTCAGCTAACTCAGGGCACAAGCCAAAACGACACAAACACAAGCTATTAAAATCTCCGAGCTAAATTAGGTTATGAAGATCCAAATAAGTTTAGATTTTACAATGCCTCGCCATCTCAAAACAAAAAGTCGGTATTTGTAATGCCAGTAGCAACAATAAAACCAGTCTTGCCTTCTGTTGGAAGGTCCTCACCTTACACTCCCCGTAGATTATGTAAAGAATCACAGAGATGCCAAATCTTAGAACGACCAATTGGAAACTGATCAGGAATCTAGCTTAGCTTAATCCAATACAAGATAGTTCCTCAATTAGTAAACGCACTATGAATTCTACGGAACTAAGAAAATGTTTTAGTAACACCACAAGCATATATTTGATTGAGTAACACCCTAAGCATTGAGGCCGTCCAGAGTGATCAGTCAACGAGTGTAAACAAGCCAAGTGAATAAAGGCATATCTAGAGACTCTTTGTTATGTCAAACATGCATATATGGCTTAACTTCTTGCTTGCTCTCCAGTTCAAGTCTAAGAGCACTTGTATCAATCCCTTTCAACAAATTCTTTATTTTATAGACTTAAACACCACTTTTCACGTGTTACATGTTTGTCCTTCTCAACCATTTTAGATGAAAACATGTCCTTCACAACCTTTATCCTTTCTTTTTATACATATTCAAAGTGAAATTTATCAGAATCAGCTAATAACATCTGGTTGACATAAAAAAGTAGCATCTCCATAATAATCTTGAATAGGTAGGTAGAGAAGGGATTTCCTCTGGAGCTAGAATAATAGCCAACAAGGAAACCACTGAGATTGACAGAGAAAGAGGCAGAGTTGACAAACAGACAATCCAAAGAATGAATTTGCTCAGAAAATCCTTGGTCTTCAAAGTGGCAATAAGGAAGTCCTAATAAACAACGTCTAATGCCTTTATAAGATCAACTTTCAGAGCGCATCTGGCCTGCCTAGCATGTTTGTGGTAACCTTGACTAAGTCATGCATAATATGGACATTGGCCTGAAGAAGCTTACCACAAACGGTGGCCCCCCTTCATTAGAGCTTATAATAGAGGGTTAGTCCTATAAAATCTATAAGCCAAAATCTTGTAAATTCATTTATAGATCACATGACAGCATGGGCCTGAAGTCAGTGACCCTGATAGCTCCTTCCACCTTCCAAATATGAGTGATGACAGTGCTATTAAGAAGGTGATACATATGCAATTGCTATTGAAGAAATAACCCGCTAGGCCGCTACTTTGAAGAAGCCAGAACCAGTGATATGCCATAAGGGCATTCCTAGAAGCATCTACATCTTTCATCCCCAAAATACAATAAATAATATATCTATCTGTATTTTACAGATGTATTCAGAATACTGTATAACAACATTCTCCTTCCTTAATTTACCACATTTGAGTATTCATATCCATCCATTCCCCCATCTCCACAATTAATATTTATTCTCATCCCATTCTCCTTCTTTAACCTTATGACATTTGAGTATTCATATCCATGCATCCTCATCCCTATCTCCACAATTAATATTTATCTTCCACTACGACGAATTCTCCATCCCAATCTCTATATATTATTTAATCATTTAAATTTGTTTAGAGATTGCTACAATGAGCTTTCATATATATGGGGATTTACTATATCCGATCCCTATTTTTTTCTTTTTTCTTTTTCTTTTTTTAGATAAGCGGATGCTGTTGGAGCTGGTTTTTTGGGCTATTCTTAAATGTTATCCCTAATTATAAGGATACGGAACAATTTAGGGGCTTCGCTATGAATGCCATAGGAAGAAATAAATTTATTTGTTGATCTTTTTACCTAAACCACGTATATTTGTGTAGTTGCTCTTCTTGGTGGTTGAAATGCAAATTTTTGCTTCTGCATCGAGTCTTTAATGATGGTGACGTAGTTTATCCTAATATGGAAACATGTTTTCATCCCACCGGAGATGTCGTTATGATGGCAACTTTTGCTTACTTCTTTCTCTCGCAGAAAAGATATTCTGTAAACAAGAATTCTTATGCATGAGAGCTAATTTAATCTCTTAAACATTATTTGGGTTTTGCAGAAGTCAAAGGAATCCACCGTAGATATTGACAGGCTAAATTCAGCTAGAAGGCGGCTTCAAGAGAATTATCAAGAAGCTGAAAATGGTATGACTTTCATTTTGATCATCATTATACATGAGTAAAGAACAATTGCGTTAGTTTCTATAAAACAAGGTAATTTTTGTCTAAAATAGAGATTCAACCCATTCAGATCCACCAAAATCCATCTGTAGCAGAATCTCTAGGCGCATCTGTAAAACAGAATCTCTAGGCACATCTTTAAAACAGAATCTCCGTTTTTTTTTGTTGCAGAATCTCTATTCAAATTATGCATGGTAGAGTTTATGATACATAAGTCTGTAAAAATATATAATCTGTTAAGTTGCACAAATGCAAGTGCTCTAAAAGCAACTACTGTCTTTCATACTGATTGATTTTCGCTTTGATGTCTATTATTGTTTTGATATTTGAAAAAGCTAAAAAGCAAAGAACAATACAAGTGATGGATATCCATGAGCTACCAAAACCAAAGAACAAAGGTACCTTCTTTGCAAAGAACAAAGCCGGTTTCCAGGGGAGGAACCACCGCTGATTCGTCAATCACCCGGAGCCACGGAAACTGTTGTTGTACGATGTGTTTATGAAAGAGGGTTTTGCCAAAAGAGGGGGGTAAAACCCTGACCGCAATTATATTGTTTATTACAGTTACTGTGAATCTTATTCACCCTAATAGATGCATTTCCTACTGGTCTAAGAGCTGGATACTATTCATTTTCAGTCTATAAGCCGACTTATCGTGCTCTGCATTTTATGCTCCATACAGAGAAACCCTATATTTTTATCATTAAAAGTATTGATCTGAACCTTCTAAAATCCAAGTCAATATTTATGCCTTAGTAAATACAGCAGAATTATCAATTTACTGCTAAAAGGATGGTTACAAAGTGGGATATATAATTGTTTATATGATTAAGAATACTACAATAATTTACTCAAAATAAAAACAACTTAATAGTGTAAAGAACATGAAGAGCATTGACACCATCTCCTGCAGGCTGAGCCAATTTCACCAAAGCCTATGTCAAAAGTTCTCTACTTTGAGGATCAAATTTCACTACAATTTCCCCACCAACACCGGCGCTGCGTTGGCCACTATATACGGCCATTATGCGTACTAGCGAGGATGACAAACTTCAGAATTCTTTTTCTTTTGGTTGGCCGGGTAGTAGGGTAATAAAAGAATGGACAAAAACGACACAGATTTACTTGCATACGCATAATGGGGTAGAGTAGAAGGGTAATAAAAGAATGGACGGAAAACGAAGGTCTATTTACTTAGACATGCATACCGGACACACTTTTTAGACACAAGATCCGAAGCTAAATTATCAAGCTATTGTAATTTGTAACCATATCAAGTGATCAGCCTTGTAATAATTGTGATGAACCATTTTTCTATTGTTAAAGAAAAAAAAACCAATTTTGACCGTTAGAGGGTAGTAATAGAGATGTAAAATAATGATACAATGCAATATATAGTCATTACATAAATGTGAATACAATAAATGTTAAATATTATGATTGATTACGAGAATCTTTTACAATATATTCTCAATAGGTAGTTAGAAAACATGATGGTTACGAGAATGTTTTAGAATATTCTCAATAGGTAGTTAGAGAACATGATGTCTTGATGTCTTCTAATGCTCAAACATGATTCGGTGTGAAATTACCAGTATATCTCGCTAACAATATTAATATTGTATATGTATAATATGTCAAACATTTCTAACCGAATTGACTCAGTTGTAAAGTGCCTAACTTTTTACATTAATGAGTTCAACTCTTGGTTGCTACTTCATTTTTAAATCCCCTTTTTTGTTTGTTTTTCTTCTTTCTAATGTTTGTAATTTATGTTTTATTTTTTCTTTTTTAGTGTTTATAATTTATGTTTTTCCTTTTATAGTGTTTATAATTTATGTTTTATTAGTATTTGTGAATTTTACAAGAATTTTTTTTGTAATTTATGTTTTACTAGCATTTGTGAATTTTACAAGAAATTTTTTTGCTACCACATTTTAGTGAGATTTCGGTAAATTTTTTATCCCTTTTTTTTGTTTGTTTTTCTCATTTCTAATGTTTGTAATTTATGTTTTATTTTCTCTTTTCTAGTGTTTAAAATTTATGTTTTTCCTTTTTTTTTATTATTATTATTTATGAATTTTACAAGAAAACTTTTTGCTACCACATTTTAGTGATATCTCGGTTCCCACTAAAATAAATGTTTGTAATTTATGTTTTATTTTCTTGGGTTTTCATTGTTTTTTTTTTTTTTTTTTTTTTTTTTTTTTTTTTTTTTTTTTTTTTTGCAGAGACGAAAGACACACACCCGTTCTAAACTACGCCTCAAACGGGGTTCGAAGCCTGGTCTCCCTACTGGATAGCCAGATTAGACCCTAGTGGAAACCACTAAGACAATGTACCTTGTACGGCTTCATTGCTTTATATAAAGATATTAAAAGTAGTGTATAACTTCATCGTACACTCTTAACTCCATCACCAATCTGAACAGCAATTAAAAGTTCTTCATCTGGCCAAGAAGGGCGTTCCTAGAATAAGAGGAGTGATATCACCTTCATATATGTCCGGTGTCACGAAATTAATCAACGAGGAATACAAACTTATTGACTCAAAGACATCTTAAACTAATTCTTCTTGGGTATTTAATAAATTGATTCACAAGTGATTCGGGAGCCGTTGAAGTTGGCTTAAACGTGAAAAAAGAATATATTCAGTTTCTTAAAGATAACATATGTTGAGAGAGAGATGATGATGATGTAAAAATGATGTAGACTTGAGAGAGTAACTTTATCACTCACCTTTCTTAATTTAACCAATTCATTTTAACATAATACTAACTTCTTCTTTTTCATTTGAATAAAAAAATAATCGCCGGAGAAGACGATATTTTGCCGGAATTTCACCAGAATTTTGCTGGAGAAGATAAGTATATCGCCGAAAACCGCAATTGAAGCATTGGTTGCAAGAATCAAGCTAAGAAGAACATAACTTTGAACCAAATCACGTATGTATCTTTTTTTTAAGAAATTCGTTGGTAATTTGGTAGAAATCGAGGGTTTTAATGGTTGGTTTTCGAATTTTTACCATCAGGAAGAAACCATTCTTGCATTTGCGATGAAGATGACTCGTAACGTCATCTGTACTGACGTTGATTTGGTGCTACAACGTTAGGACAACTGACGTTTTAAGCAATTTGAAAACTCAGGCAAGCATTGGAACATCGATACGCCTAACGTTGTAATAGCAAGACAACGCCAGTGTGGGTGACGTTTGCGTAATGTCGATTACTCCAACGTTGTTATGCATTTGGAACGTCAGTTTGGCTGACGTAAAAATTTGCTCCGACGTTGTTTATACATTTGTAACGTCAACAATTTTGATGTTTATCTTTACATAAAACGTCTGTGTTGCTGACGTTTCCAGTATCAGAATTGGGATGCTCGAAAACGCCGGAAAAACGTCGGAAAACCCATTTCTTTCATTGGAAAACGCATAAAAACATGATTTTTCTCCACAAATCATGTTTTTATATGTTCCTAATGTTGTAATAGGGTAACTCATTGACGTATTTCAAGTATTGAAATAAAAATCAAATTTTTTTTATGAAGCTTTTGATGTGATGAAGAAGATGAAGGTGTGTATAAAATGTATGTATTTTGAGACGATGAAAGAGATGAAGATGTGTAGAAAAATATGAATGTGTGTAGATTATGGATAAATGGTGTGTAGAAAAAGATGAAGAAAAGGGTTTGTGATTTTTTTCTCGGTATGAAGAAATGAATTTGATGATGAAGTTGAAGAAAGTTGTAGTAATTGGGTTAATGTTGATGATTTGGATGAAGATTAAATTTATCGATTGTTATGGTGATGAAGAAGAAGGTTGTGTGTGGTGTTTATTAATAGAATTTTGTAGAAGAATAATGATGATGAACATGAAAGAAGGATGATGAAGATGAAGATGAAAATGAAGATGAAGAAGAAGGGTGATGAAGACGGGTGTTTTGGATTAAGATTAAGATTTTTGGTAGATATAGATTATTGGTTAATGTTAAGATTATATTATTAATGAAGGACTAAAATGTTCTATTAATTTAATGAATGACTTGATTGTAATTTTATAAAATTGTGGTATATGAAGTAATTTTTTTTTTTTTATTTTTTGGTGGTGCCTCAAGTAAAAATAATAAAAATATTCAATGCGGTGCCAAGAGTGATTTATAAAGTCACAAAATTAATCGCGTCGTGAAAGAATTAGCCATGTCGATAAAGTTCGCTTTATGATATTGAACCGTATGCACGTGAAATGACAATACATTACACTCTATATATATATGCCGATCGACTTGGTGTACTTGGTTGAATTTTTGCTTATATATTACTCCCTCCGCTTTTTTATCTATCGCGTGCAGGTTAATCACACAGACAAGAAAATAATTAATATGTCTAAAATATACTATTGAAAATAATTTTTTTATTGGAGATGTAAACACTTTGTTGATAAATGAGTTTTTAGTATTGATTTTTTTATTTATTGGAGATGTAAATAATTTATTAGTAAAGGAAGAAAATAATAATAAACCAATGATTGAAAATGTAAAATGATGAGATAAATAAAACAAAACAAATTAAAATGCTAGAAAATAAAAATACGAAACAAGTAGGATGAACATGGATTTTCTAATGTACTTGATTTAGAAAAGGAAAAAAATAAGCACATTCTTCCCTAGATTTACTCCAGCGAGATCGAAGGATTAAGTGGAATGCAACATTTTACAGATTTTCTCATTTAAAAATAACTTTTTTAAATTACAAAACTTGAAGTGGGCCCCACGCCACATCAGCGCCACGTCGGCACCACGTCACGGTGTGGTTTTGTTGTGTAATGTGGGATGTGGCTGTAGCATTCCTCATGGAGTAATTAGAAGAGTAATGATAGAGACACAACGGTTGTCTGCATGACGAATGACATATGGCGGTGATCCGTCACTGCCGATCATAATGAGTCAAGTTGATAATGATGTAAGAGAAATGCTAAAGACACAACGAAATTACACAACGAACTGCCACAACGCTGATCCACACCGTTGATTTTTGTGGCAACTATATTAATTGATGTAGGTCCCACAATAATCAATGGTGTAGATCATCGTTGTGGCAATTCGTTGTGTAATTTAATTGCGCTTCTATCATCTCTCTCATGATGTAAATCTATTATGATCAACCAGATATATCACCGCGCATGTCAGACATTATTTCTTTATGTTTATACACATATAAAATGGCTTTATGTTTATACTATTTCTTTATGTTTATACAATAGTGTCCTAATCCCAATCGGGTTGGACCGGATCCGACCGGGCCGGATCATTTCTACTATTTCTTTATGTTTATACACATATAAAATGGCTTTTATGTTGTCATATATATGTTCTTTAAAGAACCAATTATGAATTGTTATGTGATAACGTCCTTAGTATTAAAATGTGATAGAGAAACCATGATAGACGATTATGGTTTATGAGATCTCTAATCACTTTAACAAGTTTGATACTTAAATGTTTCTGGTCGATGTACTATCAAACATGGCATCGATAGTACGAAATGCGTGCTAGCACGTATTAGATGTCTTCATCTTTAAGGGCGAGGATAGATCTCGCTTCATCGAAGTGTAGACACTTGGACCATGCGTGGACGTGTATTGAGAATGCGTCGTTAGATCGACTCCACTTACACGGATAAGTTTCACACTATGTGACGGTTGTGTGATTATCCTTTGGACCGAGTCTTCATGGCATCACGGTGTGGATTGTCATGATTTGACACTATTGAGGTTTCCCAGCCACGGGCGATCATGCGGTAGTGATTGGGTATGATCATCAAGCACGCGGAGTATTCATGATTGGTCGTCCGGGAATCGCGTATCCCATGATAGGGATCGAATATCCGAAATGGCCTTCTTATAAGAATGTCTTACTCTCGTGAATCTTTGCAAAGTGGAGTAAACGAGTTACTTCGAGAGAGCATGATATCCAGATTATAAGATACGGTCGTTGATGTTTTGACACTCGACTAACGACCGTATGGATATTATTACAAATGATAGGATTGTAAGTTACACGGTAAATCGCTTTCACACGAGAGGTAGTAGTCATTGCATTTGACTCTTCCGATGATTGGGGCCACGGTGTGTTGCTGAGACGCTATCCCGTGATCGTTAGGCATGAAGGGCATTTTCGTAATTTGCACTTTGTGCCTACGGCCAACATATTCGAAGCCTATCGGGTCACACACATAAGAAAATCTAGCGGATTAAAATGTGGTTATAGATGATAACCAAATAATGAAAGAATTTATCTCGTCTTATAAAGGTTATAGTAGTAGAATTAATATGGTGGTATTTATTTATTATGAATAAATTAAATACAAGATATTAATAATATTACATTAATTAAAGAATATTCCGGATGCCAATTTATTGGCTAAGGGTGGCGCAATTTTGGAGTGTATAAGATACACTTGGATTGTGCAGAATTTAATTAATTAGATACTATATATTAATATTAGATATTAATATTTATATATATGTTAGCTATCATGCGTGTGTTGTACATATATATAAGATATACATGTTCACACTTGTAATGGCTAAATATTTATATAGATTTATTTGTGTAATATATATATGCTGATATATACACATGTGTAAATTGATTTATGGTAATATAATAAAAGATAAATATATTGACAATATCTTGAAATATTCAATATAAGATATTGACAATATCCTGATTTATTTAATATGAGATATTGTACTTAAATGAGATAAATCAATCAATTATATTTTCCTTATTTTATTGGAAAAAGGTTTTCTTCTCGTCCACACTCTAGTTGGGGCGCCATATACACTATAAATATAGTGTGTGTGTCAAGCTCTTTTGTACATCACAAATCCAAGAATAACAGTTCTTGTGTAAAATAGAGAGCATCTTTTGGAGAGTTGGAGAGAGGGGAAAAAGACCGGTCTAGCAACCGGAGTTTTCCAATAGCATTCCATGACGGGATTCCGGTATTCGTTCGTGTGGACTAGCGGCAGAGGCCGAACACTTGGGCGGCTCTATGCAGAACTACTCTCCTGACGGGTCAAAGCGTCGATCTTTTAGATCAACCAAGGTAACCACCGCCTACTATCTATTTGTTTATTGCTTAAACGAAGTCGATCCTGGTTAAAAGGAAATAAAATTTTAAATTCCGCTGCGTTCCCGCGTAGATTTCCTAACAGTGGTATCAGAGAGAGCTTCGAGCTTAAGCAATAAGCATGTAATATTGCGTAGTTAATTTTATCGTTTAAATCACGTAATTAAAAGATGAAAGATTTTTGATTCGCAAAAGTGATACATGAAAAGAAAAAAGAAAGAAAAAAAACGAGATCGGGTGGTGCTCGGCCGACTGGCGGCGGCACCACTACCGTCATGGGCGATCGGCGCGGCGGCGGCAAAGTTAGGCAACTCTCTTGCCGGCAATCGGTTGACCGTCAATCTTTGGCGGATCTCCAAATTTTTGTTTTGTGTATTTTGTGATTCAATATGGTTCATAGTTGTGATTGTTAATTTCTTTGTTTAGTTGTAGTTGTGTCATGTGGTAACCAACGATTCAAATAGTTTGGGTCATTGGGATGCCACATATTAAAATAATAATGGTCTTTCCAAACTTTGTTTGGAATAGCTTCAAAGCCTTTCCAAATATTTGATTTGGAAAAAGCTTGCGCCACTTCCAAAATTTTGATTTTGGAAAGTGGCGCTTAAACCAAAATTATTTACTTTCCAAATATTTGATTTGGATTATCACTGCCCATTTCAAATATTTGATTTGTAAAAGCTTAGCTTGCGCCACTTCCAAAATTTTGATTTTGAAAAGTACTACGCTTAAATCAAATTTGGTTTAGAAACCAAAGACATTTTTTTTTATTAGTGAATCAAAAGAGAAAGAAACAAAACGACATAATTTTAATTTTGATTTATTTTAGAATATTTCTATTTAATTAAAATCAAAATTAAAATCGCTTAAAATTTATCGTTAATTTTATTTCGATTAAAATCATTTAATTAATTAAATGTTAATTAGTTAATTAATTGGATAAAATTATTTAATAGATTAAATGTTAATTGATTAATTAAGAATCAATTAGTTAAATTTTAATTTTATCTTTTCATAAGATTTTATTGTATGGATTAGATATAGTAGATATAATATGATTATATGGACCCCGATCGATCGTGGACTCAACCGATAGGATAGATGTGAATGATTTAATTTTTCCATTGGTTTAAAAAATTGTCCTAGGCCACATATGAAGAACGTGACTCTTAGTTTATTTTCTCGATTTATCCCATTCCCCGTTGGCTCCCTCGTGTGCAGCGGTGTATTAATTTTATTAGATAGAATTAAATGTAACAAGAATGGAGCGGAAGATGGAGACCAAAGAAAGACGAAAATGAAGATCCCATTGGAGAATGGAGCATTAAAGATCTTATTGGCGGTTCATAATTTAATACTTAGATTGTGACCAGCGGTTTCAATCGGGCTTGTATTCAAACCGCACCTAAGAAAAGTCCATGATCATACCGGTTACTTTACGATTTATTTATTTTGTGCTTGTATTTATTTTATATGATACGATAGATGCATGACTAGGCATGATCTAGATAAATGTGTAGGATGTATGTCTATAGAGATAGATATATTTGATGAGACCGTAATAAATTAATTAAGAGAATTAATTCGAAATTAATTAAGTGAATTAATTTAAAAATTACTCCCACAACAAAAATCGAGTTATAATATGTCTCCCAATATTATAGTAGATGGTGAAGAGCCCCTTGTTCGATCCAACCTGATCGCCCACGCCGGGAGTTGACCTACCACGGGTATATCGTCATTATCGAGATATGATCGTTATGAGATCTCATGAATACTTGGGTTACGACTTGACTAAGAATCTTGCGGTGATTGACCCACGCGTCAGGGACCGGCCTCGATTTTAGAGACATAAGGTTGACTATCACATAGACGATGTGAATTGTCAAAGAGTTGACTAGTCAAACCACCGAAGTCGCTTAAGCGACGCGATTGGTAAGTACTACCCGTCGAAATTGACCTGGTCGATCGCCCACGCCGGGATCGAGTCAACTAGATAGGATTTCAAATACTAAAGAATTTTGAAAATTCTTGAAAGTCAATTGGGAGTAGTTGACTAGTGGGAGCAAAATCATAATCCCAAAGACCATATTTGATTTTGCGTGTATAGACAACAACACTTTTTTATCTTCATTTTATGTTGTAGTTTTTAGCAAACTTTTATATTTATGTTTATTCTCGATTAGTAAAACCAAATTATGACTGTTAATTTTGAGAAACGTTCTCAAATATGGTTAAGTAATTTTAATCCTTTTAAAATAAGCAATGACATGAGCCATCCCGTTATAGTAGTTAGAGACAAGGAGATTACATAATTGATGCAAAGGCTCGAGACTTTAATTATTAATGAAAGCGGAGCTCATGATATGATTAAATCATTTGAAATAAGTTTCAACGAATTAGTCATATATTGGATACGATCCAAGATGATCATTCAAATACGATGACAATTAATTCAAACGCTTTGGATAAGAATGACCACATCTAATTTTGGAAAGGTTGTTTTCAAAATTATAAGATTTAAGTATCGAGTTAATTTATCATTGTTAAAGGTTAATTAAATAGTTAATGTTTTAAATACGATTTAAAAGGTTAAATAAACTATTTAATAAACTTTAGATTTTCTTTATGAAAGGAAATCAAAGACATAGCTCTTGTGATCTTTCTTAAGTCTTATGAAGACTACACTAAGAAATATTTACAAGTGCTTGAAGGATTAAAAAGGAAAGTTAGGGCATGTGCTTAAATAGAGAACTTATTGAAGTTTCTATTCTAGGCAAGTGAGTTGAGATAAATCTATCTAAGTTCAAAGTCAACTCTAAGATATATGATACCTTACGAGTGCGATTAAATTAGAAAGATTGAATACAAATATGGAAGGTGAAACAAACGTTGTAACACTTACCATATTCTAGTAAACCTGATAAGGAACTAAATAAATGTTATTATGTTCCAGTTCTTATAAAGAACATGCTTTCAGTTATTTGTTAGGATTTAGTGACATATTCAATCGTAAAGAATAAATGTTATTTCGATAAAGTTGGAAGGTCACTGAATCTAACATACTAGATTGATGTCACTATATAGACGATATAAGTGATTGGGATCTCAACTAAATATTTGTATGGTTATTATCCTTGATTTGTGGTTACTCTAGACATAGTCTCTCTGGAATGGAAGCGTGTAATTAAACGTCATTCTGATGATGTTGAACCATATGATTATGAATCATGTGGGTAATACGTATCTTATTTAAAGATGACTAAAATACCCTTTTTATGAAAAATGTTGTAAAATCTAGAAAAATTGTCTAAAGCCTAAACATACCGATGTTTGTTGGCTTGTGACAAATAATGCCACAAATAATTGTTTATTAGTCTCTATGACTATTTTTAGAAATAGTCAAAGTGTACTCAGTAAAGTGCATAATTCGAAAAGCCCGAAAAGTTCGAGCTAGTACGAATATGAGATTGATGAGCTACTTAGGAATTAATCTTCAATTGGATTGAAGTAATTAATACACTGAAGGTGTTTCAAGTCGTGCGAAGGGAATAAGATTCTCCTTGAAGGATACCATCTTTGGGATACGCAATTAGATTGTGTTCCCAAAATGGAAATAACACTTTATATGATAAAGGTGTGACGCAAGCCATGCGATGTATCCCTTACCCATTTCGGGATAGTGCCCTTATACTTAACCTAGTTCCAAAGAATAAAGGTTGAATAAATTCCATATTAGATATGGAAGGCGATAATGTCAAATTTATCTTAACCGATGATTTGAAGTTGTCATAGGCAAAGTCAGAAAGGCTTGAGCCTAGTACGGCATATGCAACTTTGTGGAATATCTTAGCAAGTACGCTTGATATTATTTACTCATCCGCGGAGCAAAATGTGTTTGTCTCCGCATACGCCATCTTCTACAAGGAAGTGTTTCTTCCAAAAGAAACAGCTGAGAGTGAATCGGATCTCAAAAGAGTTTGAGAACCACAAAGATATATTCAACCATAGGAACGTATGCACGAGGCGCCACATAGCGATGAGGTGTAAAACACACGCTTCAGTGCACACAAAAGTTCTGTAAGTGCGTGGATAACCTTAAAGCCTGAAAGGTCAGCTGGGTATGTTCATCTTGATGAATGAATATCTCACGACTTATGAAAGAATGTTTGAAAGGCAACATATAGAGATATGGCCAGGAGCCATAATATCTCCAATTAGATTCCATCGCTGACAACCAGGTTATGAACCTAGTCCGCCTTACCTGTAGAGGGTATGTCCCTGTAAGTGAGCCGATTTTATTCGAGACTATGCTTGTTGTAACTTCGTTATCATGACTATATGATAGTGTTGAAGACGTTGGGCAAACAATTCAATGTTCATAGACGATAACATGATATGTGAGCCCACGAGATCCATTTATGGACTCATACAAGTTTCTCTGACGATTTCTTTGTTAGATAATCAAAGGAGTTTGATTTAGTCAAAAGAAGGATATGCCCAATGTGCAAGAAGGATAGTTTGAGTGTGTTACTGATTTTTGAGTAAGGTATTGGATATCTCTCTCGAGAATTGTCACCCCATGTCACAATGATTAATGTTTGGTAGTTCAAGGTCTTTACGAAAAGACTTGAATTAGCGCCTTATTTTAAAATAAGAATCTATAGTGATAGATTGAACTGCTATTAGATTATAGTTTACCTATATGGATGTGATGCTAAAAGAGTTTAGCATAGGTCACGACGGGGATACTGCCAGCCAGTGTTTTCAAGATCTATCTATGTTAGGACGTTAGTCCTAAAGATAAGATGAAAGATGATTATGAAAGGTCTCCCTTTGCTACCGCGATAGGAACCATCATAAAGGTAATGCCGAGATGTTCATAGTTCATGAACCGCCGTGAGCAATTAATGAAAGTAAATCTGGGTGAATGCCGAGAATATCCTTAAACTAGTTAAGGATAGTTTCTAGTTTATCCAAACTTGGAATCGGATAAATATAGTTATACGTATCGTATATCCTGAGTCTTACGGCGGCGTAGAGCTACAGCCAGGTTTTGCAATCACTTTGATT
>JAOBSW010000614.1:0-53555 GCA_026214975.1 Gentiana macrophylla | reverse complement strand
GGTGATTCCTTAACCATTGTGGATTTTGGTTATTTTGATTTTCATAACATCATCTTCATGAGGTATGCTGTAGCTTCTTCTACAGGGGTTCAAAGAGATCCTTGAACTGCTTGATTGTTGCATCAAGAACATTATCGCCAGGTGTTCAAGAGGCGCCTCGTAAACTTTCAAGTCATTGAATCTTTCTAAAAACTTCAACACAATCTGGATCAGTGACTTGTTGATTCTCAGCAGGTTCACAATCTTCATCTTCCATACCAGTAAACTTAGGTTCATCAAACACAACATGGATTGTTTCTTCATGTTTCAGTGACCTCTTGTTCAGTACCCTGAATGCTCTGCTGACTGAAGAATATCCTAAGAAAATTCCTTCATCTGATTTTGGTTGGAATGTTTTCAAATGAACTTTATGATTTAGAATAAAACATTTGCTTCCAAATGGATGAAAATAGGATATGTTAGGTTTCCTTCCATTCCAAACTTCATAAGGTGTCTTGTGACTTCTTGTTTCTCGATGTTCTGCTTTGTGTATAGCATCTTTGTATTCTTCGCCTCAAATTTGAATATCTTTCGGTAGCAATGCTTCACACATCATTGTTCTTCCCGCTTCCTTTAAAGTTCTATTTCTTCTTTCAAAGAACCCCATTTTGTTTGTGGTGTACCAAAGACAAGTTGATGTAGTACACCATTCTGCTCACAATATTCTCTTATAACTTTGTTGAGAAATTCAAGACTGATCCGATCTTATCTTTATAATTTGTTAAACTTTTCTCATTTTGTAATATTTTCAAAAGATTTGGCATGCTTTGAAGTGTCTCACTTTTCTTGTTCATGAATATCACCCAAGTGTACCTGAGAGTAATCATCCACAACCACTAAGGTGTACTTCTTTCTCGTTACACTTGTTGGAGTTATGGTCCAAAAGATCCATATGCATCACCTCCAACACTCTATTTGTTGATTGTTTGGTCTTTGATTTGAAACTTGACTTTATCTCATTTACCTTGTTGACAAGCATCACATATAGCATCCTTCTTGAATGTGATCTCGTGTAAACCAACCACCGCTTTCTTCTTCACCAACCGATTAATATCATCAAAGTTTAAGTGATTCAACTTCTTGTGCCATAGCCAATTGAGTTCGGACTTGGTATGTACTATCGAGCGGTGTTTCGAACTCTGGATGAGACCAATCCACAACATACATATTCTCGTTGTCTTTACGCCAAAAAGCACAACTTGATCACCTCTTTCACTAATGACAATGCGAGTTGTCTTTGTCAAAAGTGACCTTGTAACCCTTGTCACGAAATTGTCCAAAGGCTCAACAAGTTGTATTCCAGTCCTCAACATATGCAACATCCTTGATTGTAAGTCCATTTCTCACAAGTGTGCCGTATCCTCTTGTATATCCAGGTGTATTCTTGTTGCCAAAATTCACCCTTGGACCATCTTTTGCTAGAAAGCTTGTTAGACAGTGCTTATTCTTTGTCATGTGTCTGGAACATCCACTGTCAAAGTACCAGACACCTTACAAAACAAAGTTAATGCATTTTAGGTACCCAAACCTGTTTGGGTCCATAATGGTCAGTGGTAAGCATGACCCTTGGCATGTCTCCATAAGGTCTTCTCCTGAATGTGTCATACTTTGGTTCATACATGTATTCCACACATCCATAAGTTCTAACAGTAGAGTTGTGTAGGAATCACATATGTTTTCGGCCTTTTGGTTTATAATGTTTGTTTAAAGTGATTCTTGGTGTCGGAAGAATTAGTATAAACAATTGTTTGTCGTCTATTAGGAACATCCTCAGTAATATGGAGTCTCTGAGGTCTTGTGTAAGTCCTCTGCGATCCCATTGCCTAGGTTTTACCCTAGCCGCATGGTTATACTTGTTGTATCTAACAAGAGATGCAGAATGTTCCAATCATCATCGCTGGGAAATAGTCTACCTTTCCCCCGAGATAAGTATCCCTTGAATGATTAACATTTTTGGGTTTAGGATTCTTATCCTTGGAATATTTCTGCTTCTTACCCTTCGTGGGTCCAAAGAGACTTGGTATCAGTGCTCATGTATCAAGAGAGCTTAGAAGGCACAATGATCCTATTTTTAGATTTATTCTTTTACTAGGAGTCGTTGACTTCATAGACTTTCGATTTTGCTTCCTGAAGCATTCTCATTGGGTTTCTTGCTTGAAGAACCTTCATCGGGAGTTGGATCTAGTGCAGGTACAAACTTTGGACCAATTCCAAGCCCTGTTCTATCTCCATAACGCTTTCCTGATTTGTATGCAGTATTGGAACAAGATGGTTCAGCAGATTCAGAGGCTGCTGGATGATCAGCAGACTTATGCTGATTCTATCCAACATCTTTTTCCTTACCTTTGAGAACCCTTAATTCAGCTTTCAATCTTCCAACTTCCAATTCAAGAGTTTCTTTTTCAGCCTTCACAACCTCATAACCAGATTGTATTATCCTCAGTTGATTAAGGATGGCATCCAAAGTCTCATTGTTGTCAGAATTTCTAGGATTTGAACCACAATTTGATTCACAATCACTTCCAGCAGGAGTGTTGATGGATACAAAGTTGTATACCTCCTCGAGTTTCATCCATATTGGCCATCAAAGCATAATCCTCCATATCGCAAACTAATGCAAAGTGTCATCCGATTCATTTCCTTTTTGCATTCCACTTCATACCTCGATTCATCTTCAACAACCATAGCCTTCTTGCCATGTCTTCTTTGTTGACTCTTGGTCTTGATGAGTCCGGACAATCGTGTCTAAAATGTCCAGCTTCTTGCGGTTGAAGCAAAGATAATCGAGTTCCTTGCCTTGTTTTAGTTCGGACATGATCGAGTTTGAAGTGTCACTGGTTTCTGCAATGAAAGCACAGATAATCATTATCTTTCCTTGGTTCTTCTTTCCTTCTTTCAAGAGGGCGTCTTTGTAAAATTTCTTGTAGGGCCTTTCCAGGTCTTCATCATCCTGATTTTCTTGCTCAAGAGGGCAATTTGTTCTTGCATCTCATCCAAAGATATCATCATCACATCCCTCCTGATGTTTCTTCATGATGTGAAGCAGCCAATGCAAGTGGTCTTTGGCTCTTCCTTTTCGATTCGAGCACAAGCTTTTTGCTAAATTCATAAGCCTTTAGATCTGAAAACAATTTGAAGGTGTCTTCTTCATGCAACTTTCTCATTTCTTCAATTGCAATCACCTTCATTTTCCAAACATCTTTGCGGTGCAGAGTTTCCAAGATTTTGGTGTTTATTTCCTCTTTTGAATAACTTACACTCTCGGCGGTGTAAGTTCATCCAGATTGCATTGAATCTTGATTCCATTTGCTCAATGGTTTCATTAGGCAACATCTTGAACTTTTGGAACCTCTTTACGCTACACCGATTTTGTTCTTCTTTATTGTATCATGTGCCTTCACAGATCAAGTGAATCGTGTCCCGAGTTCCTTTGCGATCTTGCAATCTTTAACCATCATGTACATATTGCTATCCAAGGTTACGTAAATGATATCAATAGCAATGTTGTTGAGGTTTGCCTTTTTTCTGCCTTCTCGCATTCCATTCTCTTTTATGGCTTAGAATGTACTCGATTCACACCCATCATTCTTCGCCTTTGTAATCTTCGATGGTCCATCGCTAGTACATCCATCATCTCATCATGAGTAGCAGCAAGATATGCCTGCATTCGACGTTTATACTCATCAAATCTATCAAGAGAACACATCAACATAGTTCTAGCATATTGTGTGTTGTCCATGATGCAAATCTTGAAAATCATTAACTTGAAAGAAAGTTTTAAAGAATTTTCACAAGCACAACAAGTAGGATACCTTCAGAACAGAAGCACTGCTCCGATACCAATTGTTGGTCCCTTGAAAAGGCTTTGGTTAAGTTTAGAGGGGGTGAATAAACTTAACACTTAAAACTTTGGAGTTAACAAATTCTGCAACTTCGCAATCTCACGATACTTGAGTCTCACGAGACTTCGATAGCTCGGTGACAAACAAAGAGTCTACTGATAGTTGAGCTTGCTGAATTTGTGCAGCGGAATTAAATTAATATTAAGCCTTAATACTTGTTGTTAAATATGATACTAAGTACTAGATACTCAGTAGTGCAAGTGTGTGATTTCAGTTGCTAGATTCAGTAGATTGATGAATGAAATAAACTAAGTGCAAAAGTAAATCTTTGAAAGTAAGTAGGCATATTTTATAGTGGTTCCAGTGATGTAATCCCAGCCGTCCACTCTTCTCTGTGATGTTGGAGGAAATTCACTAGAGATCTTTGATGTAGCCGTTACAAAGATTCCTAAGTTGTTTGTCCTTCACCAATGACTATGGCTTCACAAACTGGCCCGGGAGCAGTAGGATTGTCGCTCCTATGTCTTCCACTTTGTCCTTGAAGAAGGTAGGATTGCCACTTCACCACTCCACCACAAACAACGATCTTTCACACCCAACGGATGCTTCACTGCTTCTTGGCGAGTTCTTTATAAAATAAAGATTGAATCAAGTAAATGATTCATTCTGGCAAAGAGCTTGATTAGGATGATGTAATCATCGACTGCGATCTTCAAGTGTGTGATCTTGATATAGCTTGAATACAGGATGCACTTGAAGAAATTCTCTAGATCGGCTGACTTTATGCTCAGTAAGTTCAACAGGGTGTTTTTCAGCTCAGATTTATCACTTAAAGTTTATCCAAAATTCATCATTTTTTTCTGAGTTGAAAGTCCTCTATTTATAGGTAGGAATGCATGTGACTTGTATTTGAAATTCAAATGTGACCGTTCCTTGTTTTTGTCCCATCGATATGCGATCATCACTATTCATGGGATCGACACTTTGTCGAAATTCCTTTTGACAAAGGATCGATCTGTCCACCCCTTTTGACTTGTATCCAATGGATAAAAAAACTCATCCCAACGTCTTTTTAATCTCACCTTTTTGATTTTCTTGATAAGTCGAGAGTAGTTGGCTATCCTCATCCATGTAATCTTCCAATAAACTTGAATTAATCGAGGTAATACATCAATTTGGTTCATGAGTCTGTTTGAGATACCTATCGATCTGCTTGATCATCATATTACTGTATATAAAATACAATGCAGCTGATTACTTTTATCTAACTTTTATTTGTGAAGTTAGATTACATCATTTTAATGATAACTAAGTTCCAAACATCATCCAACTTATGGAACTTAGACCTTCTACATAAGGTATATGTAATCAGTTTAGGTCATCACAGACTTGCCTAAATTCTGATTCCATATCCTTGACTTTAAATACTAAGTTTGATCCCTTAGCCTTCATTTACTGAGTTTGAACCCTCAGCCTTCAGTCTTGATCTTGATCTTGACCTTGGCAGTTCCTCGACAAGTCTCATCGACCTATCTACCCTACTGACCTAGACTAGTCTGCTGACAAGAGTCAGCTGACCATTACAGTGCTTGTTTGATCAAACCTATTTGTGAATCAAACTCTAATAAACCTATACATTTAATCTAGACATCTTTTTGCCTTTGCACTATAACAACTAGTATGGCACTCATCATCAAAACTAATAAATAAGTCCAACATACAAAAAAAGGATGAAAAAAAGGTTTGTAATTTTCTTTGAAGTAACGATGTGTTATCGACCAAGAAAGTTAAATAAGACAAATCGGTGTAAACGGCATGCAAAACGGACACCCGAATGGCCTTGTACAAGGAATCAATAATCACACCGTTAAGGACTTTATGGGTACGAAAAAAAGTACGAAAAAAAATGTTTGTAATTCTCTTTGAAGTAACTATGTGATATCGACCAGAAAGTTAAAAACGTTTGTAACTCTCTTTGAAGTAACTATATGATATCGACCAGAAACTTAAATAAGACAAATCGGCGTAAACGGGATGCAAAACGTACACCCGAATGGCATTGTACAAGGAATCAAAAATCACACCGTTAAGTACTCTATGGGTACAAAAAAAGTATGAAAATAAACGTTTGTAATTTTCTTTGAAGTACTGATGTGAAATCGACCAGAAAGTGAAATAAGACAAATCGGCGTAAACGGCATGCTAAACGGACACCCGAATGGCCTTGTACAAGGAATCAAAAATTATACCGTTAAGTACTCTATGGGTACGTAAAAAAGTACAAAAAAATAGGTTTGTTATTCTCTTTCAAGTAACGATGTGATATCGACCAGAAAGTTAAATAAGACATGTCGGTGCAAACGTCATGCAAAACAGACACCCGAATGGCCTTGTATAAGGAATAAAAAATCACACCGTTAAGTAATCATTGGGAATAAAAAAAGAACAAAAAAAGGTTTGTAATTATCTTTGAAGTAATGATGTCATATCGACCAGAACGATAAATAAGGCACGCCGGCGCAAACGGCAGGCAAAACGGACACCCGAATGGCCTTGTACAATGAATCAAAATCACACAGTTAAGTAATCGGTGGGTATAAAAAAACTACAAAAAAAATGTTTGTAATTATCTTTGAAGTAACAATGTGATATAGACCACAACGATAAATAAGGCACGGCGGTGCAAACGGCATACGAAACGGACACTAGAATGGCCTTGTACTAGGAATAAAAAATCACACCGTTATGGGTACCAAAAAAAGTACGAAAAAAAAAGTTTGTGATTTTCTTTGAAGTACTGATGTGATATCGACCAGAACGATAAATAAGGCATGCCGGCGTAAACGGCAAGCAAAACGGAGACCAAAATTGCCTTGTACAAGGAATCAAAAATACACTTTACGTAATCGGTGGGTACAATAAAAGTACGAAAAAAAATGTTTGTAATTCTCTTTAAAGTAACTATGTGATATTGACCAGAATGATAAAGAAGACAAACCGGAGTAAACGGCATGCGAAACGGACACCTGAATGGCCTTGTACAAGGAATCAAAAATCACACCGTTAAGTACTCTATGGGTATGGAAAAAAGTACTAAAAAAACGTTTTTAATTCACTTTGAAGTAACAATGTGATATCGACCAGAAAGTTAAAAACGATTGTAATTCTCTTTGAAGTAATTATATGATATCGACCAGAAAGATAAATAAGACAAATCGGCGTAAACGGCATGCGAAACGGACACCCGGATGGCCTTGTACAAGGAATAAAAATCACACCGTTAAGTACTCTATGGGTACAAAAAAAGTACGAAAATAAACGTTTGTAATTTTCTTTGAAGTACTGATGTGATATCGACCAGAAAGTTAAATAAGACAAATCGGCGTAAACGGCATGCGAAACGGACACCCGAATGGCCTTGTACAAAGAATCAAAAATCACACTGTTAAGTACTCTACAAAAAAAGTACGAAAAAATATGTTTGTGATTTTCTTTGAAGTAACGATGTGATATCGACCAGAAAGTTAAATAAGACACGTCGGTGCAAACGTCATGAAAAACGGACACCCGAATGGGTAGAAAAAAAGTACGAAAAAAGGTTTGTAATTATCTTTGAAGTAACAATTTTATATCGACCAGAACGATAAATAAGGCACGCCGGTGCAAACGGAAGGAAAAACGGACACCCGAATGGCCTTGTACAATGAATCAAAAATCACACCGTTAAGTAATCGGTGGGTATAAAAAAAGTATGAAAAAAAAGTTTGTGATTATCTTTGAAGTAACAATGTGATATCGACCACAATGATAAATAAGGCACGGCGGTGCAAACGGCATGCGAAACGGACACTAGAATGGCCTTGTACAAGGAATCAAAAATCACACCGTTAAGTACTCTATGGGTACCAAAAAAGTTCAAAAAAAACGTTTGTGGTTTTCTTTGAAGTTGTTGGACTTATTTTTTTTAGTTTTGATGATGAGTGCCAGACTAGCTGTTATAGTGCAAAGGCAAAAAGATGTCTAGATCAAATGTATAGGTTTATTAGAGTTTGATTCATAAATAGGTTTGATCAAACAAGCACTGTAATGGTCAGCTGAGCTTTATCAGTAGACTAGTCAATATCAATAGGGTAGATAGGTCAGTAGACTAGTCGAGAACCTCGCCAAGATCGAAGACCAAGGTGAGGGCTCAAACTCGATTCTGAAAGGCTAAGGGATCAAACTTAGTAATTAAAGTCAAGGATATGGAATCGAAATTTAGCAAGTCTGTGATGACCTAAATCGATTTCATATACCTTGTGTACAAGGTCTAAGTTCCATAAGTTGAATGATGTTTGGAACTTGGTTATATTCAAAAAGGTGTAATCTAACTTCACAAATAAAAGTTAGATAAAAGAAGTCAGCTGCATTGTATTTTATACACAGCAAATTGGAGTTCAGCAGACTGACATGTATCACAGCAGACTGATGAACCTGCTGATGAAATACCTCGGGTAATTCAAGATTACATTGGAAGATTACATTGAAAATGACAGCCAACTACCTCTGACTTATCAAACAAATCAAGGGCTGAGATTAAACAGACGTTGGGATGATTCAGATTATTATCCAATGGATACAAGTCAAAGGGTGGACAGACTGCACTGTCAAAAAGGAATTCTGACAGTGTCAGTCCTATGAATAGTGACAGAAAGCAAATCAGATGGGACAAAAACCAGGAACGGTTACATTTGAATTTCAAACACAATTCACATGTTCTCCAACCTATAAATAGAGGACTTTCAACTCAGAAACATTATGATGAATTTTGATAAACTTTGAAGAGATATTATTCTGAGCTGAAAAACACCCTACTGAACTTACTGAACTTAAAGCTACTGATCCAGAGAAATTCTTCAAGTGTATTCTACATTCAAGCTACATCAAGCATACACACTTGAAGACTGCAAGCTGCTGATTATGTCATCCTAATCAAGCTGCTGCAACTGAATCATTTACTTGATTCAATCTTTATTTATAAAGAACCTGCTGAAGACAGTGAAGCACTTTGGTGTGAAAGACTGTTGTTTGTGGTGGAGCTGGTGAAGAGGCAATCCTACCCTTCAAGGACCAGTGGAAGACTCAGGGAGCGACAATCCTACTGCTCCCGTTTTCAGTTTGTGAAGCCATAGTTATTGGTGAAGGACAAGCAACTTAGGAATCTTTGTAACAGCTACATCAAAGATCTCTAGTGAATTTCCTCCAACATCACAGGAGAAGAGTGGACTGAAAGGATTACACCACCTGGAACCACTATAAAACTGCCTACTTACTTTCAGCATTTATATTCTGCACTTAGCTTATTATACACATCAACCAACGGAATCTAGCAACTGAAATCACACACTTGCACTACTGAGTATCTAATACTTAGTATCATATTTAACAACAAGTATTAAGGCTTAATTTTGATATAATTCCGCTGCACAAATTCAGCAAAAACTCAACCGTCATTGAGACTCACATGCTTATCGAAGGCTATCAAGTATCGCAGACTCTCAAGTATCGCAGACTTCGAAGTTGCAAATTTGTTAACTCCAAAAGTTTTAAGTGTTAAGTTTATTCACCCCCTAAAAACTTAACCAAAGCCTTTTCAAGGGACCAACAATTGGTATCGAGCGATTAGCTTTCTATTCAAGAAATCCTACTTGTTGTGCTTGTGAAAATTCTTTGAAACTTTCTTTCAAGTTCTTCGATTTTCAAAGACATGCATCATGGATAACACACGGTATGCTAGAACTATCTTTGATGTGTTCTCTAGATAAATTTGATGAGTATAAACGTCGAATGCAGGCTTATCTTGCTGCAACTCATGATAAGATGATGGATGTACTAACTGATGGACCACTGGAGATTACCAAGGCAATAACAGTGGGTGATACAACTGAGTACATTCCTAAACCAAAAAGAGAATGGAATGCAGAAGACAGAAAAAGAGCAAACCTCAACAACATTGCTATTGATATCATTTATAGAACATTGGATAGCAATATGTACATGAAGGTCAAAGATTGCAAAACTGCAAAGGAGCTTTGGGACAAGATACATTTGATCTGTGAAGGCACTGATGCAATAAAGAAGAATAAAATCAGTGTGGCCAGAAAGAGATTCCAAAAGTTCAAGATGCTACCAAATGAAACCATTGAGCAAATGGAATCAAGATTCAATGCAATCCTGGATGAACTTACCCTGCTAAGTGTAAGTTATTCAAAAGTAGAAATAAACACCAAAATCTTAGAGGCTCTACCTGCAAAAGATGTTTGGAAAATGAAGGTGACTGCAATAGAAGAAATGAGAAAGTTGCATGAAGAAGACACCTTCAAGTTGTTTTCAGATCTCAAGGTAGCAAAAAGCTTGTACCGAGATCGAAAGGAAGAGCCAAAGACCATCGTGCATTGGCTGCTTCACATCAAGAAGAAACATCGAGGAGGACAAGATGATCTGTTGGATGAGATGCGAGGAGCGATTGCCCTCTTGAGCAAGAAAATCGGGATGATGAAGACCGAAAGGCCCTTCAAGAAATTTCACTAAGAGGCCTACTTGAAAGAAAGAAAGAAGAATCAAAGAAAGACAATGACTATCTCATTGCTTTAATTGCAAGAAACCAGGACACTTCAAACCTGACTGTCCTGAGTTAAAACAAAGTAAGGAACCTGATTATCTTTGATTCAACTGCAAGAAGCCTGGACACTTTAGACCTGATTGTCCAGACCTACTGAAGACCAAGAGTCAACAAAGAAGATATGGCAAGAAGGCTATGGTTGCTGAAGATGAATCAGGGTATGAAGTGGAATCAGAAAAAGGAAATGAATCAGATGACACAAAGCATTGGTTCTTTGAGATGGAAGATTATGCTTTGATGGCTAATATGGATGAAACGAGGAGGTATACAATCTCAGATCTATAAACACTCCTGCTGAAGTGATTACGAATCAACTTGTGGTTCAAATCCTAGAAATTCGACAACAATGAGACTTTGGATGCCATCCTTAATCAATCGAGGATAATACAATCTGCTATCGAGTTGTGAAGGCTGAAAAAAGAAGCTCTTGAATTGGAAGTTGGAAGATTGAAAGCTAAATTAAGGGTTCTCAAAGGTAAAGGAAAAGATGTTGGACAGAATCAGCATAAGCCTGCTGATCATTCAAGAGCTTCGAATCTGCTTTGAACCATCTTGTTCCTCTCGCCGCATACAAATCTGGAAAGCCTTATGGTGATAGAACAGGCTTGGATTTGAAACTCAACAATCCAAAAAGAGTGGATCCAAAGAAAGTTCTTGAACCTAGTACTGCAATTGGTCCTAAGTTTGTACCGCACAAGATCCAACTCCAAGTAAGGTTGCTGAGGCAGCAAAACCTACTGAAAACACTTCAAGGAAGCTAAATCAGAAGTCAAAGAAGTCAACATCTCCAAACAAAAAGAATGAATCCAAAAATAGGACTGATGTGCCTTCTAAGCCTGCTGATAGCAGACCTGCTGCCAAGTCTGCTGGACCACAGAAGGGTAAGAAACAGAAATATTCCAAGGATAAGAATCCTAAACCCAAAAATGTTAATCATTTAAGGGATACTTATCTCAGGGGGAAAGGTAGACTGCTCCCATCGATGATGATTGGAATACTCATGTACCTACTGTTAGAAACAACAAGTATAACCTTGCTGCTAGGGTAAAACCTAAGCAATGGAATCAGCAAAGGACTCAGTAGAGGACTTATAAAAGGCCTCAACAGGGACCTCAGCAGACTCCATACTATAGGGTTGTTCCTAACAGACAGCAACATAATGGTTATACTAATGCTTTTAACAACAAAAGTCACTTCAAACAGCATTATAAACCAAAAGGCCAGAAAACATATGTGAATCCTACACAACCTACTGTTAGAACCTATGGATGTGTGGAATACATGTATGAACCAAAGTATGACACTTTCAGGAGAAGACCTTATGGTAACTTACCAAGGGTCATGCTTACCACTGACCATTATGGACCCAAACAGGTTTGGCTACCTAAAATGCATTAACTTTGTTTTGTAGGGTGTCCGCAGTACATTGACAAAGTGGATGTTCCGGACACATGACAAAGAATAAGCACTTTATTTAACAAACTTTGTGGCAAAAGATGGTCCAAGGGTGAATTTTGGCAACAAGAATATACTGGATATACAAGAGGATATGGCACACTTGTAAGAAATAGACTTACAATCAAGAATGTTGCATATGTGGAAGGATCGACTACAACTTGCCGAGCAATCGGGCAATTCGTGACATGGGATACAAGGTCACTTTTGACAAAAACAATCGTATTGTCATTAGTGAAAGAGGTGATCAAGTTGTACTTGCTGGTAGAAGACAACAAAACATGTATGTTGTGGATTGGTCTACTGCAGTTCCAGAAACATGCCTGATTGTGCATACCAAGTCTGAACTCAATTGGTTATGGCACAAGAAGTTGAATCACTTAAACTTTGATGATATAAATCAGTTGGTGAAGAAGAAGCTGGTGATTGGTTTACCTGAGATCGCATTCAAGAAGGATGCTATTTGTGATGCTTGTCAGCAAGGTAAACAGATAAAGTCAAGCTTCAAATCAAAAACTAAACAATCAACTAATAGAGTGTTGGAGCTTATGCATATGGATCTTTTTGGACCAATAACTCCAACAAGTGTAACAGGAAAGAAGTACACCATAGTGGTTGTGGATGATTATTCAAGGTACACTTGGGTGATATTTATGAACAAGAAAAGTGAAACACTCCAAAGCATGCCTAATCTTTTAAAGAGATTACAAAATGAGAAAAGTTTAACAGTAATAAAAATAAGATCGGATCGAGTAATCGAATTTCTCAACAAAGTTATAAGAGAATATTGTGAATGAATGGTGTACTACATCAACTTGTTTGCTCTTTGGTACGCCTCGAGAAAATGGGGTTCTTTGAAAGAAGAAACAGGACTTTAAAGGAAGCAGGAAGAACAATGATCTGTGAAGCATTGCTACCTGAAAGATATTGGGCTGAAGCAGTCAATACAGCATGCTATACACAAAACAGAACATCAGTAAACAAGAAGCTGCTGAAGACACCTTATGAGGTTTGGAATGGAAGGAAACCTAACATATCCTATTTCCATCCATTTGGAAGCAAGTGTTTTATCCTAAATCACAAAGTTCATTTGAAAACATTCCAACCAAAATCAGATGAAGGAATTTTCTTGGGATATTCTTCAGTCAGCAAGGCATTCAAGGTACTGAACAAGAGGTCACTGAAACATGAAGAAACAATCCATGTTGTGTTTGATGAACCCAAGATTATTGGTATGGAAGATGAAGATTGTGAACCTGCTGAGAATCAACAAGTCACCGATCCAAATTGTGTTGAAGTTTTTGAAAGATTCAATGACTTAAAAGTTTCTGATACTCCCCCTGCTGAACATCCTGCTGGTAATGTTACTGATGCAACAACTGAAGCAGTTCAAGGATCTACTGAACCCCCTGTAGAAGAAGCTACAGCAGACCCTACTAAATATGAGGTTCCTGATAATCAAAATAACCAGAATCCACAATGGTTAAGGAATCACCCTGCTGAACAAGTTATTGGAAATGTACAACAAGGTGTGAGGACTAGAAGACAACTGGAAGCAATGTTTACTTGTTTTCTTTCTCAAATGGAACCTAAAGTTGTTGAAGAAGCAATTTCAGATCCAGATTGGATAATTGCTATGAGAGAAGAATTAAATGAATTTGAAAGAAATCAAGTTTGGACACTAGTTGAAAGGCCAAGTCATGCAAATATCATTGGTACTAAATGGGTATACGAAAATAAACTTGATGAATCTGGTACCATTGTAAGGAATAAGGCCGACTAGTTGCAAAAGGCTATTCTCAAGCGTAGAAAATAGATTTTGATGAAACTTATGCACTGTTGCAAGATTGGAAGCTATCAGTTATTCTTGGCACATGCTTGCATATAAGAACTTCAAAGTATATCAAATGGATGTCAAAAGTGCATTTTTGAATGGCATTCTAGAGAGGAAGTGTATGTTCAGCAACCTCCTGGATTTGAAGTTAAAGATCAAGAAGATAAAGTGTATAGACTCAATAAAGCACTTTATGGATTGAAACAAGCACCAAGAGCATGGTATGAGACTCTATCTCAATTCTTGGTGGATAATGGTTTTACAAAAGGCACCATTGACAAGACACTTTTCAGAATCAGTGAAGGGAACGACACCTGGCACAGTGCAGTTTATGTGGATGACATAATATTTGGTTCAAAATGATTTAATTTGTGAAAAGTTTGCAAATCTAATGAAAAGTAAATTCCAAATGAGTATGATGGGAGAGATGAACTACTTTTTGTGATTGCAAGTTAAATAGATGAAAGATGGAATCTTCATTCATCAAACCAAGTATACCAAGGAGTTGCTGAAGAAGTTTGGTATGGAAAATAGCACTAAGATATCAACTCCAATGAGTACAAACATCAGATTGGATGAAGATAAAGAAGGCAAAGATGTTGATCAGACTTTATACAGAAGGATGATAGGCGATCCTCATCAGTACCTTCTCGCCAAAGAGACTGATATATCCTTTCTTTGAAGGTGTTTGTGCAAGATTTCAATCTAAACCTAAAGAAAGTCATTTAGGTGCAGTCAAGAGAGTTCTCAAGTATCTAAAAGAGACTTTGGGAGTAGGAATATGGTATTCCAAGGATGGAAGCTTCAAAGTTATATCCTACTCAGATTCTGATTATGCTGGATGCAAAATTGATAGAAAAAGAACTACAGGAACTTGTCAGTTAATGGGAAGTAGACTGGTCTCCTGGTTCATCAAGAAACAGAATTCTATATCAACTTCCACTGCTGAGGCTGAGTATATAGCTGCTGGAAGTTGTTGTGCACAAGTATTATGGCTAAGACAACAATTAAGGGATTATGGAATTGAAGAAAAGGAAATTCCAATTATGTGTGACAACACAAGTGCAATTGCAATCACAGAAAATCCTGTTTTGCATTCAAGAACCAAGCATATTGATGTGAGACATCATTTTATAAGAGACCATGTTGAAAATAAAGATGTAGTGGTTCTATACATCCCTACTGAAGATCAACTTGCTGATATCTTCACTAAACCACTTGATAGTGAAAGATTTGCTAAACTAAGGACTGAACTTGGAATTATCAAAGTTGACTGATAATCCGCAGTGTAATGGAATTCACCAAGGGGATTAGTCTTTTCTATGTTGGGTGAGCTCACGTAGCAGACTAGTCATTGGTATCAACAATTCCATGTACTTATGTTTGGACAATTGAGCAAATGAGGTTGCCAAGGGGATTGGTCTTTGTCATTTTGGGTGAGCTCACTTGACAGATCAATCATTGGTATTAAACTTCATATTGTATTATCAATTGAACAAAATTAGAAGAAATCAAGGATCAGCAGAGTCACTTTGTCGCCAGCTTGGCTGAAGCTTCATATCGGCCAGATCGCCGAGCCGACCCTGCTGAGGACTACCCTGCTGAATGGAACGTTACACAGTCAAAGCTTTTAAAGTCAAAAAGCAGATTGGCGGGATATTTATTTTATCCTTTATAACCGCAGTTAACACTATCCAATGGTTACAAACGTTATGGAGGAGTAATGGGCCACGTGTCAAAACAAAGACTTATTCAGATTAATCGTGGTTAATATGGATGTACGCGCAATCGCCTTGTGATTACAACCACCTCCTCGCCTATATATTCAGGCCTATCACACAGCAGATTCTCTACTTGCAAAATCTCAGATTAATACTCTCTGTTTTTACACTGTGTGAACACAGATTTGAGAAACTATCTTCTTCATCTTATTTTCTCATAACAATGGCCGAAAAGATTGATGTTCAGATCGAATCAAGCCAAAGTGTTAGAGGCTATGTTGTTGATGCAAACCAAACAGAGCTGGCCATCAACATTGGTCGAAGAATAAGAAGGTTTGCTGGCTTGGAAAACAAACTCAATATAAGATTGGAAACAATCTCATATACAAATGTTGTGGATTTCTGGAAACACATGGTTGTGGAAGAAGGAAGCGTAGCATTCAAAACAACTGTGAATGCTGAGGAGATTGAAGTTTCCCCAGTCTACTGAGGGAAGTTTTTGGTTTTGAAGAAATGGTGGATGGTCCAGTAAATCCTGAAGCAATGGGATTGGACAAGATGGCGTTTGTTGATCAAATCAAAACAAATGAAGCCACCAAATCTGTTCCAGGCATCAACTGCAGACATATTGGCAATGAGTACAACCTGCTGAGCAAACTCATTGCAAAGAACATACTAGGACTGGTTGGAAGTATGGATACTCTATCAGGACCCAAGATAGAGCTGATGATAATCATTTGCAGGAGCATGAAGTTTGATTGGGCTGGCTATTTCATTCATTACATGAAGAAGGTAGCCAAGGAAGAAAAAAGAGGAAAGAGGAAATCCAAGGCCCCCGCTTAGGATTAATGGTTCGAGACCTGTTTGAATCACTTGGAGGTTCCCCAAATAGAACTCGAGAAGATAAATCACCCGAGATACAAGAAAGAGATTAATCATGCAATTCCCGGTCTGGATGATGATGAAGAGGTTCTTTGGAGAAGTCACGATGATGGTAATGGTGGAGATGATGGTGATCTTTGGTGGTGAGCAGGTCAAGCAAACTAAAAGAAACCTGATTAAACTCGATGCACCAAAGAAAGTCTGAGAAAAGAAAGGGTGCGAGAAACAAGGAATATAATCAAGTATTAAAGCCTTCAAAAAGAACAAGGAAGCAAACAAAGCCAGATCGGCCGAGTCTCACGAGGGGTTCATGGAGGTTCTTGACCTCGCCATTCTTTGCAAGAAGAATCTGTTGTTGAAATCTTGAGGAACAACGAAAAGAAGATAGTAGAAAGAGGAAGTCACTGTGGTTGAAAAAGATGATGAGCCACTTTCCAAGAGGATGAAAGAAATCACCCACAAAAAGAAACATGGAAAGGGGAAAGAACTGAAAAACTTGGAGGCACAAATAGTCCAAGAAGAAGCATCAGTAGAAGAGGAAGAAGAGGCTATTGAGGCTGAGCCCTTGACTATCATCAAGCCTGTGGAAATTACTGACTCCTCACCAAGAGGTTGTTAAGTCTCCATCAAGCCGACAGTTGTTGTTGAGCAATCTGTTGGAGATATACTGCTGATCTCATCGACCACGAGCTCTTTGTAGTATCTCATCAAGACCCACAACAAACCACTGAACCTGAACATGTTGTGGTAGTTGAAGACTTGGTTGAAGACCCTACAAGTGTTGCAAGAACTCAGAGGGAAGAGCAGTCTGCTGCTAACCCTGCTGATAAGCATGTAAGTCAGGAAGAACCAAGTATTGTACAGATGGAAGTAGTAGGTACCAATACACAACCTCAAAGAACTCACCGACTTTGAGGCATCTGTTGAAGAAACTTTGAATCACTTTGTTGGGACCTTTGGAGGCCAACAAGTGCATGGAAGAGCTCCCAAAGGATCATTCTTAGCCTATGAAAAACATGAGAAGAAGAGGAAAGAGGGTATGTTGATCCAAAAATCCTGCTGTGGTGGTGATTACTTTCAATGGAAGTTTGGATTTTATAAGAAGCAAAGCCACCACTGAGCTTGAGCTATGATTTTGAGGAATGGGCTTTTGAAAAGTTGGGAGTGGAGAACTTGCTGGATCTGGTTGATACCACCTTGCTGCAATCAAGGCTGATGGATTTGTTTGATGATCAATAGAAAGAAGAGGGTATCAAGTTCAGGGATCCAAGAGGTGATGATGATGGCTCTTCATCATCCGATTCTGATGATAATCACCCCTCCGGTCCAGGAGAGACCAGTAGGACTGCTATGTTAATTGACCCTACTGTAAGGCGCCATCAGTCTTTGGAGTGTCTTCTGAGAGACAAAGAAAAGCGGAGAGATGGATGAGGATCTACAGATCTCACCATGGATGATCTGGAAGCATTAATCAATGATGGAGTCAATTTTAGTGCTAGTAGGCTAGCTGATGAACCAAATACATTCCATGTTGTAGAGCCTACTGCACAAACTGAAGCTCAGCAGAGTGCTGGTTTGGATGAAGAGAAGGCCATCGATCACAATGAACCCAAAGGCAAGTTCGGAGGAATCAAATCAATATCAACACCGGATTGACACAGAGGTCGTACTAACCAAAACATCAAACCTCTTTGAGAGGATCATTGATTTGGAATCATTTCAACAAGAAAACATGGATATATTTCCAGATCAAGTGATTGTGGCATTTATCGCACCTGATCCAAGAGTTGAAGAGGGCGTCACAGTTCTGCTTGGGTCACAAATCGCACTGGACACAGTTGGAACAGGAGGTGCAGTCGAGTCTCAAACAAAGACTGGACAAAGGTTGGAACAAACTTTGGGTTTGGAGGAAACCCATGTTCTTTGAAGAGGCTCTTTGTAGTGGAGCCTCACCGGACACAAGACCACTCAAGAAAAGATGGTCGCCAGATCTGTTATTAATGTGGATGAGCAAATTTCTTTGGACTATGACTTTAGTGATGAGGAGTTTCAAATGCCTCAAGAAGAGAATGTGAATGTTGATCCCCAACGAGGCATTTGTACCTATCTTTGAAGAACTCTGCCATTGATCCTATTCGGAAGAATATCAAGGACCTAATCCTGCTTTGGATTAGATAGGAGTTGGGCAATGGTTGTGAGCAATCGAGGCCACAATATAATGTGGAAAAGCTCACTGATAGTACTTGGTGGAAGAATGACTGGAGGAGTGCCTGAGGAGGTCTTGCATGAGTTGAGGATCATGAGGAATGACATGCAACAGATTAAGGACTCAATCGACAGATATGAAGAGATATTTGAAGAATCGATGAAAATGGTGAATGAAAACCGACAATCTACTAGTACAGTTGCTTCAAACTTCACATCTACTCAAAATGCTGTGAATGATCTGATACTAGATGTGAGGGGCATCAAGGTTGGATATCTTGCAAAAGATAAGTTTCTCGAAAGACCAATTTTTTCCATCCATCGAAACTTGACAACCTTGTCGCTACACCTAAGCTCTTGAGCTCTTCGCCGCACAACAACTCTTGTGCGATCCTAAACTTACCGAGAGGATAACCTGCTGGAGCAAACAATGCAAGAAAGGATCACATCTATTGATACTAGGACTGAAATCATTGAAGGACAACTGAACAGCCTAGTTATCACACAGGAAAGTGTGCATGGCCTGTTGTCCCGGTTTGTTGATGATGTCAATAAGGGGGAAGAGGCAACAACAGAAGCAAAAGAGCCGCTGCGAAATTTTTGCAAAGAAGAGATGGGAAGTCGATACAAATGCTTTGGACAACCAAAGACTGCGGACTTCCACTCACTGATGAGCTTCTCCAACAATACAAGAAGGTATACAATAACAGACATAGACCCTATCATGACAAGGGATTTCATGAAGGTCTGAACTCATTTTTGGGACTTAAGTTTTGGGAAGCAAGAATCAAATCCATGAGGGCCAAACACAGAGGTCTTAGAAGTGGCATTGGTATACCTACCACAAAGGCAAAGGATTCAGTGAATGTATTTAAAGAAGTGTATATGAGGTTAGGCTTCAGGGTAAGTCAAATATCCCTTACTCTATCTGAAGCTTGGCATTGGTGGAAACAAGTAAATCCTCATATTGACTTCTCTCTGATTGAGAATGATTGGATGAGAGATATGGTGAGAGAAATCAGAGAATACCAAGAACAAGCAGAGAAAGCTAGACAAGAAAGGGAATGAAGACAGTAGATCAGCATACTTTAACTGCATTATGTTTTTGCTGATTCTAGACTGTAATATCTTTGAACACTTGATTATAATGAAAGATGACTATATTTGTTATGTCTTTGTTTTATATCTTTTTGCTTTGCTGTTAGGTTAGGGTATTGGCATCATCACCAAAAAGGGGGAAATTGTTGGACTTATTTTTTTAGTTTTGATGATGAGTGCCAGACTAGCTGTTATAGTGCAAAGGCAAAAAGATGTCTAGATCAAATGTATAGGTTTATTAGAGTTTGATTCATAAATAGGTTTGATCAAACAAGCAATTGTAATGGTCACCGAGCTTTATCGAGAGACTAGTCAATATCAGTAGGGTAGATAGGTCAGTAGACTAGTCAGGAACCTGCTGAAGACTAAAGACTGAAGGTTGAGGGCTCAAACTCAGTTACAGAAGGCTAAGGGATCAAACTTAGTAATTAAAGTCAAGGATATGGAATCAGAATTTAGGCAAGTCTTTGATGACCTAAACTGATTACATATACCTTGTGTACAAGGTCTAAGTTCCATAAGTTGAATGATGTTTGGAACTTGGTTATATTCAAAAAGGTGTAATCTAACTTCACAAATAAAAGTTAGATAAAAGAAGTCAGCTGCATTGTATTTTATACACAAAGAAATTGGAGTTCAATGAGATCGACATGTATCACAAACAGATCGATGAACTCCGCCGATGAAATACCTCGGGTAATTCAAGATTACATTGGAAGATTACATTGAAAATGACAGCCAACTACCTCTGACTTATCAAACAAATCAAGGGCTGAGATTAAACAGACGTTGGGATGACTCAGATTATTATCCAATTGATACAAGTCAAAGGGTGGACAGACTGCACTGTCAAAGAGGAATTCTGACAGTGTCAGTCCTATGAATAGTGACAGAAAGCAAATCATATGGGACAAAAACCAGGAACGGTTACATTTGAATGTCAAACACAAGTTACACCTATAAATAGAGGACTTTCAACTCAGAAACATGATGATGAATTTCGATAAACTTTGAAGAGATATTATTCTGAGCTGAAAAACACCCTACTGAACTTACTGAACTTAAAGCTACTGATCTAGAGAAATTCTTCAAGTGTATTCTACATTCAAGCTACATCAAGCATACACACTTGAAGATTGCAAGCTGCTGATAATATCATCCTAATCAAGCTACTGCAACTGAATCATTTACTTGATTCAATCTTTATTTTATAAAGAACTCCTTGAAAGACAATGAAAGCACTTTGGTGTGAAAGATCGTTGTTTGTGGTGGAGCCGGTGAAGAGGCAATCCTACCCTTCAAGGACCAAAGGAAGACTCAGGGAACATCAATCCTACTGTTCCCGTTTTCGCTTTGTGAAGCCATAGTTATTGGTGAAGGACAAGCAACTTAGGAATCTTTGTAACAGCTACATCAAAGATCTCTAGTGAATTTCCTCCAACATCACAGGAGAAGAGTGGACTGGCGAGGATTACACCACACGGAACCACTATAAAATCGCCTACTTACTTTCAAACATTTATATTACGCACTTAGCTTATTATACACATCAACCTCATCGAATCTAGCAACCGAAATCACACACTTGCACTCTGAGTATCTAATACTTAGTATCATATTTAACAACAAGTATTAAGGCTTAATTTTGATATAATTCCATTGCACAAATTCAAAAAACTCAACATTCAAGAGACTCATCATTTATCGATGAGCTATCTTGAAGTATCAACAGATCTTGAAGTTGCAGAATTTGTTAACTCCAAAAGTTTTAACTGTTAAGTTTATTCACCCCCCCTAAACTTAACCAAAGACTTTTCAAGGGACCAACAGAAGTACTGATGTGATATCGACCAGAACGATAAATAAGGCATGCCAGTGCAAACGGCAAGCAAAACGGAGACTAGAATAGCCTTGAACATGGAATCAAAAATCACACGGTTAAGTAATCGGTGGGTACAAAAAAAGTACAAAAAAAACGTTTGTAATTCTCTTTGAAGTAACTATGTGATATCGACCAAAAAGTTAAATAAGACAAATCGGCATAAACGGCAAGCGAAACGGACACCCGAATGGCCTTGTACAAGGAATCAAAAATCACTCTGTTAAGTACTCTATGGGTACAAAAAAAGTACGAAAAAAGGATTGTAATTTTCTTTGGAGTAACGATGTGATATCGACCAGAAAGTTAAATAAGACACGTCAGTGCAAACGTCATGCAAAATGGACACCCGAATGGCCTTGTACAAGGAATAAAAAATCACATTGTTAAGAATTCATTGGGTATAAAAAAAAGGTTTGTAATTATCTTTGAAGTAACAATGTGGTATCGACCAGAACGATAAATAAGGCACGACGGCACAAACGGCAACCAAAACGGACACCCGAATGACCTTGTACAAGGAATCAAAAATCACAGCGTTAAGTAATCGGTGGGTATAAAAAAAGTATGAATAAAAAGGATTGTAATTATCTTGGAAGTAACAATGTGATATTAACCACATTGATAAATAAGGCACGGCGGTGCAAACGGCATGCGAAACGGACACAAGAATGGCCTTGTACATGGAAACAAAAATCACACCGTTAAGTACTCTATAGGTACAAAAAAGGTATGAAAAAAATGTTTGTGCTTTTCTTTGAAATACTGATGTGATATCGACCAGAATGATAAATAAGGTACGCCGGTGCAAACGGAAAGCAAAACGGACACCAGAATGGCCTTGTACAAGGAATAAAAAATCACCGTGTTAAGTAATCGGTGGATACAAAAAAAGTACGGAAAAAACGTTTGTAATTCCCTTTGAAGTAACTATGTGATATCGACCAGAATGTAAAAAAAAGGTTTGTAATTATCTTTGAAGTAACAATGTGATATCGACCACAATGATAAATAAGGCACGGCGGTGCAAACGGCATGTGAAACGGACACTAGAATGGCCTTGTACAAGGAATCAAAAATCACACCGTTAAGTACTCTATGGGTACAAAAAAATTATGAAAAAAAAAGGTTTGTAATATTCTTTGAAGTAACGATGTGATATGGACCAGAAAGGTAAAAAAGACACATCGGTGCAAACGTCATGCAAAACGGACACCTGAATGGTCTTGTACAAGGAATCAAAAATCACACCGTTAAGTAATCATTGGGTATAAAAAAGAACCAAAAAAAGGGTTTGTAATTTTCTTTGAAGTAACGATGTGATATCGACAAGAACGATAAATAAGGCATGTCGGAGTAAACGTCATGCAAATCGGACACATGAATGGCCTCGGACACCCGAATGGCCTTGTACACGGAATAAAAAATCACACCGTTAAGTAATCATTGGGTACAAAAAAAGTACGAAAAAAAAGGTTTGTAACTATCCTTGAAGTAACAATGTGATATCGACCATAACGATAAATAAGGCACGCCAGCGCAAACGGCAGGCAAAACAGATACCCGAATGGCCTTGTACAAGGAATAAAAAATCACACCGTTAAGTAATCGGTGGGTACAAAAAAAGTATGGAAAAAAGGTTTGTAACTTTCTTTGAAGTACTGATGTGATATCGACCAGAACGTTAAATAAGAAAAATTGGCGTAACGGCATGCGAAACGGACACTAGAATGGCCTTGTACAAAGAATTAAAAATCACACCGTTAAGTATTCTATGAGTACAAAAAAAAGTACGAAAAAAAAACGTTTGTAATTTTCTTCGAAGTACTGATGTGGTATCGACCAGAATGATAAATAAGGCACGGCGGTGAATTGTAGGCGAATGGCCTTGTACAAGGAATAAAAAATCACACCGTTAAGTAATCTATGGGTACAAAAAAAAGTATTAAAAAATAAGTTTGTAATTTTCTTTGAAGTACTGATGTGATATCGACCAGAATGATAAATAGGGCACGGCGGTACAAATGGTAGGCGAATGGCCTTGTAAAAAGAATAAAAAATCACACCGTTAAGTAATCTATGGGTACAAAAAAAAGTATTAAAAATAAGTTTGTAATTTTCTTTGAAGTACTGATGTGATATCGACCAGAAAGTTAAATAAGACACGTCAGCGCAAACGACAAGAAAAACGGAGACATGAATGGCCTTGTACAAGGAATCAAAAATCACACCGTTATGCACTCTATGGGCACAAAAAAAAGTACGAAAAAAACGTTTTTAATTCTCCTTGAAGTAACAATTTGATATCAACCAGAAAGTTAAATAAGACACGTCGGCGCAAACAGCATGCGAAACGGACACTCGAATGGCCTTGTACAAGGAATAAAAAATCACACAGTTAAGTAATCGGTGGGTATAAAAAGAGTAAGAAAAAAAAGGTTTGTAATTATCTTTGAAGTAACAATGTGATATTGACCAGAACGATAAATAAGGCACGCCGGCAAAAATTGCAGGCGAAACGGACACCCGAATGGCCTTGTACAAGGAATCAAAAATCACACCGTTAAGTACTCTATTGGTACAAAAAAAGTACGAAAAAAACATTTGTAATTCTCTTTTAAGTAACTACGTGACATCAACCAGAAAGTTAAATAAGACAAATCGGCGTAAACGGCATGCGAAACGGACACCCGAATGGCCTTGTTCAAGGAATCCAAAATCAAACCGTTAAGCACTCTATGGGTACAAAAAAAAGTATGAAAAAAAACGTTTGTAATTTCTTTGAAGTACTGATGTGATATCGACCAGAACGATAAATAAGGCACGCCGGCTTAAACGGCAGGCAAAACGGATACCCGAATGGCCTTATACAAGGAATAAAAAATCACACCGTTAAGTAATCGGTGGGTAAAAAAAGAGTACGGAAAAAAGGTTTGTAACTTTTTTTGAAGTACTGATGTGATATTGACCCGAAAGTTAACTAAGAAAAATCGGCATAACGGCATGCGAAACGGACACTAGATTGGCTTTGTACAAGGAATTAAAAATCACACCGTTAAGTACTCTATAGGTACAAAAGTACGAAAAAAAAACATTTGTTATTTTTTTTGAAGTACTGATGTGATATCGACCAGGACGATAAATCAGGCATGGCGGTGCAAATGGCAGGCAAATGGCCTTGTATAAGGAAGCAAATATCACACCGTTAAGTAATCTATGGTTACAAAAAAAAGAATGAAAATAAATTTGTAATTATCTTTGAAGTACTGATGTGATATCGACCAGAAAGTTAAATAAGACACGTCGGCGCAAACGGCAAGAAAAACGGAGACCCGAATGGCCTTGTACAAGGAATCAAAAATCACACCGTTATGTACTCTATGTGCACAAAAAAAGTACGAAAAAAACGTTTGTAATTCTCTTTTAAGTAACAATTTGATATCGACCAGAAAGTTAAATAAGACATGTCGGTGCTAACGGCTTGCGAAACGGACACTCGAATGGCCTTGTACAAGGAATCAAAAGTCACACCGTTAAGTAATCGGTGGGTATAAAAAAAGTACGAAAAAAAGGTTTGTAATTGTCTTTGAAGTAACGATGTGATATTGACCAGAATGATAAATAAGGCTCGCCGGCACAAGCGGCAGGCAAAACGGACACCCGAATGGCCTTGTACAAGGAATCAAAAATCACACCGTTAGATACTCTATGGGTACAAAAAAGTATGAAAAAAACATTTGTAATTCTCTTTGAAGTAACTATGTGATATCAACCAGAAATCTAAATAAGACAAATCGGCGTAAACGGCATGCGAAACGGACACCCGAATGGCCTTGTACAAGGAATCAAAAATCAAACCGTTAAGTACTCTATGGGTACAAAAAAAGTACGAAAAAAACAATTGTAATTTTCTTTGAAGTACGATGTGAAATCGACCAGAATGATAAATATGGCACGCCGGCGTAAACGGGAAGCAAAACGGAGACCATAATGGCCTTGTACAAGTAATCAAAAATCACACCGTTAAGTAATCGGTGGGTACAAAAAAATTACGAAAAAAAAAGATTGAAATTATCTTTGAAGTAACGATGTGATATCGACCACAACGATAAATAAGGCACGGCGGTGCAAACGGCAGGCGAAACGACACCCGAATGGCCTTGTACAAGGAATCAAAAGTCACACCGTTAAGTAATCATTGGGTATAAAAAAGTACGAAAAAAGGTTTGTAATTATCTTTGAAGTAACGATGTGATATCGACCACAACGATAAATAAGGCACGCCGGCGTAAACGGCATGCGAAACGGACACACGAATGGCATTGTACAAGAAATCAAAATCACACCGTTAAGTTATCATTGGGTATAAAAAAAGTACAAAAAACAAGGTTTATAATTATCTTTGAAGTAACGATGTGATATCGACCACAACGATAAATAAGGCATGCCGGTGCAAACGGCATGCGAAACGGACACCCGAATGGCCTTCTACAAGGAATCAAAAATCACATCGTTAAGTAATCGGTGGTTATAAAAAAAGTACAAAAAAAAGGTTTGTAATTTTCTTTGAAATAAGTATACGATATCGACCATAAAGTTAAATAAGACAAATCGGCGTAAATGGCAGGCAAAACGGACACCTGAATGGCCTTGTAGAAGGAATCAAAAATCACACCGTTAAGTAATATATGGTATGAAAAAAGTGTGAAAAATAAGGTTGTGATTTTTTTCGACGTAACGATGTGTATAGACCAGAACGTTATATAAGGCACGGCGGCGTAAACGGCATGCGAAACGGACACCCGAATGGCCGTGTACAAGGAATCAAAAATCACACCGTTAAGAAATCATTGGGTATAAAAAAATTATGAAAAAAAAGGTTTGTAATTATCTTGGAAGTAACGATGTGATATCGACCACAACGATAAATAAGGCACGGCGGTGCAAACGGCAAGAAAATCGGACACTGGAATTGCCTTGTACAAGGAATTAAAAATCACACCGTTAGTAATCATTGGGTATAAAAAAAGTATGAAAAAAAGGTTTGTAATTATCTTTGAATTAACGATGTCATATCGACCGCAACGATAAATAAGGCATCGTGGTGCAAACGGCGGCGAAACAGACACCCGAATGGCCTTATGCAAGGAATCAAAAATCACACCGTTAAGTAATCGGTGGGTACAAAAAAGTACGAAAAAAAGTTTGTAATTTTCTTTGAAGTACTGATGTGATATCGACCAGAAAGTTAAATAAGACACGCCGGTATAAACGGCATGCGAAACGGACACCCGAATGGCCTTGTACAAGGAATCAAAAATCACTCCGTTAAGTAATCATTGGGTATAAAAAATATATGAAAAAAAAGTTTGTAATTATCTTTGAAGTACTGATGTGATATCGAACACAACGATAAATAAGGCACGGCGATGCAAACGGCAGGCAAAACGGACACTAGAATGGCCCTGTACAAGGAATAGATAATCACACAGTTAAGTACTCTATGAGAACAAAAAAGAGTACGAAAAAAAACTGTGTAATTATCTTTGAAGTACAGATGTGATATCGACCACAATGATAAATAAGGCACGCCGGCACAAACGGCAAGGAAAACAGAGACTAGAATGGCTTTGTACAAAAAAAAGCACGAAAAAAAGGTTTGTAATTATTTTTGAAGTAACGATGTGATATCGACCTCAACGATAAATAAGGCAAATCGGCGTAAACGTCATCTGAAACGGACACCAAAATGGCCTTGTACAAGGAATCAAAAATCTCACCGTTAAGTAATCGGTGGGTATAAAAAAGTACGAAAAAAAGGTTTGTAATTATCTTTGAAATAACAATGTGATATCAACCATAACGATAAATAAGGCACGTCGGTGCAAACGGCATGCAAAACGGACACCCAAATGGCCTTGTACAAGGAATCAAAAATCACACCGTTAAGTAATCTATGGGTATGAAAAAAGTACGAAAAATATGGTTGTGATTTTCTTCGACGTAACAATGTGATATCGACCAGAACGTTAAATAAGGCACGGCGGTGCAAACGGCATACTAAACAGACACTAGATTCGCCTTGTACAAGGAATCAAAAATCACACCGTTAAGTACTCTATGGGTACAAAAAAATTATGAAAAAAGCGGTGTTATTATATTTCAAGTACTGATGTGATATCAACCAGAACGATAAATAAGGCACGCCGGCGCAAACGGACACTAGAATGGCTTTGAACAAGGAATCAAAAATCACACCGTTAAGTAATCATTAGGATAAAAAAAAGTTCGAAAAAAAGGTTGTAATTTTCATTGAAGTAACTATGTAATGTCGACCACAACGATAAATAAGGCACGGCAATGAAAACGGCATGCGAAACGGACACTAGAATGACCTTGTACAAGAAATCAAAAATCACACCGTTTAATAATCTATGGGTATAAAAAAAGTAGGAAAAATAAGGTTGTAATTTTCTTTGAAGTATTGATGTGATATCGACTTAAGCGTAAATAAGGCACGCCCGGCACAAGCGGCAAGCAAAGCGGAGGCGAAATGGCCATGTACAAGGAATAAAAAATCTTACTTTAAGTAATCGGTGGGTACAAAAAAAAATCACGAGAAAAAGTTTGTATTTTTATTTGAAATCTTGATGTGATATCGACCATAAAGTTTAATAAGACACGTCGGCGAAAACGGCATGCAGAACGGATACCCGAATGGCCTTGTACAAGGAATCAAAAATCACACCGTTAAGTAATCATTTTGTACAAAAAAAGTACGAAAAAAAGGTTTTTAATTTACTTTGAAGTAACGATGTGATATCGACCAGAAAGTTATATAAGACACGTCGGTGCAAACGGCATGCAAAACGGACACCCGAATGGCCGTGTACATGGAATCAAAAATCACACCGTTAAATAATCTATGGGTATGAAAAAAGTACAAAAAATAAGGTTTTGATTTTCTTCGACGTAACGATGTGATATCGACTAAAACATTAAATAAGGCACGGCGGCGTAGACGGCATGCGAAACGGACACCGAATGTCCTTGTACAAGGAATCAAAAATCACACCGCTAAGTACTCTGTGGGTACAAAAGAAGTACAAAAAAAGGTTCGTAATTATATTTGAAGTAACAATGTGATATCGACCACAACGATAAATAAGGCACGGCGGTGCAAACTGCAGGCAAAACGAACACCTGAATGGCATTTTACAAGGAATCAAAAATCACACCGTTAAGTAATCTATGGGTATGAAAAACGTACAAAAAAAGGATTGTAATTATCTTTGATGTAATGATGTGATATCGACCACAACGATAAATAAGGCACGGCGGTGCAAACGGAAGGAAAAACGGACACTAGAATGGCCTTGTACAAGGAATCAAAAATCACAACGTTAAGTACTCTATGGGTACAAAAAAAAACGAAAAAAAAGGTTTGTAATTATCTTTGAAGTAACAATGTGATATCGACCAGAACGATAAATAATGAACGCCGGCGTAAACGGCATGCGAAACGGACATCCGAATGGCCTTGTACATGGAATCAAATATCACACCATTAAGTAATCGGTGGGTATAAAAAAATACGAAAAAAAAGTTTTAAATTTTCTTTGAAGTACTGATATGATTTCGACCAGAACAATAAATAAGGCACGCTGGCGCAAAACGAACTCCCGAATGCCCTTATACAAGGAATCAAAAATCACACTGTTAAGTACAATGTGGGTACAAAAAAAGTACGAAAAGAAACATATGCAATTTTCTTTGAAGTACTGATGTGATTTCGACATGAACGATAAATAAGGCATGCTGGCGCAAAGGGCATGCGAAACGGACACCCGAATGGCCTTGTACAAGGAATCAAAAATCACACCGTTAAGTAATCATTGTGTATAAAAAAAGTTTAAAAAAAGGTTTGTAATTATCTTTGAAGTAACGATATGATATCGACCACAACGATAAATAAAGCACGGCGGTGCAAACGGCAGGCTAAACGGAGCCCAGAATGGCCTTGTACAAGGAATCAAAAAAATCACACCGTTAAGTAATTGGTAGGTACAAAAAAAGTACGAAAAAATTGGTTTGTAATTATCTTTGAAGTAAAGATGTGATATCGACCACAACGACAAATAAGGCACGGCGGTGCAAATGGCTGGCAAAACGGACACTAGAATGGCCTTGTACAAGGAATAAAAAATCACACCGTTAAGTAATCGGTGGATATAAAAAAAGGACAAAAAATTGTTTGTAATTATGTTTGAAGTAACTATGTGGTATCGACTAGAAAGTTGAATAAGACAAATCAGTGCAAACGGAAGGCCAAATGGACACTAGAATGGCCTTGTACAAGGAATAAAAAATCACACCGTTAAATACTCTATGGGTACAAAAAAAAAGGTTTGTAATTATCTTTGAAGTAATGATGTGATATCAACCACAATGTTAAATATGGCACGGCGGTGTAAACGGCATGCGAAACGGACACCCGAATGGCCTTGTATAGGGAATCAAAAATCACACCGTTAAGTAATTGGTGGGTATATAAAAAGTACGAAAAAATGGTTTGTAATTATCTTTGAAGTATCGATGGCATATCAACCACAACGATAAAAAAGGAACGGCGGTGCAAACGGCAGGCAAAACGGACACTAGAATAGCCTTGTACAAGGAATAAAAAATCACACCGTTAAGTATTCGGTGGGTACAAAAAAAGTATGAAAAAAATGGTTTGTAACTATATTTGAAGTAACAATGTGATAATGACCCGAACGATAAATAAGGCACGCCGGCGCATGCAAAACAGACACCCGAATGGCCTTGTACAAGGAATCAAAAATCACACCATTAAGTAATCGATGGGTATGAAAAAAAACGTTTGTAATTCTCTTTGAAGTAACTATGTGATATCGACCACAATGATAAATAAGGCACGCCGGTGCAAACTGCAGGCAAAACGGACACTAGAATGGGCTTGTACTAGGAATCAAAAATCACACCGTTAAGTACTCTATGGGTACAAAAAAAGTACGAAAAAAGGTTTGTAATTATCTTTGAAGTAACTATATGATATCGACCACTACGATAAAATAAGGCACGGCGGTGCAAGCGCGAGCAAAGCGGACACTAGAATGGCCTTCACAAGGAATCAAAAATCACACCGTTAAGTAATCGGTGGGTACAAAAAAATCTGAAAAAAAAGTTCGTATTTTTCTTTGAAGTACTAATGTGATATCGACCAAAGCGATAAATAAGGCACGCCGGCGCATGCAAAGCGGACACCGAATGGCCTTGTACATGGAATCAAAAATCACACCGTTAAGTACTCTATGGGTACAAAAAAGTATGAAAAAAACATTTGTACTTCTCTTTGAATGATATCGACCAGAACGATAAATAAGGCACGGTGGCACAAACGGCAAGCAAAACGGAGACCAGAATGGCCTTGTACAAGGAATCAAAAATCACACCGTTAAGTACTCTATGGGTACAAAAAAGAGTATGAAAAAAAAAATGTTTGTAATTCTCTTTGAAGTACTGATGTGATATCGACCAGAACGATAAATAAGGCACGGCGTGTAAAAGCGGCATGCATGCGAAAGCGGACACCGAATGGCCTTGTACAAAAAATCAAAAATCACACAATTAAGTAATCGGTGGGTATAAAAAAAGTATGAAAAAATGGTTTGTAATTATCTTTGTAGTAACAATGTGTTATCGACCAGAACGATATATAAGGCACACCGGTGCAAACGGCATGCGAAACGGACACCCGAATGGCCTTGTACAAGGAATCAAAAATCACATCGTTAAGTACTCTATAGGTACTAAAAAAGTACGGAAAAAAGGTTTGTAATTATTTTTGATGTAACTATATATGTGATATCGACCAGAAAGTTAAATAAGATAAATCGGCGTAAATGGCATGCGAAACAGACACCCGAATAGCCGTGTACAAGGAATCAAAAATCACACCGTTAAGTAATCGGTGGGTATAAAAAAAGTACGAAAAAAAAGGTTTGTAATTATGTTCGAAGTGACGATGTGATATCGATTAGAAAATTAAATAAGACATGTCGGTATAAGGCAAAGCGAAAGCGGACACCCGAATGGCCTTGTACAATGAATCAAAAATCACATCGTTAAGTACTCTATGGGTACTAAAAAAGTACGGAAAAATGGTTTGTAATTCTCTTTGATGTAACTATGTGATATCGATTAGAAAATTAAATAAGACACGTTGGCGCAAACGGCATGCAAAACGGACAACCGAATGGCCTTGTACAAAGAATCAAAAGTCACACCGTTGTGTACTCTATGGGTTAAAAAAATGTACGAAAAAAAAAGTTAGTAATTTTCTTTGAAGTACTAATGTGATATCGACCAGAACGATAAATAAGGGATGCCGGTGCAAACGGCTGCCAAAACGGACACTAGAATGGTCTTGTAAAAGGAATCAAAAATTACACCGTTAAGTACTCTGTGAGTACAAAAAAGTACGAAAAAAAAGGTTTGTAATTATCTTTGAAATAACGATGTGATATCGACCACAACGATAAATAAGGCACGGCAGTGCAACCTGCAGGCAAAACGGACACCGACTGGCCTTGTACAAGGAATCAAAAATCACACCGTTAAGTAATCTATGGGTAAGAAAAAAGTACGCAAAAAAGGTTTCTAATTATCTTTCATGTAACGATGTGAAATCGACCACAAAGATAAATAAGGCACGGCGGTGCAAACGGCAGAAAAAACGGACACTAGAATGGCCTTGTACTAGGAATCAAAAATCACACCGTTAAGTACTCTATGAGTACAAAAAAAAGTACGAAAAAAAAAGTTTGTAATTATCTTTGAAGTAACGATGTGATATCGACCAGAACAATAAATAAAGCACGCCGGCGTAAACGGCATGCGAAACGGACACCCGAATGGCCTTGTACAAGGAATCAAACATCACACCGTTAAGTAATCGGTGGGTATAAAAAAAGTACGAAAAAAGTTTGTAATTTTCTTTGAAGTACTGATGTGATATCGACCAGAAACTATAAGTAATCATTGGGTATAAAAAAAGTATGAAAAAAAAAGGTTTGTAATTATCTTTGAAGTAACGATGTAAAATTGACCACAACGATAAATAAGACACGGCGGTGCAAGCGGCGAGCAAAGCGGACACTAGAATGGCCTTGTACGAGGAATCAAAAATCACACCGTTAAGTAATCGGTGGGTGCAAAAAAATACGAAAAAAGTTTGTAATTTTCTTTGAAGTACTGATGTGATATCGACAAAAACGATAATTAAAGCACGCCGGCGTAAACGGCAAGCAAAACGGACACTAGAATGGCCTTGTACAAGGAAACAAAAATCACACCGTTAAGTACTCTTTGGGTACAAAAAAAAGGACAAAAAAAAACGTTTGTAATTATCTTTGAAGTAAGTATGTGATATCGACCAGAAAGTTAAATAAGACAAATCGGCGTAAACGGCATGCGAAACGGACCCCCGAATGGCCTTGTACAATGAATCAAATATCACACCGTTAAGTAAACTATGGGTATGAAAAAAGTATGAAGAAAAAGGTTTGTAATTATCTTTGGCGTAACGATGTGATATCGACCACAACGTTAAATAAGGCCCCGGTGCAAGCGAAAGCAAAGCGGAGACCGAATGGCCTTGTACAAAGAATCAAAAATCACTCCGTTAAGTAATCGGTGGGTATAGAAAAATCGACGAAAGAAATGTTTGCAATTTTCTTTGAAATCTTGATGATATCGACCGAGCGATAAATAAGGCACGCCGCGCAAACGGCATACAAAACGGACACCAGAATGGCCTTGTACAAGGAATCAAAAATCACACAGTTAAATAATCATTGGGTATACAAAAAGTCTGAAAAAAGGTTTGTAATTATCTTTGAAGTAACGATGTGATATCGACCAGAATGATAAATAAGGCACGGCGGCGCAATCGGCAAGCAAAACGGCGACCAGAATGGCTTTGTACAAGGTATCAAAAATCACACCGTTAAGTACTCTATGAGTAAAAAAATGTCGCGAAAAAAGGTTTGTAATTATCTTTGAAGTAATGATGTGATATCGACCACAGCGATAAAAGTTACGGCGGTGCAAGCGGCATCACAAGCGGACCTAGAATGACACCGTACAAGAAATCAAAAATCACACAGATTAAGTACTCTATGGGTACAACAAAAGTATGAAAAAATGTTTGTAATTCTCTTTGAAGTAACTATGTGATATCGATGAGAAAGTTAAATAAGACAAAAGCGAATAAACGGCATGCGAAAGCGGACACCCGAATGCCCTTGTACAAGGATTCAAAAATCCCACCGTTAAGTACTCTATGTTTACAAAAAAAAGTACGAAAAAAAATGTTGGTAATTTTCTTTGAAGTACTGATGTGATATCGACCAGAACGATAAATAAGGCACGGTAGTGCAAGCGGCATACAAAGCGGACACTAGAATGGCCTTGTAAAGGAATCAAAAATCACACCGTTAAGTACTCTGTGGGTACAAAAAAGTCTGAAAAAAATGTTTGTAATTCTCTCTGAATTAACTATTTGATATCGACCAAAAATTTAAATCGACACAATGGTATAAAACGGTAGGCAAAACGGACACTAGAATGGCATTGTACAAGGAATCAAAAATCACACCGTTAAGTACTCTATGGGTACAAAAAAAGCACGAAAAATATACGTTTGTAATTTTAATTGAAGTAACTATGTGATATCGAAGAAAAGTTAAATAAGACAAATCGCCGTAAACGCATGCATAATCGACACCGAATGGCCTTGTACAAGAAATCAAAAATCACACCGTTAAGTAATCGGTGGGTATAAAAAAGTATGAAAAAAGGTTTGTAATTATCTTTGAAGTAACGATGTGATATCGACCACAGCGATAAATACGACGCGGTGGTGCAAACGGCGAGGCAAAGCGGACACTAGAATGGCTTTGTACAAGGAATCAAAAATCACACCGTTAAGTAATCGGTGGGTACAAAAAAAGTACGAAAAAAAAGTTTGTATTTTGGTTTGAAGTATTGATGTGATATCGACCAGAACGATAAATAAGGCACGGCGGTGCAAACGGCATGCGAAACGGACACTAAAATGGCCTTGTACAAGGAATCAAAAATCACACCGTTAAGTACTCTATGGGTACAAAAAAAAAGTATGAAAAAATACATTTGTAATTTTCTTTGAAGTAATGATGTGATATCGACCAGAAAGTTAAATAAGACACGTCGGTGCAAACGGCATGCAAAACGGACACCCGAATGACCTTGTACCGGGAATCAAAAATCACACCGTTAAGTAATCTATGGGTATGAAAAAAGTACGAAAAATAAGGTTGCGATTTTCTTCGACGTAACGATGTGATATCGACCAGAATGTTAAATAAGGTACAGTGGCACAAAATGCATGCGAAACGGACACCCGGATGGCCTTGTACAAGGAATCAAAAATCACACCGTTAAGTAAACTATGGTATGAAAAAAGTATGAAAAAAAGGTTTGTAATTATCTTTGACGTAACGATGTGATATCGACCACAACATTAAATAAGGAACGCCGGTGCAAACCGCAAGCAAAACGGAGACCCGAATGGCCTTGTACAAAGAATAAAAAATCACTCCGTTAAGTAATCGGTGGGTATAAAAAAAGTACGAAAAGAAATGTTTGCAATTTTCTTTGAAGTACTGATGTGATATCGACGAGCGACGATAAAAGCAAGCGCGCGCGCAAACGGCATGCCAAACGGACACCCGAATGGCCTTGTACTAGGAATCAAAAATGACACCGTTAAGTAATCATTTGGTAGAAAAAAAGTATGGAAAAAAGGTTTGTAATGATCTTTGATGTAACGAAGTGATATCGACCAGAACGATAAATAAGGCACGTCGGCGCAATCGGCAAGCAAAACGGCGACCAGAATGGCGTTGTACAAGGTATCAAAAATCACACCGTTAAGTACTCTATGGGTACAAAAAAACTACGAAAAAAAGGTTTGTAATTATCTTTGAAGTAACGATGTGATATCGACCACAACGATAAAAATTTACGACCTTTGCAAACTTCATCTGAAAGCGGACCTAGAATGACACCGTTACAAGAAATCAAAAATCACCTGATTAAGTACTCTATGGGTACAACAAAAATCTGAAAAAATGTTTGTAATTCTCTTTGAAGTAACTATGTGATATCGATGAGAAAGTTAAATAAGACAAAACGGCGTAAACGGCATGCGAAACGGACACCCGAATGGCCTTGTACAAGGATTCAAAAATCACACCGTTAAGTACTCTATGGGTACAAAAAAATCGAAAAAATGTTAAGTAATTTTCTTTGAAATCTTGATGTGATATCGACGAGCGATAAATAAGGCACGGTAGTGCAAACGGCATGCAAAACGGACACTAGAATGGCCTTGTAAAAGGAATAAAAAACCACACCGTTAAGTACTCTGTGGGTACAAAAAAAAGTACAAAAAAAATGTTTGTAATTCTGTACGAATTTACTATGTGATATCGACCAAAAAGTTAAATCAGACACGGCGGTGGAAACGGTAGGCAAAATGGATACTAGAATGGCATTGTACAAGGAATAAAAAAATCACACCGTTAAGTACTCTATGGGTACAAAAAAAGTACGAAAAAAACGTTTGTAATTTTAATTGAAGTAACTATGTGAAATCGAAGAGAAAGTTAAAGAAGACAAATCAACGTAAACGGCATGCGCAACTGACACCCGAATGGCCTTGTACAAGAAATCAAAAATCACACCGTTAAGCAATCGGTGGGTATAAAAAAAGTATGAAAAAAAGGTTTGTAATTATCTTTGAAGTAACGATGTGATATCGACCACAGCGATAAATAAGGCGCGGTGGTGCAAGCGGCAAGCAAAGCGAACTACTAGAATGGCCTTGTACAAGGAATCAAAAATCACACCGTTAAGTAATCGGTGGGTACAAAAAAAGTACGAAATTTTTTTTTGTATTTTGGTTTGAAGTACTGATGTGATATCGACCAGAACGATAAATAAGGCACGGCGGTGCAAACGGCATGCGAAACGGACACTAGAATGGCCTTGTACAAGGAATCAAAAATCACACCGTTAAGTACTCTATGGGTACAAAAAAGTATGAAAAAAAAGGTTTGTAATTTTCTTTGAAGTAACGATGTGATATCGACCAGAAAGTTAAATAAGACATGTCGGTGCAAACGGCATGCAAAACGGACACCCGAATGACCTTGTACCGGGAATCAAAAATCACACCGTTAAGTAATCTATGGGTATGAAAAAAGTATGAAAAATAAGGTTGCGATTTTCTTCGACGTAACGATGTGATATCGACGAGCGTTAAATAAGGTCGATGGCATAAAAGGCATGCGAAAGCGGACACCCGGATGGCCTTGTACAAGGAATAAAAAGTCACACCGTTAAGTAATCGGTGGGTATAAAAAAGTACGAAAAAAAACGTTTGTAATTCTCTTTGAAGTAACTATGTGATATCGACCAGAAAGTTAAATATGACAAATCGGTGTAAACGGCATGCGAAACGGACACCCGAATGGCGTTGTTCAAGGAATCAAAAATCACACCGTTAAGTAATCGGTTGTAACATCCCGACTTTAAGTAAAAGGGTAAAATAGTCGATGGGTGTATTTACTACGACTTAATTATTATTTGTCCCATTTATTTAATTAAAATGAATTTAATTAAAAGATTTAGCAATTAATTATTAAGGATTTAATTAATGGCTATAAAAGGAAATAATACTCAAAATCTCTTATTATTTCACCTGATTGAGAAAAAAAAAAAAAAGAGATGGAGCGGCACTACACGGATGAAAAGCGCGGGAGATACCTGGATAAGGGAGAACGTAAACTTCAACCGTGTGACCAATCCGTTCATCTGTTCAAGATGCCGCAGGAGAGAAAAGTGATCATCACGTTGAGACGCAACTTTGGAAAATAACATCTCTCAATTTCGTAAGTTTTCGGTTTAGCCCTAGTTTTTGGTATTCGTAGAGTTCGATTTTTCAGAAATTCGTATCTTTTAATCCGTAGCTCTGTTTCACAGCCATGAGTAGTCGAAAAGATCGTCTTGGACCGTAGATTATTCTAAAAATAGTGTCGAATCAGTTAATCAAGGTAATATGCGTTTTATCGCACTTTTTCAGTTTCGGTTTTCTGCAAAAGAAATAGGATTTTAGGGTTTCTTGTTGATCAAATAGGTTTTGGGGTTCAGGATCAATAGTTGTTGCAGTTTCTTAGCGTTTTGCTTTCAGTTTTGCTGGAAATTAAGGTAAGAGGCTCTTCCTAACGAATAATTATGGTTTTACAATGTTTAGGATGAGTGTTAGTTGTAGCAAGGAATCATGTTTTATGTTGTAGTTAAAATGTTGGAATGCTATGTGATGGTTATATCGAGGTTTTAATCTTTGTTTAAATCGAGTTTTTAATCTTTGTTTAAATTAGTTATGTTTAAATCATGTTTTTAATGCTGTTTCTTTGTGATAGCTGATGTTAAACATGTTTGATTTGGGTTAGAAATCGTTAAGTTGTAGACAATCATGTTTAGGGCTTTTCAGGTGCAATGCGCACGCATTCAGCCCAGTTTTGGGGTAAATGTTGTTTTAAGCTACGAGTCCAGTTTAAAAGTTATTTCTTGATCTAATAATACTAAATGAAAATGAACAAGCCTCGATTGAGTTTCTAATGCATTTGGTTCCGGCACCGGACGTACTCTTAAAGGGAGTTGAAGTCGGGACCGTCGGAATGGCATGAAAGGAGCTTGTGCTTTGATGAATTAGTATTCATCAATGTGCATGTAATATCTAGGCCTCGTTTATGTCTAGTGGTCTAGGAAGAGAGTAGTATGTGTGAGGAGATTATTTGAAAACACTTAGGAAACTAGTTAACTATTTAATAAATACGTACTTTCTTAGTAAAGGTTAAACATCATGAGAGCTTGGATATGCACGGTGTTATAAAACGGATGGAGATAACCGGATGCAAAAGCGAAGCGAAGGAATCAAACATAAACAATCAAAGGAGAAAAATAAAAACAAGAAGAACCACAGTTTAGCGTGGAAAACCTCTCGATTGGGAGAGGTAAAAACCACGAGGCAGAGAAAGAGATATTTTATTATGCCTTTGAATTTTCTGATTTCAACACACTCGGATAATGAGACAACAAGCTGTATTTATAGGCACAAATCCACTAAACCCTAGCCGCAAGGAATCTTTTATCGATGCACCATAAATACCCTACGTGTCCTCCTTTTAATGACAGCACATATAATTTGTCACATAACACAATTTGCGAGATGTGGGACCTGCTTTGTATTCGATTGCTCAGTGACCTATCACCTGGCGATAGTTACCTGTGGAGAGAAGCTCGATGGACTCCACCCTCTTGAAGCACAAAATTGAATACACTTCTCGGTGACCATCACTCATTGAGTCTTGATTGGTTCCACCAAAATGTAGAGTTTAAGTCACCTTCTTGACAAATCTCCACCTTGACTTTAACTCTCCTAGAGTCAAGCAGTTGCATAACCGGATGTACTTGTACGGATGCATTCAAATGCCGGATGTACTTGTACCGGACTACCTCCACGACATCCACTCCAGTGATCGCCCTCGGTAGAGTTTCGAAGCAGTTACAAGCTTTGAATATTGATGTAAGTCCAGGCAAAGTGGAACTTACTCTCTTTGGCTGGTTTAGTGAACATATCGTAGGATTCTCCTTTGTGCCAATCTTCTTCACCACAACCCTCTTCTCATTCCTCAAGAAATGATACGACATCAATATGCTTGGTTCTCTCATGATGAACCTGATCCTTGGCTAAACATATTGCACTTAGGCATCGTCACAAAATATATCGGCTGATCTGATGCAACCCCAAATCAACGACTAGCCCTTCAACGGATACCCTCGCCATTTGCTTGGTGAGAGCCATGTATTACTACTTGATGGTTGATAAGGCTCATGTAGCTGAAGAGTAGCTTTCGGTGACCACTTTGCATTTCCCAATGTAAACACATAACGAGTCATTGATTTTCTCATCAGTCAACATCACTGCATAATCGGCATCCACGGTGGCTTTGTGACCGGACCGATATCACCTCCATAAATGAGACCAACATCAGTTGTACCTCTCGGTACACGATATCCTTTGCTGACTTTCGGTGTTCCTTTCCAGGTTGAGCCATAAACTGCGACAACATTTGCACGAGCGAGATCAAGCCTAGTGCAAACCATGGCATACATCAGGCGCCATTTGCACTAGCATAGGGAACTTTGACATATACTCCTTCTCTTGGTGATTGTGAAGCATAAGCGAGACAAATGAACATTTGATGCCATAGGAGTATCTATTGGTTTCACGGCCGAGACATGCCAAACTTGGCCAATATCTTACGCACATAACCTGTTTGAGACAAGAACAATTTCTTACGACTTATCTCTCTCCGAGATCTCCATCCCCAAGATTTTCTTGGCTTTTTAAATCCTTCATTTCAAATTCGACACTAAGAAGGTTCTTGATTATTGAACATCGAGACTTTCTTCTTTGTAGCTATCGACATGTCATCCACATCTGAGGACAAGATAGATATATGATCCATCTTTATTTGTGTAGTAAACACAACTTGATCATATGGACTTATGTTGTAACCTGTTTGAAGCATGAAATTGTCAAACCTTTTATACCACTTGCCTTGGAGCTTGCTTCAAACCATACAAAGATTTCTTCAACTTGCAAACATAATTTTCCTTTCCGGGAACTTGAAAACCCTCAGGCTGTGTCATGTATATCTCCTTATCCACCTCACCATGTAGAAAATCAGTTTTCACATCTAATTGCTCAAGTTCGAGATCTGTTTGTGCCACCATTGCTAGTAACACCACTGATTGAAGTGTGTCGACCCTTTGGTGAAAAAATTTCATCAAAGTCAACCCCTTCCTTTTTGATGAATCCTCTTGCAACCAAGCGTGCCTTATACGACCCATACGCCTTTGTTATTCCTTCCTTTTCTTGAAAATCCATTTACAAGTCACAACTCCCTTGTCGATAATTTTGTTTGACCAATTCCCAATCTGATTCTTCAATAATGACTCCATTTCATCTCCATGGCTGCATGCCAGCTGAGATGCTACATACATGTCACTTTGCTTCCACTGTAAGTAGTAGGTTCGACAACCTTTACTTCTTGACAACTTGGAGTGCATATCCAGCCAAATCATCATATCCATATCTCGCGGAGGTATCCCAACATTATATCTTCTAGGCTCTTGGCAGGCGTAGACTCTGTTTGATCAATGTTTGTATGGCGCCTGCGAGGTCTCGTGGTGGCTTGAATCGGTTACGGTTCATTATCGGTCGATTATAGTGTTGATTTGGATCCACCGATTGTTGCATATCGGTAGACTCCACTGAAACTCCACTGTTTCTCAACACTATCTCAGTTAAACCTTTGTTTTGGACTCGGTGAACCTCCCAGATGAGTTTAACATAAAATTTTCATCAAACACAGCGTCCTGCTTGAGGATTACTCTGGACTCTGCGATGACCAAATTCTATATCCTTCACTCCATCACCATACCCCACAAACACTCCCTTCTTGGCTCTTGGCTCCAACTTCCCTTCACTAACATGATAGTAAGCGGTACTCCCAAAACCCTTAGGCGAGTAGTCGGCGGGCTTGCTGACCACATCTCAAATGGTGTCTTGAGATTGATTCTGTGTGAGGCTCATGTTGATTAAGTAGCAAGCTATCTTAACGACCTCTGCCCAAAATCTCCTTGATAAAGCTGTTGGAGGGATTTTGCATCATTAAACAAAAGAAAATTTATAAACCACAACTACCATGCAAAACTAACTCTAACAATTTGAATACCGGGTTGTTGATAGTAGATCGCGATAAGTAAGGGTCGATCCACGAGGAATTGGGATGTTGAATCTAGTTTCACTAATTCCTTTCAATTGTTACTTAGGAAAAGCGAATAAGCGAAAGAACAAATAAAATAAGCGAAAGAGCAATTAAAATAAATCTAACCTCACGAAATAAAATAACACAACCTAAACTAAACTAAAGATACATGGGATCAAGCGATTGCACAAACCAAGTGATTTCAATCTAAGTTCATCTCATGATTTTAATTCAAATTGTGGTTTCACCTTTACACAAGACACAAACCACAATCTCTTAGTGAATCAGTATTCTCAAGCTATGAAATCCTACTCTCGTAGTGAATTCAATTATCGATCTCTCCTCTTCCGAATGTTGAGAGCGATATTCATACAAAACGAAGGCTTAGATTCGAGGTTAACTCTCGTATTTTAGAATCTAAAACCTAGATAATTAACCAATTAATTTGTCACATAATTAATGATTAAAGATCCTATCTTTCTATGGTGATCTAGTCTACGCAACTTCCGTATGTTGTAAGCGTATCAATAGCAAAGCGATCTCTCGATCTAATTCACATCATAGCATCAAAATCATAGAGCGATACACAATAAATTAAAGATCATAAAAAGCGAATAAGGACTGAATAAATTAAATAAATAAACTCACGTAGTTTGGTACATGATTGAATCCATGAATCGAAAGCGGAAGAAAAAGCGACATCCTAATCTAACCGGATCACCCGAGCACAAGGCTCGGGTGACCGACCTATAACTCTCAAGTTGCGCTGCTTTTCTGTGAATAATGCGGCTGTATGAATTAATGTGTAATTAGGGTTGATCATGCGGCTGTATATATAGAGGTTTAGGTCATTTGCTTAAGTCGGTTTGGGACATATTTATTGGAATAAAACTTCAAAATTCATATCTTGAGTTGTAGACCTCCAAAAATTATGATCGAATGTCATAAAAAAGCTCTCGGAAAACTCTACAACTTTCATTAAGGACTCTTCTTGAGAAAATGCCTTTTGATTAGCCCGTCGTATTACGAGTATATTTGGGATTTTCCACTTACCCAAATTGATTACCCACTTGACCACCATTTGAGTTGTAGAAGTCTGATTGGCGTAATTAAAAGTGCGTTGGAAAGCTCTTTCAAAGATCTACAGTTTTCATGAAGTAGTCCTCCCTGAAAATGCCTCTAAGCTGGGTCAAATCTCCGTCGAAAATATGTAACGATTTAAGTACTTAGGAAAATTTGCTCCGTTGAACTAAGTAAACTTGTGGCATCTTCTTCTAACCCTCTAAACACCTCTTTTAGACCGAAGATATGCATCTACAAGATATCCAAAATATTTCAAAGTGTAACAACAACCAAATAAACATAAAACCAACGATAAGAACACATAAATCATTACTTTTGCAATTTATTATCTTTAAAACTCATTTGCTCGTTTATCCTTTTGGCGAGTAATTTTCTATAAGAATCACTAAAACATGGAAGATAATGTTCTGAAATAACTCGATAAAAACCGTAAAATTAGTCGTAAACATAAACCCGACTTGAAAAGCATACATCTTGCCCTCTCAGGTAGAGTTTGATTCATCCTTTCGACCACACCATTCTGTTTGAGGTGTATTCCTTACAGTATGATGTCGGCAATACCCTCAATTGCACAAAATGAATCAAAATCGGTCCAGTGAAATTCAGACCATTATACATCACGAAGCTTCTTGATTTTCTTGCCTAGCGATTCTCCACTAGGGCCTTCCTTTGCTTGAAATTCTTGAATGCATCACTTTTGTTCTTCATCATCACCACCCAAGTCATCCTTGAATAGTCATCTATGAATGACACAAAATATCTGTGACCACCCAATGACTCAACTCTTGATGGACCCAGCCCAGATCTGAATGGATATAATCAAGTGTTGCCTTTGTATTGTGCAACCTGTTTGAGAATTTACTTCTATGCAACTTCCCAAACACACAATGTTCACAAAAGTCAGTTCTTGACCTTATATCCCCAAGAAAACCTCTTGAAGAAAGAATGCATACCCTTTCACCCATGTGACCTAGTCTCATGTGCCACAGTGTAGTCTGTTGAGGCCCAGTGAAGCTAACGAGGATCTGCTTGGCGGCTGATGCAGATCTGATGATCCTTGTAATATATACAAGGTTCCCTCTTGATGCCTTTGAGGACTACAAGAATCTTTGAAGACATTGACTATCCACCTTCACCCTTGAAATTGAACCCGCTTCACCCAGTGGCAAATTGATACCCCATCATGGGAACATGTCTTACATCCTTGATGTACAAATTTACCATCCTCTGTCCTTAACTTTCTTGAGCCAATTCCCACAACTTCTGAGACCTTGTTTGTTGGCCATATAGATTTGACCACCATCTATCTGCTCATAAGTAGAAAACCACTCTGTTTGGACAAATATGGTAGGATGCTCGAATCAAGTATCCACACATCATTGTGGTGTGTAGAATCCCTGCAACTAGAACCGGATCCTCATCAGTTGCTCATTAGCCAAAGGCTGCTTGTGCGAAATGCCTTCTGCTTTGTTTCTTCTTCCTTGGACAATTGGACTTCCAATGTCCTGCTCCTTCTGATAATTCTGAGACATCATTAGACTTAGGACCTTTGGACATTTGACCTTTTTCTTCTTACATCCATGTCCTTTTCCACTATTCTTTGCTAGCTACTAGCCCAATGACTGTTTGTCTGTTCCAAAGACCTTGTGTCTAAGCTCCACGGCATGTAAGGTAGACCTCACATCCTCTAAAGCTCTTGTATCCTTTCCAACTATGAAAGGCGCACAAAGTTTTCATATGATGCGAGTAATGACACCAGCGAGGATTAGGGCTGCATCTTCATCTTCAATTTTAACATCAATATTCCTTAAATCAAGCAATATTGTGTTCGGTTTAGTCGAGATGTTCCCTCGGTGGACTTCCTTCATGCATCTTCAAAGTGAACAACCTCTGTTTCAACAACAACTTGTTGGTTAGTGACTTGGTCATATCTGAGGCTTTCAAGCTTCTTCCACAACTTAGGCTGCGGTGTCTTCCTCGGCAACCTCGGTGATAACATCATCGAGATAAGCACAACATGATGGTTGAATGTGCTTTCTCTTCCAATTGTCATAATCTGCTTTGCACTTGTATTTGGTTTGTTAGATAAAGGATTCACAAACCTGCTTTGTTTCAACGATTACCGCGCATTTTGATTTGCCACAGACCAAAGCTGTTCCTTCTACGTAAATTTATCGATTTTACGTTTCTGCTGTGACATCTTTTCTTGCTAAAGATCACAACTTTATCACGAGATCCTGGCACCTTGAAGGTCTTGGTGAAGATGAAGTTGATCGTCTGCAGTTGTTTTCTCGAACACATCTCGATACCACTTGTTATAAAGCGGATGGAGATAACCGGATGCAGAAAGCGAAGCGAAGCAATCAAACATAAACAATCAAGGGAAAAATAGAAACAAGAAGAACCACAGTTTAGCGTGGAAAACCTCTCGATGGGAGAGGTAAAAAACCACGAGCGAAAAAGAGATATTTTATTATGCCTTTGAATTTCTGATTTCAACACACTCGGATAATGAAACAACAAGCTGTATTTATAGGCACAAATCCACAAACCTAGCACGCAAGGGAATCTTTGTCGATGCACCATAAATACCCACTACACGTGTCCTCCTTTTAATGACCTTTGTATAGGCATCACATAATAGAATTTGCAGATGTGGGACCTGCTTTGTATTCCGATGCTCGGCTGACCTATCACCTGCGATAGTTACCTGGCGGTGAAGCTCGATGGGCTCCACCTCTTGAAGCCGAATTGAATACACTTCTCACCCATCACTCAATTGAGTCTTGATTGGTTCCACCAAAATGTAGAGTTTAAGTCACCTTCTTGACACCGCAGTACAATATCGGCAATGTGATGTTTGGCGGATAAAGTGGTGATGATCCTTGCCGGATTCTAGACCCGCCCGATAAAGTAGTGATCATTCAACGGACAAACTCACGAGCGAGATAGACATTCACCGTCGGCTCTACAGGGTTGGCGGACAAAGTGGAATATTGTCTCCGGACCGCTTGAGATTTATATGTATAGGGTTGCATCTTTTGTCTTAGTGCATATCTCACTAAGTGTAGTGCCCTCGCAAACATGTTGTAACAAAGATAAGTTAAGTTAGAAGCGTTTAGTCATGACATGTTGATGGACATGAAGTGAACCACTAGATTGAGTCGGTCTCATAATGGTAATTTATAAATCAAAATAATAACCTTTAGTTGTATAAATTAGTTATTCATTAGCTTCTCACTTTTACTATGTACTTTGTACTTACCTCCTTTGCATTTTCTTTTGTATGCATTGTGGGGTGAGAAGAAGAAACGGAGGTTGCCCAAGTGTAGATGGCCAATTTTGAAGACATTGGCGTCTTAGCGAAGCTTTTAGTTTATTTCTTTGTAAAGGTTGTACTAGACTAGTTATATTTCTTTCATTAGACTTGTTGTACTATACTTTTAAGACTTAAGTGATGTATAAGTCTTTGGGTTTTCATCGTTGTAATTTAACTATCCATCTTTAGTATGCTTACTTTCTATTCATAGTAGCATTTTGTTTTTACCCGAGTATTTTTAGCTTCCATTTGCTTTATTTTGATACGACTCGTAGAGGTTTACATATAATATTAGATTTATTTAATGCTATCTGGCGCTGAGCGTTTCGCTTCGGATAAGGGCCCGGTATCCGGTGGCAGGCGTTACGATTGGTATCGAGAGAGAAGCGTCATTTCTATCTAGGCTTCTTTTAGTCTAAGATAAGATTCCTTAAACCGTGATTAAGTTCCACTAGGACCAAGTGAAGAGTCTTCTTTGTGAAGGTTAAGTTGAGTTCTCTGTTCACATCTTTTATGTGATCACCTCAGTTTTGTTCCTCCAGTATCCTTAGTAGAAACTTTTTCTTCCTTTGAAGTTTCCAAACCATAGCTTGTCACATTGGATTAAGTGAAACCCCATTAGGTAAAGCTTTGGGATAGGAGTCTTATGCCTACACCTTAAAGTCAAAGTCCTCTTGGTTGATTTCCTTTTTTTTTTCTTCTTATTTTGCCCTATTGAAATCTCTCCACCTTCTCTGCATGAATATCTAAGTTTACTTTTATCTTGGCATAACCTTGTGGAGAATATATTTGATTCAACTCTACAAATCCTTCACCTTCTCTTTTCACCGTCACTTGGTTTGTGTTTATCAACATTCTTAGACCTTTGCTTTGCTTGAGATGAGTTCTACACGAACTCCATGTGTAACTCTATTATTTCCAAGTACTCCTCAGTCGTTTCAACTCATAGTGTTAAGGTCTTTTACTTTGGCACATACTTTTCATCATCCTCATGTTTGGATTTACCCAACATGAGTGAATACTTTGTTTCTGTGTTTTCCCTTTACCATAAGACTGTCTCTCCATACTCCAAAAATTCTGAAAATTTTCAAAAAAGTAGATTTCTGTCTTATCTACAATTTATCTTTTTTCACCAACTCGATAATCATTATGGATTATTCAGACAATTCATGTTTATACCGGACACTCTGTCCAGAAAATCTGCAGCAACACTTTCACTTATTCTTCTGTTTTGGACAGGTTAAACACCTTCAAATGACCTGAATTTTTGATTTGTTGCAGGAAACACTTTTATCTACAACTTTTATTTTGGAGTTAAGTTCAGATTCGTTTTCGTTTGATCTCGATTTGCAATGAAACTCAGTGTTTACTAATCTGGAAATTCTGACAGATTGTGCAATCGTCAGGAATAATTGTTTTTGACCAAGTTATTTTCATCCAAAAATTCCAATATTTTTATATCACCTGAAAAACTCCAGTATCTAAATCTCTTATCTTTGGATTGTGCTCACATTCCTCTTCGTTTGTTCTGTACAAACTGATAAGGTCTGATCCAAAGTAAAAATCTTACACAGCAACCTAAAAGGAATTTTCACCTCTTTGACTTAGAGTTTGGGCTAAGAGGGTAGTAAGTTACGACTGTTATGTTTAGGAGTTCCCTGAAGTTTGATCTCCTTCTGAGTTAAACCTTTTAGTAGGATGCTTGTAAAGCTAACGTTATAGTTTCTTTTGCAGTGTTAAACGAGAACCATGATGCTATCCTCCAGCATGCCATTTTTTATGTTCAGACCCTTTTCGTGCCCTTTTGTAATTATACTTTTATTGGTAATTTGTTTCTCATGTAATCCCTCACTTGATATCTTTAAACTCAACAAATCCTCTCGGCTTGTTGTCATGAATTACCTCAGAAACATATCGCCTTAAGCCCTTCTTTTCAACAAATTCATGCTTGCTTACTTGTCAAATCAAGGACAAGTTCCCTCTAACTCTGCATTGTTGCACTCCCATCATTCATTCAAACTCAAATTTTCTGAACCTTTTAATGTCGAGACATTCTTTTTACTTGTGATTATCCTCGACTTCCCTCGTAAAAGGTAGTGTCAATGTTGTAACTATTTCACCTAATCTTTATCATCCTTTTAAGGTATGCATATCTTCTTTTCTTTGGTCAAAATTTTAAGCCTACCATGACATTCCCTCAATTACTTACCCTTAACATTCTAGCAATTTATGCCAAACCAGGTTTCAAGCGAAGGTAGACTTTTTCAATATGCCTTCCGAACCTATCTAGACAACTAACATTTGAACTCCAAAACTCTATTGAATTTCAATTCAGATTAATGTACCTTGTACTATTGAATCTTAAATCTCTTTCAGGCCATTTAGAGCCATGAACATATATATACACCTTTTGACTTTTCACCTTACATTTATGGCATTCTATCACAATTTTGTCAAACCGGTTGAAAGTCCATTTTATTTCAACCTTTTCATTCCCCATGAGAGAATAACCTCGAGCATTTATTTCTTGGCGTGTACTCTTCCTCTCGAGTAGTACAACCTTGAACCTTTGATTTGAATCGTCAATGATCGTTTAAACTTCCTTTGAAGGTTTGAATTAATTCTTTGAAATCAAACCTTAGCCGACAATTCTTAAGTGTCATTTCCTCTGCACATAAATCTTGCTTACCGCTTACTTATTCAAACCTTTGATATTCCATTACAATTCCTTGAGGAAATTTCTAATTCTTTTAAATCTTGAAATAACCTCTCTTTGACTCTTTGCTAAACTTTGAATTATTCTTGGCAAGTTTTATTTTCATTACGAGACCTTTGGTGTACTCGTTTTGTCTCATGGCCCCTTCTGTTGGGATTCTTGCTCTCTTTTGATTTCTGCATTTTTAGTCTTTACGGTGCTCGACCTTGCACCTTTACTTTGTTTTTACATTGAGTGATGTTCCTCTCGTAACTCATGTGTGAAGAATTTTCGAGTTCGCCAACATCCATTTTAGTTAATCAAGTGTTTAACAATCAAGGTCACCTGCCTAGTGTCAACAAGTTTAGCAATCTCTTTCCTTCGCATTTAATGTTTCCACGTCCATCATGTGATGTTTCCTTTAACGTACCCATTTTTTTTAAAGGTTTATATGAGAGCTTATTACCATCCTTTCTAGTTTCCTTTGAAGTCTATGTAGACCACCGTATCTTGCAGAATTCCACTCTCTCAAAAGAATTTCATCTGCAAGGTGTTCTTTTGGTTTTCCTTTTGTATTATGATAAAGTGCCCCCTTCTTCATTCTAGAACCACCTTCAATTTCCCCCAACACGGAATCATCTTGTTTTGCTTGTAACCTCAGCATCCTGCCTTTTTTCAAGTGCATTGTACCCTTCCTTGGCTTACCTAGTTGACATACCACCCTAGTACTCAACTTGTTACTTTTCAACTTCTTTTATTCTCCAAGCTAACTCCCTTGGCATATGAATTGGATCAGACCGTCAGAGAGAAAGGATTGCAGATGCATGTTCTCCATCCCTAAGGAGTCTCAGAAGTCCTTCAGCTGGGATCCTTGCAGTTTTTCAGCAAGCTTGTGGTGCCATGATGGAAGTTGAGATCAAAAGAAGTCAAGTGTGCGAGAAGTGTGGTTTAAATTTGGAAGATTCAGCCTTCGGGTTTAGGTCGGCGAGAGCAAGCGAGTGTTGAACCAATGATTTCAAGATTCGAGGCGGTTGTGAGTTAAGTGAAAAGCGGGACAAAGATCCAGTGGTTTTAGTTTACAAGTGAGTGGTCAGAACCAACCCGCCAGTGGTCACGAGTTAGGTGAAGATGGCGATCGTTGGGATCGGAATCAACTTTGGGTTCCGAATGCGGAAGATTGGGAAGAACAATGAAGAATGAAAACCTGAATATGGCAATTGCAATTCCTCGCGGAGGCTTTCAAAATTACAAGAATTAGAAACGATGCTAGCGGCGATCTTTCATGAAGATAGATATAGAAGAACACAAGTTTCTGGGATGAAGTGGAGCGACAATAGAATACGAGACCAGATTTGATACAACAATTCACGAGGAGATTGAAGTGGATCGTAGCAACCTCGAACTTGCTCAAGGTAAGCAGAAGAGTTGGGAAGATGGAAGAAGAAGATTATAAGAGTTAGAAGATGAGGCGCGTTTTGCAAGTCCGAGTTCAAGTACCTCTCGGTTACATTCGAGTTTCGAGGAAGAAACTCCTCTTAAGGGGAAGGAATGTAACATCGACTTTTCGTAAAAGGGTAAAATAGTCATTGGGTGTATTTACTACGACTTAATTATTATTTGTTTCATTTATTTAATTAAAAGAATTTAATTTAAAGTTTGGCAATTAATTATAAAGGATTTAATTAATGGCTATAAAAGAAATAATACTCAAAATCTCTTATTGTTTCACACGCTGATTTTGAAAAAAATAGATGGAATAGCACTTACACGGATGAAAAAGCGAGGAGATGCACGGAAAATGGAGAGCGTAAACTTCAACCGTGTGACCAATCTGTTCATCTGTTCGAGATGCGCGGGAGAGAAAAGTGATCAACACGATGAGGCGCAACTTTGGAAAATATAATCTCTCAATTTAAATAAGTTTTCGGTTTAGCCCTAGTTTTGGTATTCGTAGAGTTCGATTCTTGAGAAATTAAATCTTTTAATCCGTAGCTTTCTGTTTTGCGACCATGAGTAGTCGAAATGATCGTCTGGACCATATAATTATTCTAAAAATAGTTTCTCAGCAGTTAATCCGAGGTAATCTACGGTTTATTGCACTTTTTAGTTTCGGTTTTACGCAAAGAAATAGGATTTTAGGGTTTCTTGTTGATCAAATAGGTTTTGGGGTTCGGGATCAGCTTGTTGTAGTTTCTTAGCGTTTTGCTTTGGTTTTGCTGAAATTAAGATAAGAGGCTCTTCCTAACGAATAATTATGGTTTTACAATGTTTAGTTTGAGTGTTAGTTGTAGCAAGGAATCATGTTTTATGTTGTAGTTAAAATGTTGGATGCTACGTGATGGTTATATCAGGTTTTTAATGCTGTTTAAATCAGGTTTTTAATGCTGTTTAAATTAGTTATGTTTAAATCATGTTTTTAATGCTGTTTCTTTGTGATAGCTGATGTTAAACATGTTTGATTTGGGTTAGAAATCGTTAAGTTGCGAGAAAATCATGTTTAGGGCTTTTAGGTGCAATGCGCCGCAATTCGATTGATTTTAGGAGTAAATGTTGTTTTAAGCTACGAGTCGGTTTAAAAGTTATTTCTTGATCTAATAATACTAAATGAAAATGAACAAGCCTCGATTGAGTTTCTAATGCGTTTGGTTCCGGCACGGACGTACTCTTAAAGGGAGTTGAAGTCGGGACCGTCGGAATGGCATGAAAGGGCTTGTGCTTTGATGAATTAGTATTCATCAATGTACGTGTAATATCTAGGCCTCGTTTATGTCTAGTGGTCTAGGAAGAGAGTAGTATGTGTGAGGGAGATTATTTGAAAACACTTAGGAAACTAGTTAACTATTTAATAAATACGTTACTTGCTTAGTAAAGGTTAAACATCATGAGAGCTTGGATAGGCCGCGGTACAATATCGGCAATGTGAGGTTTGGCCATATAAAGTGGTGATGATCAACGCCGGATTCTAGACCCGCCCGAGATAAAGTAGTGATCATTCCGCCCGGACAAACTCACGAGCGAGATAGACATTCACCGTCGGCTCTACAGGGTTGGCGGACAAAGTGGAATGATTGTCTCGGGACATTAGAGATTTATCTCTATAGGGTTGTGTCTTTTGTCTTAGTGCATATCTCACTAAGTGTAGTGCCCTCGCAAACATCTTGTAACAAAGATAAGTTAAGTTAAGCGTTTAGTCATGACATGTTGATGGACATGAAGTGAACCACAGATTGAGTTGGTCTCATAATTGTAATTTAAAAATCATAATAATAACATTTCATTGTATAACTTAGTTATTCATTAGCTTCTCACTTTTACTAAGTACTTTGTAATTACCTCATTTGCATTTTCTTTTGTATGCATTGTGGGGTGAGAAGACGAACAGGTTGCCCAAGTGTAGATGACGAATTTTGAAGACATTGAAGTCTTGTGAAGCATTTAGTTTATTTCTTTGTAAAGGTTGTACTAGACTAGTTATATTTCTTTCATTAGACTTGTTGTACTATACTTTTAAGACCTCGTAATGTATAAGTCTTTGGGTTTTCATCGTTGTAATTTAACTATCCATCTTTAGTATGCTTACTTTCTATTCATAGTAGCATTTTGTTTATAGCCTAGTCTTTTTAGCTTCCGTGTGCTTTATTTTGATAATGACCAGCGTAGAGGTTTGCGTATAATATTAGATTTATTTAATACTATACGTGCGAGCGTTTCTCTTCCGGATAAGGGCCGGTATCCGGTAGCGAGCGTTACGGTTGGTAATCGGAGAAGCGTCCTTTCTATCTGAAGCTTCTTTTCCTCTAAGATAAGATTCCTTAAACCGTGATTAAGTTCCACTAGGACCAAGTGAGGAGTCTTCTTTGATGAAGGTTAAGTTGAGTTCTCTGTTCACACCTTTATGCGTGATCACCTCGGGTTTTGTTCCTCTAGTATCCTTAGTAGAAACTTTTTCTTCCTTTGAAGTTTCCAAACCATAGCTTGTCACATTGGATTAAGTGAAACCCCTTTAGGTAAAGCTTTGGGATAGGAGTCTTATGCCTACACCTTAAAGTCGAGGTCCTCTTGGTTGATTTCCTTTTTTTCTTATTTTTCCCTATTGAAATCTCTCCACCTTCTCTACACGCGAATATCTAAGTTTACTTTTATCTTGGCATAACCTTGTGGAGAATATATTTGATTCAACTCTACAAATCCTTCACCTTCTCTTTTCACCGTCGCTTGGTTTGTGTTTATCAACATTCTTAGACATTTGCTTTGCTTGAGATGAGTTCACACGAACTCCATGTGTAACTCTATTATTTCCAAGTACTCCTCAGTCGTTTCAACTCATAGTGTTAAAGGTCTTTTACTTTGGCACATACTTTTCATCATCCTCGTGTTTGGATTTACCCAACATGAGTGAATGCTTTTGTTTCCGTGTTTTCCCTTTACCATAATACTGTCTCTCCATTGTCCAAAAATTCTGAAAATTTTCAAAAAAGTAGATTTCTGTCTTATCTACAATTTCTCTTTTTATACCAACTCGATAATCATTATGGATTTTTCAGAAAATGCATGTTTATACCGGACACTCTATCCAAAAAATCTGCAGCAGCACTTTCACTTATTCTTCTGTTTTGGACAGGTTAAACACCTTCAAATGACCTGAATTTTTGATATGTTGCAGGAAACACTTTTATCTACAACTTTTATTTTGGAGTTACGTTCAGATTCGTTTTTTGTTTGATCTCGATTTGCAATGCAACTCAGTGTTTACTAATCTGGAAATTCTGAAAGATTGTGCAATCGTCAGGAATAATTGTTTTTGACCAAGTTATTTTCATCCAAAATTCCAATATTTTTATATCAGCTGAAAAACTCCAGTATCTAAATCTC
>JAOBSW010001059.1:0-82206 GCA_026214975.1 Gentiana macrophylla | reverse complement strand
AAAACACAAATTTGAACTCGTTAATAAGAAGAAAACATGAATTCAACTCGCTACCAAAGAAAAACACAAATTTCTACTCGTTATAATGGGAAAACACAAATTTCCGGCGATGTGAACTCGTTATCGTGGAAAAACATTTTTTCTACAAGGACAACTCGCTACCAGAGAAAAACACAAATTTGAACTCGTTAATAAGAAGAAAACATGAATTCGAACTCGCTACCAAAGAAAAACACAAATTTCTACTCGCTATAATGGGAAAACACAAATTTCCGGCGATGTGAACTCGTTATCGTGAAAAAACATTTTTTCTACAAGGACAACTCGCTACCAGAGAAAAACACAAATTTGAACTCGTTAATAAGAAGAAAACATGAATTCGAACTCATACTAAAGAAAAACACAAATTTCTACTGCTATAATGGGAAAACACAAATTTCCGCGATGTCAACTCGTTATCGTGAAAAACATTTTTTCTACAAGGACAACTCGCTACCAGAGAAAACACAAATTTGAACTCGTTAATAAGAAGAAAACATGAATTCAACTCATTACCAAAGAAAAACACAAATTTCTACTCAAGTATAATGGGAAAACACAAATTTCCGCGATGTGAACTCGTTATCGTGAAAAAACATTTTTTCTACAAGGACAACTCGTTACTGTGAGAAAAACACAAATTTGAACTCGTTAATAAGAAGAAAACATGAATTCAACTCGCTACCAAAGAAAAAACACAAATTTCTACTGCTATAATGGGAAAACACAAATTTCCGGCGATGTGAACTCATTATCGTGAAAAAACATTTTTTCTACAAGGACAACTCGCTACCAGAGAAAAACACAAATTTGAACTCGTTAATAAGAAGAAAACATGAATTCGAACTCATACTAAAGAAAAACACAAATTTCTACTCGCTATAATGGGAAAACACAAATTTCCGCGATGTGAACTCGTTATCGTGAAAAAACATTTTTTCTACAAGGACAACTCGTTACCAGAGAAAAACACAAATTTGAACTCGTTAATAAGAAGAAAACATGAATTCGAACTCGCTACCAAAGAAAAACACAAATTTCTACTGCTATAATGGGAAAACACAAATTTCCGCGATGTCAACTCGTTATCGTGGAAAAACATTTTTTCTACAAGGACAACTCGCTACCGAGAAAAACACAAATTTGAACTCGTTAATAAGAAGAAAACATGAATTCGAACTCGTTACCAAAGAAAAAACACAAATTTCTACTCGCTATAATGGGAAAACACAAATTTCCGGCGATGTGAACTCGTTATCGTGGAAAAACATTTTTTCTACAAGGACAACTCGCTACCGTGAGAAAACACAAATTTGAACTCGTTAATAAGAAGAAAAACATGAATTCGAACTCATACTAAAAAGAAAAACACAAATTTCTACTCGCTATAATGGGAAACACAAATTTCCGCGATGTGAACTCGTTATCGTGAAAAACATTTTTTCTACAAGGACAACTCGCTACCAGAGAAAAACACAAATTTGAACTCGTTAATAAGAAGAAAACATGAATTCGAACTCGCTACCAAAAGAAAAACACAAATTTCTACTCGTTATAATGGGAAAACACAAATTTCCGCGATGTCAACTCGTTATCGTGGAAAAACATTTTTTCTACAAGGACAACTCGCTACCAGAGAAAAACACAAATTTGAACTCGTTAATAAGAAGAAAACATGAATTCGAACTCGCTACTAAAGAAAAACACAAATTTCTACTGCTATAATGGGAAAACACAAATTTCCGCGATGTGAACTCGTTATCGTGGAAAAACATTTTTTCTACAAGGACAACTCGTTACCAGAGAAAAACACAAATTTGAACTCGTTAATAAGAAGAAAACATGAATTCGAACTCGCTACCAAAGAAAAACACAAATTTCTACTGCTATAATGGGAAAACACAAATTTCCGCGATGTGAACTCGTTATCGTGAAAAAACATTTTTTCTACAAGGACAACTCGCTACTGAGAGAAAAACACAAATTTGAACTCGTTAATAAGAAGAAAACATGAATTCGAACTCTACTAAAAGAAAAACACAAATTTCTACTCATATAATGGGAAACACAAATTTCCGGTGCGATGTGAACTCGTTATCGTGAAAAACATTTTTTCTACAAGGACAACTCGTTACCAGAGAAAAACACAAATTTGAACTCGTTAATAAGAAGAAAACATGAATTCAACTCGCTACCAAAGAAAAACACAAATTTCTACTCAAGTATAATGGGAAAACACAAATTTCCGGCGATGATGTGAACTCAAGTATCGTGAAAAACATTTTTTCTACAAGGACAACTCGTTACCAGAGAAAAACACAAATTTGAACTCGTTAATAAGAAGAAAACATGAATTCAAACTCGCTACCAAAGAAAAACACAAATTTCTACTCGCTATAATGGGAAAACACAAATTTCCGCGATGTGAACTCGTTATCAGTGAAAAAACATTTTTTCTACAAGGACAACTCGTTACCAGAGAAAAACACAAATTTGAACTCGTTAATAAGAAGAAAACATGAATTCGAACTCGTTACCAAAGAAAAAACACAAATTTCTACTCGCTATAATGGGAAAACACAAATTTCCGGCGATGTGAACTCGTTATCAGGGAAAAACATTTTTTCTACAAGGACAACTCGTTACCAGAGAAAAACACAAATTTGAACTCGTTAATAAGAAGAAAACATGAATTCGAACTCGTTACCAAAGAAAAAACACAAATTTCTACTCGTTATAATGGGAAAACACAAATTTCCGCGATGTGAACTCGTTATCGTGGAAAAAAAAATTTTTTCTACAAGGACAACTCGCTACCAGAGAAAAACACAAATTTGAACTCGTTAATAAGAAGAAAACATGAATTCGAACTCATACTAAAGAAAAACACAAATTTCTACTCGTTATATTGGTAAAACACAAATTTCCGGCGATGTGAACTCGTTATCAGGGAAAAAACATTTTTTCTACAAGGACAACTCGTTACCAGAAAAAAACACAAATTTGAACTCGTTAATAAGAAGAAAACATGAATTCGAACTCATACTACAAAGAAAAACACAAATTTCTACTCGCTATAATGGGAAAACACAAATTTCCGGCGATGTCAACTCGTTATCGTGAAAAAACATTTTTTCTACAAGGACAACTCGCTACCAGAGAAAAACACAAATTTGAACTCGTTAATAAGAAGAAAACATGAATTCGAACTCGTACTAAAGAAAAACACAAATTTCTACTCGCTATAATGGGAAAACACAAATTTCCGCGATGTGAACTCGTTATCGTGAAAAACATTTTTTCTACAAGGACAACTCGCTACCAGAGAAAAACACAAATTTGAACTCGTTAATAAGAAGAAAACATGAATTCGAACTCGTTACTAAAGAAAAACACAAATTTCTACTGCTATAATGGGAAAACACAAATTTCCGCGATGTGAACTTATTATATCGTGGAAAAACATTTTTTTCTACAAGGACAACTCGCTACTGTGAGAAAAACACAAATTTGAACTCGTTAATAAGAAGAAAACATGAATTCGAACTCGCTACCAAAGAAAAACACAAATTTCTACTCGCTATAATGGGAAAACACAAATTTCCGCGATGTGAACTCGTTATCGTGAAAAAACATTTTTTCTACAAGGACAACTCGCTACCGAGAAAAACACAAATTTGAACTCGTTAATAAGAAGAAAACATGAATTCGAACTCGCTACCAAAGAAAAACACAAATTTCTACTGCTATAATGGGAAAACACAAATTTCCGCGATGTGAACTCGTTATCGTGAAAAACATTTTTTCTACAAGGACAACTCGCTACCAGAGAAAAACACAAATTTGAACTCGTTAATAAGAAGAAAACATGAATTCGAACTCGCTACTAAAGAAAAACACAAATTTCTACTCAAGTATAATGGGAAAACACAAATTTCCGCGATGTGAACTCGCTATCGTGAAAAAACATTTTTTCTACAAGGACAACTCGCTACTGTGAGAAAAACACAAATTTGAACTCGTTAATAAGAAGAAAACATGAATTCGAACTCGCTACCAAAGAAAAACACAAATTTCTACTCGCTATAATGGGAAAACACAAATTTCCGCGATGTGAACTCGTTATCGTGAAAAAACATTTTTTCTACAAGGACAACTCGTTACTGTGAGAAAACACAAATTTGAACTCGTTAATAAGAAGAAAACATGAATTCGAACTCGTTACCAAAGAAAAAACACAAATTTCTACTCGTTATGATGGGAAAACACAAATTTCCGGCGATGTGAACTCGTTATCGGGAAAAAACATTTTTTTCTACAAGGACAACTCGTTACCAGAGAAAAACACAAATTTGAACTCGTTAATAAGAAGAAAACATGAATTCGAACTCATACCAAAGAAAAACACAAATTTCTACTCAAGTTATAATGGGAAAACACAAATTTCCGGCGATGTCAACTCGTTATCGTGGAAAAACATTTTTTCTACAAGGACAACTCGCTACCGTGAGAAAAACACAAATTTGAACTCGTTAATAAGAAGAAAACATGAATTCGAACTCGCTACCAAAGAAAAACACAAATTTCTACTCGCTATAATGGGAAAACACAAATTTCCGGCGATGTGAACTCGTTATCGTGAAAAAACATTTTTTCTACAAGGACAACTCGTACCGTGAGAAAAACACAAATTTGAACTCGTTAATAAGAAGAAAACATGAATTCGAACTCATACTAAAGAAAAACACAAATTTCTACTCGCTATAATGGGAAAACACAAATTTCCGCGATGTGAACTCGTTATCGTGGAAAAAAAAATTTTTTTCTACAAGGACAACTCGCTACCAGAGAAAAACACAAATTTGAACTCGTTAATAAGAAGAAAACATGAATTCGAACTCGCTACCAAAGAAAAACACAAATTTCTACTCGCTATAATGGGAAAACACAAATTTCCGGCGATGTGAACTCGTTATCGTGGAAAAACATTTTTTCTACAAGGACAACTCGCTACCAGAGAAAAACACAAATTTGAACTCGTTAATAAGAAGAAAACATGAATTCGAACTCGCTACTAAAGAAAAACACAAATTTCTACTCGCTATAATGGAAAACACACAAATTTCCGCGATGTGAACTCAAGTTATCGTGAAAAAACATTTTTTCTACAAGGACAACTCGCTACCAGAGAAAAACACAAATTTGAACTCGTTAATAAGAAGAAAACATGAATTCGAACTCGCTACCAAAGAAAAAAAACAAATTTCTACTCGCTATAATGGGAAAACACAAATTTCCGCGATGTGAACTCGTTATCGTGAAAAAACATTTTTTCTACAAGGACAACTCGCTACTACCAGAGAAAAACACAAATTTGAACTCGTTAATAAGAAGAAAACATGAATTCGAACTCGCTACTAAAGAAAAACACAAATTTCTACTCGCTATAATGGGAAAACACAAATTTCCGCGATGTGAACTCGTTATCGTGAAAAACATTTTTTCTACAAGGACAACTCGCTACCAGAGAAAAACACAAATTTGAACTCGTTAATAAGAAGAAAACATGAATTCGAACTCATACCAAAGAAAAACACAAATTTCTACTCGTATAATGGGAAAACACAAATTTCCGCGATGTGAAACTCGTTATCGTGGAAAAACATTTTTTCTACAAGGACAACTCGCTACTGTGAGAAAAACACAAATTTGAACTCGTTAATAAGAAGAAAACATGAATTCGAACTCGCTACCAAAGAAAAACACAAATTTCTACTCGCTATAATGGGAAAACACAAATTTCCGGCGATGTCAACTCGTTATCGTGAAAAAACATTTTTTTCTACAAGGACAACACGTTACCAGAGAAAAACACAAATTTGAACTTGTTAATAAGAAGAAAACATGAATTCAAACTCGCTACTAAAGAAAAACACAAATTTCTACTGCTATAATGGGAAAACACAAATTTCCGCGATGTGAACTCGTTATCGTGAAAAACATTTTTTCTACAAGGACAACTCGCTACCAGAGAAAAACACAAATTTGAACTCGTTAATAAGAAGAAAACATGAATTCGAACTCATACCAAAGAAAAACACAAATTTCTACTCGCTATAATGGGAAAACACAAATTTCCGCGATGTGAACTCGTTATCGTGAAAAAACATTTTTTCTACAAGGACAACTCGCTACCGTGAGAAAAACACAAATTTGAACTCGTTAATAAGAAGAAAACATGAATTCGAACTCATACCAAAGAAAAACACAAATTTCTACTGCTATAATGGGAAAACACAAATTTCCGGCGATGTGAACTCGTTATCGTGAAAAAATTTTTTTCTACAAGGACAACTCGCTACCGTGAGAAAAACACAAATTTGAACTCGTTAATAAGAAGAAAACATGAATTCGAACTCATACCAAAGAAAAACACAAATTTCTACTCATTATAATGGGAAAACACAAATTTCCGGCGATGTGAACTCGTTATCGTGGAAAAACATTTTTTCTACAAGGACAACTCGCTACCAGAGAAAAACACAAATTTGAACTCGTTAATAAGAAGAAAACATGAATTCGAACTCGCTACTAAAGAAAAACACAAATTTCTACTCGCTATAATGGGAAAACACAAATTTCCGCGATGTGAACTCGTTATCGTGAAAAACATTTTTTCTACAAGGACAACTCGTTACCAGAGAAAAACACAAATTTGAACTCGTTAATAAGAAGAAAACATGAATTCGAACTCATACTAAAGAAAAAACACAAATTTCTACTCATATAATGGGAAAACACAAATTTCCGGCGATGTGAACTCAAGTATCGTGAAAAAACATTTTTTCTACAAGGACAACTCGCTACACCAGAGAAAACACAAATTTGAACTCGTTAATAAGAAGAAAACATGAATTCGAACTCGTTACCAAAGAAAAACACAAATTTCTACTGCTATAATGGGAAAACACAAATTTCCGGCGATGTGAACTCGTTATCGTGAAAAACATTTTTTCTACAAGGACAACTCGCTACCAGAGAAAAACACAAATTTGAACTCGTTAATAAGAAGAAAACATGAATTCAACTCAAATTACTAAAGAAAAACACAAATTTCTACTCGCTATAATGGGAAAACACAAATTTCCGCGATGTGAACTCGTTATCGTGGAAAAACATTTTTTCTACAAGGACAACTCGCTACCAGAGAAAAACACAAATTTGAACTCGTTAATAAGAAGAAAACATGAATTCAAACTCATACTAAAGAAAAACACAAATTTCTACTCGCTATAATGGGAAAACACAAATTTCCGCGATGTGAACTCGTTATCGTGGAAAAACATTTTTTCTACAAGGACAACTCGCTACCGTGAGAAAAACACAAATTTGAACTCGTTAATAAGAAGAAAACATGAATTCGAACTCATACCAAAGAAAAACACAAATTTCTACTCGCTATAATGGGAAAACACAAATTTCCGCGATGTGAACTCATTATCGTGGAAAAACATTTTTTCTACAAGGACAACTCTACTGAGAAAAACACAAATTTGAACTCGTTAATAAGAAGAAAACATGAATTCGAACTCGCTACCAAAGAAAAAAACACAAATTTCTACTCATATAATGGGAAAACACAAATTTCCGCGATGTGAACTCGTTATCGTGAAAAAACATTTTTTCTACAAGGACAACTCGCTACTGTGAGAAAAACACAAATTTGAACTCGTTAATAAGAAGAAAACATGAATTCGAACTCGCTACTAAAGAAAAACACAAATTTCTACTGCTATAATGGGAAAACACAAATTTCCGGCGATGTGAACTCGTTATCGTGAAAAAACATTTTTTCTACAAGGACAACTCGCTACCGAGAGAAAAACACAAATTTGAACTCGTTAATAAGAAGAAAACATGAATTCGAACTCGCTACCAAAGAAAAACACAAATTTCTACTGCTATAATGGGAAAACACAAATTTCCGCGATGTGAACTCGTTATCGTGGAAAAACATTTTTTCTACAAGGACAACTCGCTACCAGAGAAAAACACAAATTTGAACTCGTTAATAAGAAGAAAACATGAATTCGAACTCGCTACCAAAGAAAAACACAAATTTCTACTCGCTATAATGGGAAAACACAAATTTCCGGCGATGTGAACTCGTTATCGTGGAAAAACATTTTTTCTACAAGGACAACTCGCTACCAGAGAAAAACACAAATTTGAACTCGTTAATAAGAAGAAAACATGAATTCGAACTCATACTAAAGAAAAAAACACAAATTTCTACTCGCTATAATGGGAAAACACAAATTTCCGTGATGTGAACTCGTTATCGTGAAAAACATTTTTTCTACAAGGACAACTCGCTACCGTGAGAAAAACACAAATTTGAACTCGTTAATAAGAAGAAAACATGAATTCGAACTCATACCAAAGAAAAACACAAATTTCTACTCGCTATAATGGGAAAACACAAATTTCCGCGATGTGAACTCGTTATCGTGAAAAAACATTTTTTCTACAAGGACAACTCGTTACCGTGAGAAAAACACAAATTTGAACTCGTTAATAAGAAGAAAACATGAATTCGAACTCGCTACTAAAGAAAAACACAAATTTCTACTCGCTATAATGGGAAAACACAAATTTCCGCGATGTGAACTCATTATCGTGAAAAACATTTTTTCTACAAGGACAACTCGTTACCAGAGAAAAACACAAATTTGAACTCGTTAATAAGAAGAAAACATGAATTCGAACTCGCTACCAAAGAAAAACACAAATTTCTACTCGCTATAATGGGAAACACAAATTTCCGCGATGTGAACTCGTTATCGTGAAAAACATTTTTCTACAAGGACAACTCGTTACCAGAGAAAAACACAAATTTGAACTCGTTAATAAGAAGAAAACATGAATTCGAACTCGCTACCAAAGAAAAACACAAATTTCTACTCAAGTATAATGGGAAAACACAAATTTCCGGCGATGTGAACTCGTTATCGTGGAAAAACATTTTTTCTACAAGGACAACTCGCTACCAGAGAAAAACACAAATTTGAACTCATAATAAGAAGAAAACATGAATTCGAACTCACTACCAAAGAAAAACACAAATTTCTACTCGCTATAATGGGAAAACACAAATTTCCGCGATGTGAACTCGTTATCGTGAAAAAATTTTTTCTACAAGGACAACTCGCTACCAGAGAAAAACACAAATTTGAACTCGTTAATAAGAAGAAAACATGAATTCGAACTCGCTACTAAAGAAAAACACAAATTTCTACTGCTATAATGGGAAAACACAAATTTCCGCGATGTGAACTCGTTATCGTGGAAAAACATTTTTTTCTACAAGGACAACTCGCTACCGTGAAAAACACAAATTTGAACTCGTTAATAAGAAGAAAACATGAATTCGAACTCGCTACTAAAGAAAAACACAAATTTCTACTCGCTATAATGGGAAAACACAAATTTCCGCGATGTGAACTCGTTATCGTGAAAAAACATTTTTTCTACAAGGACAACTCGTTACCAGAGAAAAACACAAATTTGAACTCGTTAATAAGAAGAAAACATGAATTCGAACTCGCTACTACCAAAGAAAAACACAAATTTCTACTGCTATAATGGGAAAACACAAATTTCCGCGATGTCAACTCGTTATCGTGAAAAACATTTTTTCTACAAGGACAACTCGCTACCGTGAGAAAAACACAAATTTGAACTCGTTAATAAGAAGAAAACATGAATTCGAACTCGCTAAAGAAAAAACACAAATTTCTACTGCTATAATGGGAAAACACAAATTTCCGCGATGTGAACTCGTTATCGTGGAAAAAACATTTTTTCTACAAGGACAACTCGCTACCAGAGAAAAACACAAATTTGAACTCGTTAATAAGAAGAAAACATGAATTCGAACTCGCTACCAAAGAAAAACACAAATTTCTACTCGCTATAATGGGAAAACACAAATTTCCGCGATGTGAACTCGTTATCGTGAAAAACATTTTTTCTACAAGGACAACTCGTTACCAGAGAAAAAACACAAATTTGAACTCGTTAATAAGAAGAAAACATGAATTCGAACTCGCTACTAAAGAAAAACACAAATTTCTACTGCTATAATGGGAAAACACAAATTTCCGGCGATGTGAACTCGTTATCGTGAAAAACATTTTTTTCTACAAGGACAACTCGCTACCAGAGAAAAACACAAATTTGAACTCGCAATAAGAAGAAAACATGAATTCGAACTCATACCAAAGAAAAACACAAATTTCTACTCGCTATAATGGGAAAACACAAATTTCCGCGATGTGAACTCGTTATCGTGAAAAAACATTTTTCTACAAGGACAACTCGCTACCAGAGAAAAACACAAATTTGAACTCGTTAATAAGAAGAAAAAAATGAATCAACGAACTCGTTACCAAAGAAAAAACACAAATTTCTACTCGTTATAATGGGAAAACACAAATTTCCGGCGATGTGAACTCGTTATCATGGAAAAACATTTTTTCTACAAGGACAACTCGTTACCAGAGAAAAACACAAATTTGAACTCGTTAATAAGAAGAAAACATGAATTCGAACTCGTTACCAAAGAAAAAACACAAATTTCTACTCGTATATAATGGGAAAACACAAATTTCCGCGATGTGAACTCATTATCGTGAAAAAATTTTTTTCTACAAGGACAACTCGCTACCGTGAGAAAAACACAAATTTGAACTCGTTAATAAGAAGAAAACATGAATTCGAACTCATACCAAAGAAAAACACAAATTTCTACTCGCTATAATGGGAAAACACAAATTTCCGGCGATGTGAACTCGTTATCGTGGAAAAACATTTTTTCTACAAGGACAACTCGCTACCAGAGAAAAACACAAATTTGAACTCGTTAATAAGAAGAAACATGATGAATTCGAACTCATACTAAAGAAAAACACAAATTTCTACTCGCTATAATGGGAAAACACAAATTTCCGCGATGTGAACTCAAGTATCGTGGAAAAACATTTTTTCTACAAGGACAACTCGCTACCAGAGAAAAACACAAATTTGAACTCGTTAATAAGAAGAAAACATGAATTCGAACTCGCTACCAAAGAAAAACACAAATTTCTACTCGCTATAATGGGAAAACACAAATTTCCGCGATGTCAACTCGCTATCGTGAAAAAAATTTTTTTTCTACAAGGACAACTCAACTACCGTGAGAAAAACACAAATTTGAACTCGTTAATAAGAAGAAAACATGAATTCGAACTCGCTACTAAAGAAAAACACAAATTTCTACTCGCTATAATGGGAAAACACAAATTTCCGGCGATGTGTGAACTCGTTATCGTGAAAAAACATTTTTTCTACAAGGACAACTCGCTACCAGAGAAAAACACAAATTTGAACTCGTTAATAAGAAGAAAAAAACATGAATTCGAACTCATACTAAAGAAAAACACAAATTTCTACTCGCTATAATGGGAAAACACAAATTTCCGGCGATGTGAACTCGTTATCGTGGAAAAACATTTTTTCTACAAGGACAACTCGCTACCAGAGAAAAACACAAATTTGAACTCGTTAATAAGAAGAAAACATGAATTCGAACTCATACCAAAGAAAAACACAAATTTCTACTCATATAATGGGAAAACACAAATTTCCGCGATGTGAACTCGTTATCGTGAAAAAAACATTTTTTCTACAAGGACAACTCGCTACCGTGAGAAAAACACAAATTTGAACTCGTTAATAAGAAGAAAAAACATGAATTCGAACTCGCTACCAAAGAAAAACACAAATTTCTACTGCTATAATGGGAAAACACAAATTTCCGCGATGTGAACTCATTATCGTGAAAAACATTTTTTTTCTACAAGGACAACTCGCTACCGTGAGAAAAACACAAATTTGAACTCGTTAATAAGAAGAAAACATGAATTCGAACTCATACTAAAGAAAAACACAAATTTCTACTCGCTATAATGGGAAAACACAAATTTCCGTGATGTGAACTCGTTATCGTGGAAAAACATTTTTTTTACAAGGACAACTCGCTACTGAGAAAAACACAAATTTGAACTCGTTAATAAGAAGAAAACATGAATTCGAACTCATACCAAAGAAAAACACAAATTTCTACTGCTATAATGGGAAAACACAAATTTCCGGCGATGTGAACTCGTTATCGTGAAAAAACATTTTTTCTACAAGGACAACTCGCTACCAGAGAAAAACACAAATTTGAACTCATTAATAAGAAGAAAACATGAATTCGAACTCATACCAAAGAAAAACACAAATTTCTACTCGCTATAATGGGAAAACACAAATTTCCGTGATGTGAACTCGTTATCGTGGAAAAAACATTTTTTTTCTACAAGGACAACTCTACCAGAGAAAAACACAAATTTGAACTCGTTAATAAGAAGAAAACATGAATTCGAACTGCTACCAAAGAAAAACACAAATTTCTACTCGTTATAATGGGAAAACACAAATTTCCGGCGATGTGAACTCGTTATCAGGGAGAAAAACATTTTTTCTACAAGGACAACTCGTTACCAGAGAAAAACACAAATTTGAACTCGTTAATAAGAAGAAAACATGAATTCGAACTCGTTACCAAAGAAAAACACAAATTTCTACTGCTATAATGGGAAAACACAAATTTCCGCGATGTGAACTCGTTATCGTGAAAAAACATTTTTTCTACAAGGACAACTCGCTACCAGAGAAAAACACAAATTTGAACTCGTTAATAAGAAGAAAACATGAATTCGAACTCGCTACCAAAGAAAAACACAAATTTCTACTGCTATAATGGGAAAACACAAATTTCCGCGATGTGAACTCGTTATCGTGAAAAACATTTTTTTCTACAAGGACAACTCGCTACCAGAGAAAAACACAAATTTGAACTCGTTAATAAGAAGAAAACATGAATTCGAACTCTACCAAAGAAAAACACAAATTTCTACTCGCTATAATGGGAAAACACAAATTTCCGCGATGTGAACTCGTTATCGTGAAAAAACATTTTTTCTACAAGGACAACTCGCTACTGTGAGAAAAAACACAAATTTGAACTCGTTAATAAGAAGAAAACATGAATTCGAACTCGCTACTAAAGAAAAAATTTCACAAATTTCTACTCGCTATAATGGGAAAACACAAATTTCCGCGCGATGTGAACTCGTTATCGTGAAAAAATTTTTCTCTACAAGGACAACTCGCTACTACAGAGAAAACACAAATTTGAACTCGTTAATAAGAAGAAAACATGAATTCGAACTCGTTACCAAAGAAAAACACAAATTTCTACTGCTATATAATGGGAAACACAAATTTCCGCGATGTGAACTCGTTATCGTGAAAAAACATTTTTTCTACAAGGACAACTCGCTACCAGAGAAAAACACAAATTTGAACTCGTTAATAAGAAGAAAAAATGAATTCGAACTCAACCAAAGAAAAACACAAATTTCTACTCGCTATAATGGGAAAACACAAATTTCCGCGATGTGAACTCGTTATCGTGAAAAAACATTTTTCTACAAGGACAACTCGTTACTGTGAGAAAAACACAAATTTGAACTCGTTAATAAGAAGAAAACATGAATTCGAACTCGCTACCAAAGAAAAACACAAATTTCTACTGCTATAATGGGAAAACACAAATTTCCGGCGATGTGAACTCGTTATCGTGGAAAAACATTTTTTCTACAAGGACAACTCGCTACCAGAGAAAAACACAAATTTGAACTCGTTAATAAGAAGAAAACATGAATTCGAACTCGCTACCAAAGAAAAACACAAATTTCTACTCGCTATAATGGGAAAACACAAATTTCCGCGATGTGAACTCGTTATCGTGGAAAAAACATTTTTTCTACAAGGACAACTCGTTACCGTGAGAAAAACACAAATTTGAACTCGTTAATAAGAAGAAAACATGAATTCGAACTCGTTACCAAAGAAAAACACAAATTTCTACTCATATAATGGGAAAACACAAATTTCCGCGCGATGTGAACTCGTTATCGTGAAAAAAATTTTTTCTACAAGGACAAACTCGTTACCAGAGAAAAACACAAATTTGAACTCGTTAATAAGAAGAAAACATGAATTCGAACTCGCTACCAAAGAAAAACACAAATTTCTACTCATATAATGGGAAAACACAAATTTCCGCGATGTGAACTCGTTATCGTGAAAAACATTTTTTCTACAAGGACAACTCGCTACCGTGAGAAAAACACAAATTTGAACTCGTTAATAAGAAGAAAACATGAATTCGAACTCATACCAAAGAAAAACACAAATTTCTACTCGCTATAATGGGAAAACACAAATTTCCGCGATGTGAACTCGTTATCGTGAAAAAACATTTTTTCTACAAGGACAACTCGCTACCAGAGAAAAACACAAATTTGAACTCGTTAATAAGAAGAAAACATGAATTCGAACTCGCTACTAAAGAAAAACACAAATTTCTACTCATATAATGGGAAAACACAAATTTCCGCGATGTGAACTCGTTATCGTGAAAAACATTTTTTCTACAAGGACAACTCGCTACCAGAGAAAAACACAAATTTGAACTCGTTAATAAGAAGAAAACATGAATTCGAACTCGCTACCAAAGAAAAACACAAATTTCTACTCGCTATAATGGGAAAACACAAATTTCCGCGATGTGAACTCGTTATCGTGGAAAAACATTTTTTCTACAAGGACAACTCGCTACCAGAGAAAAAAACACAAATTTGAACTCGTTAATAAGAAGAAAACATGAATTCGAACTCGCTACCAAAGAAAAAACACACAAATTTCTACTCGCTATAATGGGAAAACACAAATTTCCGCGATGTGAACTCGTTATCGTGAAAAAAAAACATTTTTTCTACAAGGACAACTCGCTACCAGAGAAAAACACAAATTTGAACTCGTTAATAAGAAGAAAACATGAATTCGAACTCGCTACCAAAGAAAAACACAAATTTCTACTCGCTATAATGGGAAAACACAAATTTCCGCGATGTGAACTCATTATCGTGGAAAAACATTTTTTCTACAAGGACAACTCGCTACCGTGAGAAAACACAAATTTGAACTCGTTAATAAGAAGAAAACATGAATTCGAACTCGCTACCAAAGAAAAACACAAATTTCTACTCGCTATAATGGGAAAACACAAATTTCCGGGCGATGTGAACTCGTTATCGTGAAAAAACATTTTTTCTACAAGGACAACTCATACCAGAGAAAAACACAAATTTGAACTCGTTAATAAGAAGAAAACATGAATTCGAACTCGCTACCAAAGAAAAACACAAATTTCTACTCGCTATAATGGGAAAACACAAATTTCCGCGATGTGAACTCGTTATCGTGGAAAAACATTTTTTCTACAAGGACAACTCGCTACCAGAGAAAAACACAAATTTGAACTCGCGTAATAAGAAGAAAACATGAATTCGAACTCGTTACCAAAGAAAAACACAAATTTCTACTCAAGTATAATGGGAAAACACAAATTTCCGCGATGTGAACTCGTTATCAGTGAAAAAAACATTTTTTCTACAAGGACAACTCGTTACCAGAGAAAAACACAAATTTGAACTCGTTAATAAGAAGAAAAAACATGAATTCGACTCGCTACCAAAGAAAAACACAAATTTCTACTCGCTATAATGGGAAAACACAAATTTCCGCGATGTGAACTCGTTATCGTGAAAAAACATTTTTTCTACAAGGACAACTCGCTACCGTGAGAAAAACACAAATTTGAACTCGTTAATAAGAAGAAAACATGAATTCGAACTCGCTACTAAAGAAAAACACAAATTTCTACTGCTATAATGGGAAAACACAAATTTCCGCGATGTGAACTCGTTATCGTGAAAAACATTTTTTCTACAAGGACAACTCGCTACCGTGAGAAAAACACAAATTTGAACTCGTTAATAAGAAGAAAACATGAATTCGAACTCATACTACCAAAGAAAAACACAAATTTCTACTCAAGTATAATGGGAAAACACAAATTTCCGCGATGTGTGAACTCGTTATCGTGAAAAAACATTTTTTCTACAAGGACAACTCGTTACCGTGAGAAAAACACAAATTTGAACTCGTTAATAAGAAGAAAACATGAATTCGAACTCGCTACTAAAGAAAAACACAAATTTCTACTCGCTATAATGGGAAAACACAAATTTCCGGCGATGTGAACTCAACTCGTTATCGTGAAAAAACATTTTTTCTACAAGGACAACTCGTTACTGTGAGAGAAAACACAAATTTGAACTCGTAATAAGAAGAAAACATGAATTCGAACTCGCTACCAAAGAAAAACACAAATTTCTACTCGCTATAATGGGAAAACACAAATTTCCGCGATGTGAACTCGTTATCGTGGAAAAACATTTTTTCTACAAGGACAACTCGCTACCAGAGAAAAACACAAATTTGAACTCGTTAATAAGAAGAAAACATGAATTCGAACTCATACCAAAGAAAAACACAAATTTCTACTCGCTATAATGGGAAAACACAAATTTCCGCGATGTGAACTCGTTATCGTGAAAAAACATTTTTTCTACAAGGACAACTCGCTACCGTGAGAAAAACACAAATTTGAACTCGTTAATAAGAAGAAAACATGAATTCGAACTCGCTACTAAAGAAAAACACAAATTTCTACTCGCTATAATGGGAAAACACAAATTTCCGCGATGTGAACTCGTTATCGTGAAAAAACATTTTTTCTACAAGGACAACTCGTTACCAGAGAAAAAACACAAATTTGAACTCGCAATAAGAAGAAAACATGAATTCGAACTCGCTACTAAAGAAAAACACAAATTTCTACTCGCTATAATGGGAAAACACAAATTTCCGCGATGTGAACTCATTATCGTGGAAAAACATTTTTTCTACAAGGACAACTCGCTACCAGAGAAAACACAAATTTGAACTCGTTAATAAGAAGAAAACATGAATTCGAACTCGCTACCAAAGAAAAACACAAATTTCTACTCGCTATAATGGGAAAACACAAATTTCCGCGATGTGAACTCGTTATCGTGAAAAACATTTTTTCTACAAGGACAACTCGCTACCAGAGAAAAACACAAATTTGAACTCGTTAATAAGAAGAAAACATGAATTCGAACTCGCTACTAAAGAAAAACACAAATTTCTACTCGCTATAATGGGAAAACACAAATTTCCGGCGATGTGAACTCGCTATCGTGAAAAAACATTTTTTCTACAAGGACAACTCGCTACCAGAGAAAAACACAAATTTGAACTCGTTAATAAGAAGAAAAAACATGAATTCAACTCGCTACCAAAGAAAAACACAAATTTCTACTCGCTATAATGGGAAAACACAAATTTCCGGCGATGTGAACTCGTTATCGTGAAAAAACATTTTTTCTACAAGGACAACTCGTTACGAGAGAAAAAAACAAATTTGAACTCGTTAATAAGAAGAAAAAACATGAATTCAACTCGCTACTAAAAAAAAAACAAATTTCTACTCGCTATAATGGGAAAACACAAATTTCCGCGATGTGAACTCGTTATCGTGAAAAACATTTTTTTACAAGGACAACTCGCTACCGTGAGAAAAACACAAATTTGAACTCGTTAATAAGAAGAAAACATGAATTCAACTCGCTACCAAAGAAAAACACAAATTTCTACTCGCTATAATGGGAAAACACAAATTTCCGGCGATGTCAACTCGTATCGTGAAAAAACATTTTTTCTACAAGGACAACTCGCTACCAGAGAAAAACACAAATTTGAACTCGTTAATAAGAAGAAAACATGAATTCGAACTCGCTACCAAAGAAAAACACAAATTTCTACTCGCTATAATGGGAAACACAAATTTCCGCGATGTGAACTCGTTATCGTGAAAAAACATTTTTCTACAAGGACAACTCGCTACCGTGAGAAAAACACAAATTTGAACTCGTTAATAAGAAGAAAACATGAATTCGAACTCATACTACCAAAGAAAACACAAATTTCTACTCGCTATAATGGGAAAACACAAATTTCCGCGATGTGAACTCGTTATCGTGAAAAAACATTTTTTCTACAAGGACAACTCGCTACCAGAGAAAACACAAATTTGAACTCGTTAATAAGAAGAAAACATGAATTCGAACTCATACTAAAGAAAAACACAAATTTCTACTCGCTATAATGGGAAAACACAAATTTCCGGCGATGTCAACTCGTTATCGTGGAAAAACATTTTTTCTACAAGGATAACTCGTTACCAGAGAAAAACACAAATTTGAACCCGTTAATAAGAAGAAAACATGAATTCGAACTTGTTACCAAAGACAAAACACAAATTTCTACTCGTTTAATGGGAAAACACAAATTTCCGGCGATGTGAACTCATTATCAAAAACATTTTTTCTACAAGGACAACTCGTTACCAGAGAAAAACACAAATTTGAACTCGTTAATAAGAAGAAAACATGAATTCGAACTCGTTACCAAAGAAAAAACACAAATTTCTACTCGCTATAATGGGAAAACACAAATTTCCGCGATGTCAACTCGCTATCGTGAAAAAACATTTTTTCTACAAGGACAAATCGTTACCAGAGAAAAACACAAATTTGAACTCGTTAATAAGAAGAAAACATGAATTCGAACTCGTTACTAAAGAAAAAACACAAATTTCTACTCGCTATAATGGGAAAACACAAATTTCCGCGATGTGAACTCGTTATCGTGAAAAACATTTTTTTCTACAAGGACAACTCGTTACCAGAGAAAAACACAAATTTGAACTCGTTAATAAGAAGAAAACATGAATTCGAACTCGTTACCAAAGAAAAAACACAAATTTCTACTCGTTATAATGGGAAAACACAAATTTCCGGCGATGTGAACTCATTGTCAGGGAGAAAAACATTTTTTCTACAAGGACAACTCGCTACCGTGAGAAAAACACAAATTTGAACTCGTTAATAAGAAGAAAACATGAATTCGAACTCGCTACCAAAGAAAAACACAAATTTCTACTCGCTATAATGGGAAAACACAAATTTCCGCGATGTGAACTCGCTATCGTGGAAAAACATTTTTTCTACAAGGACAACTCGTTACTGTGAGAAAAACACAAATTTGAACTCGCAATAAGAAGAAAACATGAATTCGAACTCGCTACCAAAGAAAAACACAAATTTCTACTCGCTATAATGGGAAAACACAAATTTCCGGCGATGTCAACTCGCTATCGTGGAAAAAAAATATTTTTTCTACAATGACAACTCGTTACCAAAGAAAAATACAAATTTGAACTCGTTAATAAGAAGAAAACATGAATTCGAACTCGTACTAAAAGAAAAACACAAATTTCTACTCATATAATGGGAAAACACAAATTTCCGCGATGTGAACTCGTTATCGTGGAAAAACATTTTTTTCTACAAGGACAACTCGCTACCGTGAGAAAAACACAAATTTGAACTCGTTAATAAGAAGAAAACATGAATTCGAACTCGCTACCAAAGAAAAACACAAATTTCTACTCGCTATAATGGGAAAACACAAATTTCCGCGATGTGAACTCGTTATCGTGAAAAAACATTTTTTCTACAAGGACAACTCGCTACCAGAGAAAAACACAAATTTGAACTCGTTAATAAGAAGAAAACATGAATTTAAAAACACCTTACCGAACCCATCGAAAGTATAAAGCTATCTGATTCAGAGAAATTCTTCAAGCAGTATTCTCTGCATTCAAGCTTATATCAAGCATACATTACTTTCAGACTGGCAATCTGATTATTGTCATCCTAATCAAGTCGCGCAATCGAATTAATTACTTGATCTAATCCTTATTTTCATAAAGAACACACAGAGAGCAAAATAGATCCGTTGGGTGTGAAAGACTGTTTGTGTAAAGGGAGTCATAAGAGGGCAACTAACCCGCTGGCGAAGACATCGAAGACTCAGAGTAGCAATCCTATTTGCTCGTCGTCACTTATGAAGCCATAGTTATTGGTGAAGGACAATCAACTTAGAATCTTTTTGTAATAACTACATCAAAGATCTCTGTTCGCTCCAACATCACAGTGAGAAGAGTGAATCGCTGTGATTACTCTAACGGGGAACCACTCACAAACGCTTATTTACTTCTAAGATCAGATTCTCGCACTTAGTTTATCCGCCACATTATCAATCCTAATCGAGATCTAAGACAAACCAAATTCATACACTTGCACTACTAAGTATCTAATCACTAGTATCATATTTAACAAATAAGTATTAAGAGCTTAATTTTGATTTAATTCGCTTACCAGTCACTCAATGATTGTAGATTGCGGCTTAATGACAGTTATCAGTGGGATTTGGTGGACTATCGCGTAATCGCAGATCGCCGGGTTGCGGTAACTTGTTAACCCAAAGTTTTAAGTGTTAGCGTTTATTCACCCTCTCGAAACTTAACCAAAGCTCTTCAAGTGGACCAACAATTGGTATCGGTTGTTAAGCGTTCGCTTCTGCCTAAGCGAAATCCTACTTGTTGTGCTTGTGAAAATGTTCTTAAAACTTTCTTTCTGTTATCGATTTTCAAAGACTCTGCATCATGGATAACACACAAAGATGCTGTAACTATATCGATGTGTTCTCAGATATGTATTTGATGCAGTATAAACGCTGAATGCAAGCTACCTTGCACGCAATCTCATGATTTATATCGCATGGAATGTATTTAATCGTGATGGACTACCTGAGATTACTACAAGGCACAAGTGGGTGATACAACCGAGCAGCATTCCTAAACCAAAAGAGAATGAAATGCGTGACATAAAAATAGCAAACTCCTCAACAATATTAAGTTATTGACATCATTTATAGAACCTGATAGCAATATGTACATGAAGGTTAAAAGATTGCAAAACCGCAAATGGAACTTTGGGACAAGATAATAGCTTGATCGCGAGCAGGCACTGGCGAAGGTGCTAAGAATGCAATCATATGGCTGTAAAGAGATCTCCAAAGTTCAAGATGTCGCCAAACTGAAACCATCGAGCAAATGGAATCAAGATTTAATGTCGCTCGTGATGGAACTTACCCTACCGAGTGTAAGTTATTCAAAAGAAGAAATAAACACCGTAAAATCTGGAAGGCTCTACTCACAAAGATGTTTGGAAAATGAAGGTGATCGCTAATAGAAGAAATGAGAAAGTTAAAAATGGTTAAGACACTCTTCAAGTTGTTTTCGTATCTCGCAAGCTTATGAATTTAGCAAAAGCTCTGTACCGAGATCTAAAAGGAAGAGCCAAAGACCACTCGTGATTGGTCGCTTTCCACATCGTAGAAGAAACATCTAGAGGACAGATGATCCCACTGGATGAGATGCAAGAGGCACTGTGGGACTGGCTCCTCCCGAGCAAGAAAATCAGACGATGAAAGCACAGAAAGGCCCCTTCGCAAGAAACTTTACAAAGAGGTCAATGGAAAAGAAAGGAAAGAAGAATCAAAGAAAGATAATGACTATCCTGTACTTTCATTGTAAGAAACCGAGACAATTCCAAACTGGCACCGTCTCCGAAAGTTAAAACAAAGTAAGGAACTCCGATTATCTTTTGCTTCAACCTGCCAAGAAGCCTGGACACTTTGTGACTGATTGTCCAGGCCTCTTTGAGACTCAAGAGTCAACAGAAGACTATGGCAAGAAGCGCTATGGTTCATCAAGATGAATCCTGGTATGGCGGAATCGAAGATGAAATGAATCGATGATGACATCACCGGGTTAATTCTTGTCCTGGAAGATTATGCTTTGATGGCCAATACGGATGAAACTGGCGAGTGTATACAACATTGTATCCATCAATACTCCCTACCGGAAGTTGATTGTGTAATCAACTGTGGTTCAGACTTCAGAAATTACGACAATAATGAGACTTTGATGCCATCCTTAATCAAGCGAGGATGTAATCTGAATGGCATGAGATTGTGAAAGCCGAAAGAGTTAGTTCTTGGATTAAGTTTGGAAGATTGAAAGCTGAATTTAAGAGTTCTCAAAGGTAAGGAAAGATGTTGGATGTAAATCGATTATGGCTGGCTGATCATCCGGAATAGCCGAAGATCACTCCTGAACCATCTTGCCCTTTCTAATGCGTACAAGTCTGCAAGTCCCTAATGGTGATAAAACGAGGTTTGGATTTGGGACTTAAGCAATCCAAAGAAGTAGATCCAGCAAGAGATTCTCGGAACTTAAGACAGGGTGAATTCCTAAGTTTGTACCAAAGACAAGATCCAACTCAAGTAAGGTTGAGCAAGAGAAACCTCAGGGAGAATACTTTAAAGAAGCAAAATAAATCAAAAGAAGTCCATGACTCCTAATAAAAAGCGAACAAATCTAAAAATAATTCTTCGGATCTTCTGAACTGCGATCATAGAAGACCGGCTTACCAAGTCTCTTTAGGACCAATAAATAGTAAGGAAGTCGAAATATTCCAAAGATAAGAATCCCAAATCTAAAAAATGTTAATCATTCAAGTGGATACTTATCTAGAGAGAAAGTGTAGATCGTTCTCACCGATGATAATTGGAATATTCCACCACCTCGGGCCGATACAATCGCTATTAAGTATGACTCATCTTTGCCAGGTATTCCCCAATAATGGAGGATAAGCAAAGGACTACATTGAGAGGACTTATAAAAGGCCTCGGCCAGGACCCCATTGAGACTCCATACCTATTGCACTGTTCAATGTGAGCAAACAACAAATAGCACATACTATTGCTTCACACATAAAAGTCACTTCTAAACAATATTCCTAGGCAAAAGGCGGTAAAAACATATATGAATCTTACACAACCTAACGTAAGAACTTATAGAGGGGCAGAATACGTATATGAATAAAAGTATTTATTAATTTTAGAGAAGACCTTGCAGGAAACTTACCAAAAGTCATGCCTCACCATTGTACCACTATGATTCAGACAGGTTTGGTAAGTGCTTTATTAGAAATAGCTTCCGTTTTAAATTTATGAACCCGAACACCCTAAGCATAAGGTTTGTAGTATTGAGGTATTGAACGTGGTCGTCCTAAGGGAATCTAATGTTTCACTTGGACAGCGTCGATTTATTCTATCGACTATATCACAAGCATTATCTAAAACTAATATCTATACTAACTATAATATAAAAAACGGCGAGGTAAAGCTAAGTAAACTAAAGCGGGGAAACGGGGAAGGTGCGACTATGAATGGCGTTCAGCTCTATGCCGTTCTGTCAACTGACGAATCTAAAACGAGAAAATATCTGAAGCTTGATGCAGGTAAAAGCTGTGTGGTTTGAGCACAAACTAAACTGAAGCAAAAAGCAACGAACTTTCTTATAGATATAAAGAGGCATGTAAGGCAACAAGGATCCACCAAACAGCCACCAACCAACCAAGTTATGAAGTTAAATTAAATTTCCTTCGTGTAGTCTAAACTCTAAATTGATCCCCAATTCCTTTCTCACCAAATTTACTTGGGAGTTTGTTTCTTTCTAAAATTAAAACAAACATAACAATGAAAGAACATGATCATGGGATCTTGCCTCAGAATCTCCTGCCCAATAAATAATAAACAATCTCTTGAATTGTTATTAATCATGATCAAAAGCACGGGTACATATACGAAGCTACACTCATTAAAATTCAAACAGCTAAACATTTCGTGAATTTCTCAATCTAATAAAACAAACATTCAAATCTATTCAATTGATATGAAAATAAAACTCAAACTCACTAACAATGCACCACTTGAAAATCACTTGAATTTGTGATAGTGTTGTGTTAGCTTCATCCCGTTGTCCCCTCATGCGAACTGCTTAGCCCTCGATAAGTAATGATCAGAAAGACAGAATTGAAGGCAGCTAAGACTAATCTTCTTATGTATGTTTGAGTAGCAGATCTTTCTACATGTTAAAAGATGCGCGGCCGGATTATACGAGTGATATTTAGTGGTTTCCTCATGCTACCAAGTATTTATGAATTTACCCAATGCGGCTTGGGTTGAAATCGGTGTGGTGCTCCGTCCTGCTTCTCTTGACGCCGTCCACTAGCTGGCAATCTTCGAATCGGGCGAGAGTCGCGATCAAACGCTCCGTCATGCCTTTGTCAGGAGCGCTGCGTCCTTTAAAAACTACATCAATCCCCTGAATCCTTCACTTCATGGGACGCCCGTCGCACTACCAGGCCTTGATCCAGCTGGGCCAGAACCCTCAAACTCTGCTCATTGATTATAAGTCTTCATTCCAATCTCCAGTTATGCATCTTTAAACTCCTTTATTTAACATGCAAGCATACATAGCGGTAAGAGCAACGAAAGCAAAGTGTAAAATCGCATACACAAATAAATAAAAACTACATAAACAGCCTGATTTTCACACTCTAACAAATTCTAAACCCATTCTTCCAATTTATCCTTTAAAGAAGTGATTTTCTACAAAATTACTAAAACACTGGAAGATATTATTACTGAAATAACTCTGATAAAAACCATAAAATTAGTAGTGAACAACTCCCCATTACTAGAAACCTTTTGTTAGTCCGAACAAAACAATCAAAACAAGCCTACTTTCCTTACCAATCCACTTAGATCCCTAACTCACGTGAACAAAAGATACAACAAGCACTGTGAAATAATACCAACATAGAGATAGATTAGAGGTGTGTGCCAGCAAGCCATAATCTTCACACAATCCTCTCAAACAAATATCCTCTCAAATAATCTTAATGACTACTCCTAGGTATAAGCAAAAATCGTTTCACACAAAGTCTTCCCAAGGCACTCGGTAGGATAGTCCTATAGCATATCATTGCAAGCTTATACTGGGTATGAGTTCAATGATAACAAAGTCTTTAATTTTTTCACTTCCTTTCTTTCTGCTCTTTGGCTGTCGACATCGAATGAGCTCATACCTCATTATAGTGTAATAGAGGATGTTTCGGGATAACACCCTACCTTACTCAAATCATGAGTAGCTTTTCTGGCCCACCGTCGCCAGGCTTTTGTGGTAAATGCGTAAAGGAATAGGAAATTTCGAGATAATGCCTACCGCACTCCAATCATTAACGAATTTCTACACACCCATTTATTTACTATTATCGAAACTTTTCCAAAAACATTAATTACGTCTTCACTTATCACATTCAAACTTTCCAGATATTCACAATTTTCAAATTCCCAGACTTAGGTGTTACTTCTTTGCTACTATTAAGCATATTCAAATCCTCTGAGATAAATCACTAAAATAGTGAAAGGATGATACCAAGGTATTTGCTTCCAATATCAAAGGCATTCATGGATTATGGAAATGAATACTATCTCATATCGATGAAACAATACTATAACTATCTCACAGGTTACTGTGAAAATCATCACGAAGCTACAACTAACGACAACACATGTTTAAATTACATACTCAAGATTTACAATTATCCAAGTTTGTTTTGAAAATTTTTAAGGTATGTCGAGAAAATCACATTTACTAAGTAAATATAAAGTACAGATAAATGTAAATATAGAGCACCCCCATTACCTCTAACGACATTATGTCCTGGAATGTACAAGTAAAATAAAAGAATGCATACCGGGCTTTTCAAAGTGGGCAGCCAGGTCGTAGGTCAAGGTAGTGAGGTCGTGCCGGAGAATGAATAAACAGCTGCACTAAGTATCGAGGCAGGACAACATTGAAAGTAATAACTTGAAAACTCGCTTCAAACGCATTCATAACACTCGCCATAACATATAATCTCTGTGGTACAGAAATTTATATTAGTAAACATGTATACACATTAAAACAACCACAACAGGGGACAAGGAGAACTAATACCTAACCTGCTACCAAGGTTTTATTCCTAATAACTAAAACTCAACTACAAAGAAATACTTAAAAGACTAAGTTTGCCCTCCTAGTAGCGCTAGCTATTCATTGTCATTAAGCTTGATGGGATGTAAAGCAAGTCCAGCACCGGATCGCCACTTGGGTTTTAGGGCTAACCATTTCTTTGCCAGGAATCAGAGGTATTGGGATCGGAAATGGTTTGCATACAACAACAAGTCATAGTCATTGATAAGATCAAGAAATTTTCTTTCCACACACACGGACTCTTTTCTTCTTGTTCTTGACCCTCGAGTTATTGTAGGTATGCCCGCTGTGCTCGGGGAGTATTGACAAGCAGGATCTGCCATGGATAGGGGGGTAATAATGCCATCCATCCCTCTCAAGAAGTCGGATGGAATCTCTTCACAAATTAACGACTCAACCGTTCCATTTCTCTTTTGAAAGTATAAGATCATTAGCGTTTTCCTCGGGTTGCCCAATATACTTCTTAATCCATGACCAGTAACACAAACAGTTGTCCCTTGTACCTTTCAACGAATGGCTCCACCAGGATGAGACATCCAGAATCTCAGCGGCCGGACCATCTAGATTTTGGCTTGCCGGCAAACAAGTGGAGGCTTCTATTATAAAGCAAAGCCATGTCACTTACTTTGAACTCCTCGATCCATGATCTTGGCATCATGGAGTATCTTAGTTCTTTCTCTTCGACGATTTGCATTTTCTCACTTAGCTCTGCGAGTCTAAATTCGTGAGCTCATTTTAATTGTAATAATCCCTCTTTACCCCACGATTTAGCTGTCAAAATTCCAAAATTTAGTATTGATTTTAAAGCTCTCAGCCTCCAGCCGACTGCAGATGGCATGGCTTGCCATTGACCATTTGGAAGGGTAGCGCACCATAGGGGTCTTAAGCGGCGGTCGCGAGCAGGCCTGGGCGCGCGTCATCCAACCTGAGACTCCGGGGCTGGATCTATTTTGAGTTCACTGGCCTTTTAAAAATTCTTTTTAAGGCTTTGGTTAGTTTATCTCGACTTGTCCATTTGTTTGGGGATGATACGGTAATCTGATTTGTGTCTAACACCCATATTTCTCAAGAACTTTATCAATGACGGCGTTGTTATAAAATGAAAGTACCTTAAATCACTAATGGCGGCTCCTAGGATATCTCAATCAAGTGAAGATATTCTTTTGCAAGAATTTCTTCACAACTTTGTGATCATTCAGACTGGGTGGCTGGCTGCCTCCACCCACTTGGAGGCGTAGTCTGGCTACTGCATTTGCGAATGTATTTATTTCCACCACCTACGATGGAAAGAGTCCCCGTAAATCAATTCCCATAAATGGAAGACTTCGCATTTCTAAATTATTTCTATGTGGCATTTCCATCCCTATTACTCGCCTCCCACCCTTCTACGCTTTTATCGCAACTTGTCACCAAAAGAAACTATGGCCTCAGCAAGAGTACGGCCGATGAAGTCGGCTTGAGATTTTACCCATTTGTCTTGGGTGTTCCGTGAGTGTGTCTCCCGCGGGACCACTGCCGACATTGAACCTCCAGAATATCCCATTGCTCATGTTCCTGAACACACCTTCTAAGCAAACTCCGTGCTTTGCTGCACTGTGATGTAGATGAGGATCCTCCCACACGAGATATTTTAGGTCGTAGAAGAACTTCTCTTCGATCGTCATTACTTTCTAAATACCCCACTCAAGTAAGTGAGTTAGCGTAATCGACCATAAATTACTTGCCTATTTCAGACAAGCTTCATCAATTGCTTTCGGTGGAAATCAATGCCTATTTCTTGCCAATTTCGCCACCCTCATTTTACTAGGCGCAGACGGATGATCAGCCATACACATTACTCCACTACCATGCTATCTCTTTGATCTCAAGGTCAAACTCTCGCAAGGTTATAATCCATCACGGAGGTAACCTTGGTTTGGGATCTAGCACATCCCTTAAAGCGCAGCATTGTGGTGGTCGCGTAGTGCGGTCCAAACTTCTGACTTAGGACCCTAGAAGGTAACCACTAAACTCTGTCGATAGCAAAACGGCCAGTGGGGAATTCTTTCTCGGTCGTGGTGAAGTGGTATCGGGTCGGTCTACGTCATTTAGATAGTGAATGGGCCGCAAAATTTTATCAATTCTTTGACCTAAACCACGCGTATTCGCAGAAAGTGCAGAGGCATCACATAATAATTCAAAAGGTTTAGTCGATTGAGTGCGATTAAGATAAAAGAATTTGGAGAGCACTTCCCCTTCCCGAGGTAGGGTTAAGACTGCTTTTGCATTTCTCATCAAACAAAGAACGCAACATCATCACTGCTAGCGTGAGATAAGGTTTGGCTATCAGGAAAAGTCCTTAATAAATACGCACGTAGAACCAACGCAGCAAAGAGACCGCATGGCACCTCTTTGTGATGCTTCTGGGTGCGACATTTTTCAATGACTTCTACCTTAGCCTTATCAACTTGAATACATACGGACACCTTGTGTCCTCGAACTATCCAACTTCATCTACTAGAAAATGGCATTTCTCGATTCATGCTAAATTCTTTTCATACGGCGTTGTATGGTACCGCTATCTAGATTCTCCAAGATCTCAATAAAGCTATCGCCAGAGACCGAGAAGTCGTCAGTAGAGACTTCCGTACATTTCTCTGCTCGTCCATGAAAATGGGCCAGCATGCACCGTTGAAGCGATTCTTTGGTGTATCACCATAACCTTAAGAGCGGCACTCGCGAAAAGCAAAAGTGCCTCGATGGACACGTAAACGTAGTCTTCTCACAGTAAATTTAGAATTCGATGGTCATCTCGAGGCAACTGTAATATCCATCGAAAACAATGACTACTTATGACCACTCAACTCTGATATAATTTAGCCAACGAAGGCGGTGCGGAAAATGGACTTTAGCGGTGACTTCATTCAATCACGATAATCGTCTGAGACTCTGCAGCCGAGTCACAGAGCGTAAAACTATCTCTTCACCTTTAATTCTTTCCAGCAGTGATACCTCCATTCTTTTTGGCATAACTTCGGTAGGACTAACCTACTCAATGTCGGGCGATTGCATGAATAATTCCCTTGTCTAACCACTTCCTAACTTCTTTCTTGACAAACTTCCCCGTGATATGCGGATTAGGCCTTCATTGAGTTTGTCTTACTTTCTCTTAGTTCTCTCCGCCGAGTTTTATGTGATGCACACATCGGTAGTTCCTCGGATATCACCCACTCACCAACTTAGCGCCGAGGATGTTGCCTTTTTTTTCAAGCACTTTTATACGCGAGTGCTTCTTGCTCTGAACTGAGTTTCTTAAAGAGATGATCCAAGGTAACTTTGTCACCATCCTTAAGAAAATGTGTGTACTTAAGTGTGTTGCAGGCAGGTTTAAGCTCCAAGTGGGTGGGTAGTTTGCTCAACATCGAGTTTTGTCAGGCCACCTTTTTCCTTATGGGCTTGAAGTGGTTGGATCGAGAGAGTACCTCATCTTCCTGAGGTGCAAGCCCCAGAAAAGGTAATCTGGATCACATCATCCGGGTGGATGCCTTAGGTGCCAAGCATTCCGCTTCTCCTTCTCGTGCTTGATCATCCTTCTCAACTCTTCTTCTTCTAGCTCCTCTGCTGCCAGTCAAGTTCCCAATCATCAATTTCCCAGCGATTAGTCTCCTCTCCAGGAAACTCACTTCATCCCAACTACCCATGGTGTAAGGCCTCTTACTGTAAATTTAAAGTCTTCGATGCAGCCATTTCATTCAAATCATCACCAGTTGTTTGGGAATCTCCGTAACACTTGTTCATTAATTAAAAAGCGGGCTCATTTGTTGCTTGAGCAAGTCGTGAAGACTGACTCAAACCAGTGACTGCCGTCTATGAACGAAATGGTAAGATGGCAGGTCCACAACAACTTGATTCTGAATATTTATAGCTTTGAAAACACTCCCATATCTCTGACCCAAACTCTGTCAGCTTAGAGTTGGCATCTTTCTTCTGCCCTCATAAATTGCTTCAACGGTCTAGATTTCTTAAATCAAGGTTTCCTCGGGACTTTTCCCTCGTGTGAAGGCAGCAGATGTAACATCGACTTCTAAAGCGTAATCTGCCCCTTTACAGAATTCACTGAGAAGTGGCAAGGAGGTATCCAAAAAGGTCAGGCCGAGGAGTTGGGGGCATCTTTGTCAGTGGGATGGTCTCAAGATAGCCTAGATTCGGGTAGGGAGAAGCCAAGCCTCCAACATGGAGGGCGACATTGGCAACACAACAGGTGTTTGGGCGGCAGATTTCATCTACCATCTCAGAAATAGCATGCTCGCATTCTTTGCTCCCCAAACTGGGCTTTTTATGTATCGCTCAATGGTACCACATTTGTAACAGAGGCCACTGAAATGCCTGGGACGTTTTTAGACATGTAGCCTTCAATCTCGTGAAGATCCCGAAGGTCTCGAGAGTCACTCCTCTGCAGTAGCAACTACATGCAGAACCATAGAGCAATCTTCTCACCAAAACTATTCCGCCATCCCATGAAGAAGCTGCCTCCAATACAAACTTCATTAAGATACTTGGACATTTAGGTATTTGATTATTACCTCATTAGGGGTATACTCACTTTGGTATCTCTAAGCATCCTCCTCACACCATTATATTAACTGCCACGCATCGAGGGTACTCTTTCTTCTTGGTGGATGCGGAAGGAGCTTCATTATCATTATTCATGGCTTGATTTTTTGTGGTCTTCGTCTTCCCTTATCATTCATCTGCTAAACTTTTCCTCCCTCTTCTTTGTGAAGTACACTCACTGGCCTACTCCTCATTTCTCCTCGGAGATCATTTCCGTGCCTGAAGAGTCATCGTTTAAAACCTCATAGCACATCGGGCCGTTGCTCTTCGGTATTTAACCCACGATTACCGCTACGAACTTATGGCGCTAGGAAGGCCAACAAGCCTCCGACATCTTTCCGGGTCCCACACCCTTACCTTACTCCTTAAAGTAACCTCTATTCCACTTCTTCGCTCCCATAATCCTATCGAGGTGTGATGGCAAAGGTAAACATTGATATATGTTTCAGGATTTCTTTATTATAACTTCTGAAGTTTACAAATAGAATTACATTGCTTGCCGATCACGCCCATCTGACCAACTCCTGCCTCTTCTGTTGAGTCACCGACACTAAGTAGCGGGAGTCTTCACTGTGTCCAGCAACTCCTTGAACTTGTATTTGGGGACACAAGAGGTGGGTTTCAGTTTATGAGGTTAGTTTTTGATTCCAACCATCTTGAGGTCACTCAGAGTTAGGATTGTGAGAATGATTAACCACGCGGGAGGTGGTCTTTGATAACTCGGAAATGGGCTGAAGGTTTGGAATTTGACGGGCAGGTGAATGTGCGATGGCTTGATTAAGATTTGGGACATTAAAATCTGGAATAATTCGAGGTTGATTGGAAGTTTACGAAGGGTTGGCTTATGACTCTCCATTAAGTTTACTTCGCACATCAGTGTCGTTTCCCTTTGCATTTCCGAAAGGTAATTCATCATTCTGTTTGCCCTTACTTGTCAGCTGCATTTGTAACTCGGCAATTTGCCACTGGTGCGCCCGTTTGAGCAACCCTAGCACCTTAGTCTCTGAGAATTACTTCATGAGCATTCCTTTCTTATTCCCAAAACAACATTTAGTCTTCCCAGAACTTGACCACGTATTGGTTCTTAGCTATGGTCGCCATACCACTGAAGCGGCGTCATCACACTCCCCAGGAATGATCCATGAAGCAATTGAATCTAGGAAGTCTCTATTTGGATTTGAGGAAACACCTCTCTTGTGGAAATAACTCTAGTGAGCTTTCATGCCCACCTTCCATCCATGGTCAGGCAACTTCATAAATCAACAGATTTAAGCCCATCCCGATACTTTCCCACACTCTCACCCACAAGTTGTTCTTAAATGTAGCTCTCCTCCCTTTTCATATCGCATGATTATCGGGTGAGACAAACTTCGGGAGCAAAAGGTTCTTTTGACATCATTCCAGGTAATGGAGAGAATGATGGTAGGTATCAGTTTTAAACCAACGCTTTGCTTCAGACTGTAGAGCAAACGGGAAGAGTTTTAGATTCCGACAATCTCGTAATCAACACCAGGATAGTGACTTGCTTCGCAGATTTGAGCGGCGTGGACAAGAAGTCTTGAGAGATCTTCATCAGCGAAGGCTATGAAAAGAACTATTACGGATGATCTTACCACTCCATTTTTCAGATCGAAGTTAAAAGCACGCCCCATGTCCGGAGGGTGATAGCGTGAGTCAATCAAAGTTATAAATGCCAGACCACCGCAAACCAATACTAGCAAGAGGATTAGGCCCATCACGGTATAGCCATCTGGTAGATCGAGGCTCGATCCTACGAGAGACCAATTATGAGGTACTTGCATATATAAACAATTAATTAAACATGTCAAGGACATAGAGGCGGCTCACGACCAACATAAAGACAAGAAAGGTAAAGACACGACTGACACAACGTAATTAACCTCCCAATTATAGTTCTCCTATCGCTTGGACCTAGACAATTTATATAATAAACCGAATCTTGTTAACTGTCAACTGCTTGTATTCATCTTAGATTACATGGAGTCATCCCTTAAACTTGACTTGAGCACCCGGTTAGGTCGCTAGATCAATGTGATATTGTTACGTGATTCTCGCTTTAGTGCTCCATCTCATATAACTTTACAATGCGCCACGACTTATGGATGCCGATATTAACTGCATACCTCGTCCGCAACACCTTTGTTGGCGATTTCCTAGACGATTACTCAAGCTCTCGCCCAACTAGCAATTACCAAGTTATAGTCTCATGCTAATCTACGACGACGATAAGCGGTGCATGCAATTCCCAAATATAAACCTACCTAGATAACGCCGAACGTCCAAGATCAATTCATAAGCCTACCTAAGAGTTTTATATCGGTATTTCCTTTTACACGTTTTAATTAAACTAAGCGAGTAACGAGCCATAGCCATACCTACCGAGATAATAAATTCTATTAAGTTAACCTAACCATAAAGACGTGGCTATTTAACGGATGAAAACAGGGGGCTCGGTCGACCGAATATAGACACTCGGTCGACCGAATGACACCATTCGGTCACCCGAACGATTTCATCCCCAGATTCAATCCCGGAATATATATTTCTCGCGTTTCATCATACGAGCAGTAAAACAAGAATTGTAAAGTATTCATATAAACTAACATAGATACGCATTAATTAAACAATGCAGATTCATGAATAGACGTTAAACATATGACGTAGGTTATGGGATCCTCATAGACAAGGCTTCGCCACATCTCGACGCGTCATAGCCTAGATCTACATCATCTAGCTATGAATTAACTAACTCAAACGATAAAGCATAATTGGGAGGGATTAATTACTTAAAAGAAAGAAATAAAATAAAGGCTTACATATTGCAGCCCTTAAATTGTCGAAACCTTCAATAAACTACATTGTATCAAAGCTATAAAATTGAAGAAAGAATGAAGGATATGTTGGTGTATTTTTGTGTGTATTACAATTCTCGTAGTCGCTTGCTTATATAGAGGTTTTTGCCGACTTAGGGTGGTTCTAGAAGATAAGCACGATTAAAGCCGAAAACCAACCCAAACCGAGGCTCGGTCAACCGAGAGGTGACACTCGGCCGATCAAGCATCGAGGCCCGGCCGACCGAACCTAACTTTTCACGCGTCAATCGCTTTTCTCGCCTATCTTGTTCCCCATCGCACGCTTTCTGTTGATCTCGATTAATCTCTCATTTATCTCTTGATTAATGCTCCGATTTTCTTCCTTCTTTATCTTGATATAATTGATTGAATGACATTAATCCTCTCGATTTGTTGTGATCTGCAAAATCAATAATTATCACACAATAAATCGGCTTTAAATAATAAAACAGCTAAATACCAATTTACATAATATAAATCACATAACATTAAATATTAAATATAAACATGTGATTTAATATGAAATATATATTATTAATCTCGATTTAAGGTCAACGTTGATGACTTTTACGGGTATAATTTGACCGTCATCAACTACCCCCACTTAGACTTTGATCGTCGAACAAATTATCAATAAGTCATTCCCAAGACAACATTTTTATGGTCAAATCATACTTACACAAGAAACTCAAGTCAACTCATACTAGTCATGCTTATAAGATATCCATTATTCACTACTCACTATGAATCGCAGTTGACGTGTGCATGTGCATTAGGTTTTATATATTCGTAGCAAGATTGTAAAGCCGCGCATCAGAATTCAACCCACCAACTTCAGATTCATACTTCTTATGCCTTTAAATTTTTGAAGCACCAGAGCACAAGCAAGAGCTTTATCTATGGTTTTTTGACTCTCGTGAATCGAGTACTACTCAAAAAGCCTCCCAAAGAGTTGAATATTCTTTCATATCTCATATTTTTCAAATACTATTAATCTCAAGGAAGAAAACTTTTGGTAGTGATCCTCATTCATCACGATAAGCATCGAATACCTACTCAGCGGCAGGAGCTACTTTTGGTGAAAAATATTACTACAAGCGGTGTTCATTTCATTTGCTAAAACACAGTACGCGATCTCAGTTTATTATTCCGCTTTGGTTGTTACTGTGGTGACAAAAATACATCGACCAATAGACATTGATACCCAAGTTTACATAACCAATAATCTACGCGATATTTTAATAATTTTTTCTAGCCATTATTATAATTCGCTTGCCCGGTATACTCGATTCACGATTTGAGTAGTTGAATAATAAATAACTTCTGTGCAACAACAGGCGATGAATATCCTTAAATTTATACTTAGCATAAGTATCAGTGGCGATCTCTTGATACTCCTTGCAACTTCTGGTTCCTTTCCTATCAGTTGCCAGCTAGAAACTCACGATTTAAGATGCATTTAGATACATATTATCAGTATTTATTAAAATTTTCTCAATTTTGTACCGCTTTCATTCAATTTTCAATTATAACATAACATATTTCGATCCTCTACCCCCCACTTAACACATGGTATTGTCCTCAATGACACAAAAATAAATGAGAAGTTAGAAAAGACTTATCTGAAATGGCTCTCAAGTAAAGGAAAAAGATCAGAGTAAATTTCGAAGACGCTGCGAAAGTATGTAGAAAAACTCAGATAATGGTTAAACCTCAGCGGCTTGAATAGACAATACCGTATGTCGATGGAGGTTATAAAATAATGCGGGCAAGAATGAGGAATGTAATACATAAAAGCGAGTTTAAACCACTTTTAATTTTATACAACCAAAAGACAAAGAAAAATACTAAATAGAAAGAAAAATAAACAAACAGCACCAAGGATGATGAATTAATTAAATCATAAACTCCTCCGCCTTTAAGTATTCTTAAAACCGGTGGAGAAGATGAAGATCAAAAAGCATTACCGACGTGGGAAAACACGAGGGTGACTCGATCGGTAAAGGTATTCAATCCAGAGAAACTTAGTATATAACATGGATTGAATCATAATTTTCTTCTTCAAAATAAATCAAATACTTGATGCCAGAAACTTCTCGCTTGCATTTGGATATCAACAACTGGTGGAGATGTAGCTACTCTTCTAGAGTTACTAATAACCCAATGTATCTTTGAAAGCCACAAATCATTATCAACAAGGTCGGATCGGGTGAGATGATTCAGAGCAAAACTTATCATCTACAAATGCCGGAATAGAGCGGAAAAAAAAAAATCTAAGAAATTAAACACCGGTAAAAGATAAGTTGTACTTCTTGATCAGACTAAAAATCTTTAAAATCTAGCTAGAATTCAGAGCTACACTACCCCAACTAGGATCATGTGAAAATCAAAATGATAAAAGATAATCGACAAAAGCTTAGTAATACGTCAAATTCCATGAGCAAAAAGGGATTTTGTAAACAAAATGGTGTCGAGAGTACTGATCGGTTTTGGAAAGATACATATATGGTGGGAAGAAAAGATAAATCTATGGGTAAGAAATTGTGTTTTGGGTAGGTTTAAACATGTTTAAATGAATCGGATTGGGTGGGAGAGTGAAGCCTTGGATGGAAGAAAGAGAGGCGAAGGAAAGGGATAGTTAGAAATGAATCAGCTGATAGAGGTGGATTAGTGGGAGAATCGAAAGGCTGAAGTGGTGAAAAAGGATAAGCTGAAAGGATAAGGGTGGCTGCGATGAATGGTGCGCACTAATTTTGAATTTTCACTTGGATCACCATTCTAAAGATGTTGGAAGTCGTAATTTCAAAATTATCTCTTTTTTGGTTCCTGGCACTAATCATTCTGTCAGTTACATTTTCGTGTAATTCTCAAGCTCTCTTAGTAACCCCATCTTAAGGGTGGATTGCTAAATTTCCTTTTCTTTAGCAGTTTCTTGACTCTCCTACGGAACTCTAATTCGCGTGACCTATATTGATAAAAAAAGTTTTGGTACCATCCATATTATTATTACCATCAGAACACAACAAAATAAAAAACCTGTTGATATGTCACGCTATATTGTTTGACTCCAAAACCTAAAAATCCTAAAAAAGAATCTCAAGGGTTTTAAAGTAGTAGTTCTGAGTTTAAGAATCCCCACTGGCTTTCCAAAAAATATCCTTTGTCAGGTCATCATTCTTGGAGCCACGGTGATATGGCCCCCTCCCCAGAAACCTTATAAGAGGTGGAGCTTTTCGGCTGTGCTGATTAATACCATTCTTTGGGTTGCGAGACCAGAAACCACATTTATCCATACCATTTGTCCAAAGTTCTTACCTTGCCTCTCATTTTGGTAATTAGTGAATTCTAAGAAATTCGTGTTCAAATTACGGTTTTGGCCTAATAACTAGAAACAATGAATTTAGTAATTCCGAATAAGGTCGGTTGTGGTAGAGCAGTCTACTTCGTCTTATTGATTAGTTTATACGTGATAACAGGCCAATCGTCAAGATTAAGCCCGCTTAGCTTGAAGGCTTATCGCTATGCTAAGTCATCGGCTACTCACAAACATTACATCACCCGTGGAGGGGAGTTGACAGCCGGGCGCTCAGGTTAACCTTCGCCCACCTAAGGAGCGAAGCCATTTCGAACCTATCTTCCGGAATTCTTCTGATTTCTAAATTGTCACCCAAATCAGAATCTCGCTTACGTTTGCTGTTGGGATCTCACCGAGAAGCTATCACCATAAACATCAGCGAAAGGAAAAAAAGATAGTGTTCTCTCTCAAAACTTCCAGCGCCTTGCTGAGATGCGAATGCTTAGCCTACACACCATGTTGCTCGACAGCCCGGCAGGAAATCTCATTAGGATATTGGCAATGAGATTTTAGCAACTATGCAGGAACTCTGAGATACTTTTTTCACTGCTTCCTTTCAATACTGCTATATTTCCCTACACCTCTGAATGAGATAGATTTAAGTGCAGAATCTTCCACGCTAATAAAATTAATCTTGCAGAAACGACTCAGGGCTAAGATTCATTCCCCAGTGGTATATATATGAGGCCAACATATGCTCAAAAACCAAAAGGTGGTAAAACATAAACAAAAAAAAGTAGTACCTTGCTCTCAACATTATACTACGAAGGAATTTACATATCTTGAGGTACTTTAAAAATTATTAACACTCATTACTTTTTCCCATTATGGAGTCAGAGTCTATTAATGTTGTCAAGTTATTTTCTATAAGTGGCAGCCAGAAAAATTGCGGCAGGATTATTGTTTCTCTGGTTCTGCAAGCGAGGAAAACAAAATAAACAGTTTATAAGATCGATTTTAACATGGTTTGGCTACTGTTACTATCGACTTTACGGATTAAGCATACGAGGATAAAACAGACTGCGAAATTCCGCACTAAGAAGAGCACAAGTCGAAACCGTAATATGTAATTTAATACAACGTAACATATTACTAAATTGTAAATTGGGCGATCGAACAGGTCTCGGCTGATCATTGAAATTTTATTTTTTTATATTTTTTTTTATATTTTGTCGAATTTTCGTAGAATGACCGTACGACCAGAGTGACTTCAAAACGTAAAAGCCTAATTCTAAATGTAAGCTTTGACATGAATAAGAAAATTGTTTATATATCAAATTGACCGTTGGTTCCCCGCAGCGGGCGCCTAAAAACTTGATGACGTGGTCAATCGGGTTATAAAATACTTGACATGTGTAATCCAATACTAGTAAGAGGATTGCGACCCGTCCGCAAAAGTATAGCCATAAAGGACCAGAGCTCCATCCTACAAGGAACCAATTGCGCAGTCATTTCATATATAAACAATTAATTCGACATGTCGAGGAGAGGAGAAAGTGGGTTCACGACCAACATAAAAATTTGAAAGGCCAAGATACCTAATTTATTACAAACGTGAGTAACCTCCGAATTATAGTGTTTTATCGCTTTGACCTGAACAACTCTCCTCGCCCGAACCTATTACTTTGTAATCCACAATCAGCTTGTATCTATCTCAGATTAGCTACAAGAGTCATCCCTAAACTTGACTTAGCACCGTTGAGTAGCTGAATCCAGCGTGATATTGTTCGCGTGACTTCGCTTTTTAGTACCTCGGCGTTCTGCTATAACTCGCGACGCTTACGACTTCTGCCGATGTCGATGTTAACATTGCACCTCGTCTCGACAAATATTATTTTAGTTAGGCGTATTTCCTAGACCCATTACTCAGGCTCTCGTCGCTTCTAGCAATTACTGCTATAGATCTCATGCTAATCTCACGGCGTACGTATAAGGTGTAAATACGAATTCCCCAAATACTCGACTCTACGGAATAGCATTTGAGCACGTCGAAGATCAATTCCTTCTGAAGCTCATTTAAAGAGTTTTATATAGGTATTTTCCTTTTTACACGCTTTTAATTAAACTAAGTTAGTGGCGTAGCTACATAGCCATACTTCCACGAGATAATAAGATTCTATTAAGTTAACACAACCATAAAGACGTGGCTATTTAACGGATTTGTAAAACAGTGGCTCGATCGATCGAATATAAACCTTTCAGTCCGACTCAATGGCTTTCCATTCGGTCAAATTTTAGCGATTTCATCCTGCATTCAATCCGGGAATATATATTTCTCACGCTTCATCATCATTGGTAATGTAGAGTATGATAAAAGACCAGAAGTATTCATATAAGCCTTCTGCCTGCGATAATGCATTAATTCGGCAATGCAGATCAAGGAATAGGCGTTAAAACATACGAAGTAGAAAGCATAGGATCCTCGCCAAAACAAGGCTTCGCCATTATCCTGACGCCATAGCCTAGATGCACATCATCTAACTATGAATTAACTAACTCGAACGATGGAAGCGTAATTCGGGAGGATTAATTGCCAAGAAAGAAAGCGACAGTAAGCCAAAGGCTTACATATTGAGTAACCAAATTGCTCGGAAACCTTCAATAAATTCACATTAATATCAAAGCTATAAAATTGAAGAAAAGAAAATGAAGGATATGTTTGGTATATTTTGTGGCGTAGTACAGATCTCGTAAATGCATTGGCACTTATATGTGAGGTTTCTTGCCGATTTAGGGTGATTCTAGAAGATAAAACGCGATTAAAGCCTAAACCGATCTAAATTCGGTACTCGGTCAACCGAGAGGCAGAGACACTTTCAGTCGACCAAGCTGTCGTGCCCGATCTGACCAAGACCTTTAACTTTTTCACTTGCTGGGCCAGTATCGCTTTTCTCGCCTACTCTTGTTCCATTCATGCGCTTTAAGCTGTTGATCGATGACACTTTCATTTATCTCACTTGATTAATGCTCTGATTTTCTTCCTTCTTTATCTTGATATAATTGATTGAATGACATTAACTTTCTCTCGATTTATTTGTGATGTGCAAAATCCAATAATTATCACGCAAATAATCAAGTTTAAATAATAAAAGCATTTAAATACCAATTTTACATAATATGGAAAATCCATATAACATTAAATATTAAATATAAACATGTGATTTAATATGAAATATATATTATTAATCTCGGTTTTTAGGTCAGCGTTGATGACTTTTACGGTGTATAATTTGGACCATCATCGGAGGCGATTAATTGGTCTATGCCCTTCAGAAAGTCTTGGTCAAGATAGGGAGCATGGGGTCTTGGTTTAAGCTGGTTTAGCTGGGTTTTGATGGAGTTGTTAGCCCGATTATTTATGCCCGCCTTATTGTTGATTCCGTTGTTCTTTGTATTACTTGCATCTGTTGAAATGCTCTGATTCATCCACAGGCTTCGAGATTCATGCATTCGAGACTTACATTGCCATGATATACGGATTGAGGAAGAGCTTTCTCGATAATAGATACAGCTGAGCCTGGGATTAAAGATAAGAGGTCCGCTTCTTACTCTGGGGTTTGCATAAACCGAGGAAGAGTGAATGGAAAGAAATCAACCTTAGGGTTGATGAGAAACGAATGTAGAGAGGAAATTAGAGGGTTTAGAAAGAGAGAAAGAGAAAAGCAGTGTCCAATTGAAGAGAGAATTGCGTTCGTGTGAGTGAAGCGATCGTTGAGAGGGAAGTCTGGAAGTGGGCGCTCGTTCAGGTTCTTGAACTGGCGTCAGAAAAACAAGCCGAGAAGCGATTTGCCGCTTCGGTATGGTGAGCGCTGTTCGAAGAGTTTTGATTATTATTTTTATTTTTTATTTAGAAAAGATATAGAAAGCGAAGCGGGGAAAAGAAACTCTACCTATGAAAACTTAAAGCAGAAAAACACTAAGGCGGGGTAAAAAGCGTGTGTTGGAAATCTTCTGAGGGCTAAATGGATGGGAAAGCAGTGGATTTGACCTCGAAACGTGTCGAACTGCATAGGCATTCGCCACGTCGTCGGGGCGTCGGGCGGCTTTCGAATTGGGGTCCTGCGTTCCAAACGGACACTGGTTCGGGCGAGATTATGGCCAAAATCCGCCGACCACGGCGTACTTTACTAAAATCCGACAACCGGCTAATGACTCCCGACAATGGCATAAAAACAGTTCGGTAAAGCTTCGTTTTAAATTTATGAACCGAAACACCCCAAGTATAAGGTTCGTAGTATAGGGTGTTAGAGGTGTAGTCCTAAGGGAATCGAATGTTTATCGGATTAAAGTGCGAAGATTCCCATCGAAACTATGTCACAAAAGTATTATCTAAAACTAAGGTCTATACTAACTATAATATAAAAGCGATGAGTAAAACTAAACTAAAAAACAGAAATGCGTGAAAAATTCGACTATGAACGGGCGATTCACTTATGTGAACGGGCGTGCGATTATGATCTAAAAGCAGATAATATGCAAAAGCAGTAGGTAAAAGCTAAGGTTTTAAAAGAATAACTAAACGAATCAAAAATGCGAACTTTCTTATGAATATAAAAGGAACGATAGGGCAACAAGGATCCACCAAACAACCACCAACCAGCCAAGTTATGAGTTGAATTAAATGCCTTGGTATGATCTAACCTAAATTCGATCAAATTTCTTTCACCAAATTTATTTAGGGTTCATTTCTTTCTTCTCGAGTAAAAACAAACATAACAATGAAGAACATGATCATGGGTTTGTCTCGATCTCCTACCACAATCAATAATAAACAATCTCTTGAATTATTATTAATGTTATTATCAAAAGAGCGGTTCTATAAATGAAGCTAATTCAAATATTAAAATTCAAAGCAATTTAAGCGTTTCATTAATTTCTCAATCTAATAAAACAAACATTCAAATCTATTCAATTCATAAGGAAAATAAAACTCAAACTCACTAACAATCGCTCACTTGAAAATCCTGAATTTGTTAGTGATGGTGTTGTGTTGGCTTCATCCCGTTGTCCTACTAAGAATCATTTAGCCTCAATCATCCTTGATCTCAAGAAAGAATTGGAAAGCAGAAGACTCATCTTCTTATGTGTTTGGTGTGGTCTCTTTGCTTCTACATTAAAAGTCACATTGGAATTATGATGATATTTAAGGTTTCCAAGCATGCGCTATTTATAGATTTTTAAGTGGTAGGTTAAATCGGCCGTCGCACGCCCGTCCGGTTCTTTGAACGCCGATCCACTGCCATGAAATCTTCGAAGATGGGCCGAGGTCATGATCAAACGCCCGTCCTTCTTTAAATCAGGCAGCCAAATCCGCTAGAAAATCCCCATCAATCACAGATCACAACTCCTCGTGGAGGCACGTCCACACTTTTCTGAGGCCTTGATCCCTTTGAATGGACCTCAACCGCTAAATTCAGCTTGTCACAAATCTTCATTCAATCTCCAATTATGCATCTTTTAGCTCCTTGAAAGAACATCACAAGCATAAATTTGCCTACAAAGGCAAAGAGTAAACGAGCAAAATGTAAAATCGTACATAAATAAATAAAAGCCACATAAATAGCATTCGATTTTTCACACTACAACAAATTCTAAACCCATTCTTCCAATTTATCCTTTTAGCAAGTTGATTTTCTATAAAAAATTACTAAAACACGAAAGATATTATTCACGAAATAACTTTCGAAGTAAAAACCATAAAATTGATATTAACCAGGTGCCTAAAATGTAGTAACTTTGTTTTGTAAGATTATGCAGGTGTTTGGCGAGTGGATATTCCGGACATGTGACAAAAGAATAAACCTTTATTTATCAAACTTTGTGGCAAAGATGGGTCTTGAGGTGAATTTTGGCAGCAGGAATGCACCCTGAATACACACAGAGGATACCAGCACACTTGTGAAATGAGCTTACTATCAGAGTATTGCGTATCAATAAGGAGCTGGACTCTGACTTCTTTGAGCACGCTGAGACAGTTACATGGCCTTGGGATACAAGGTCACTTTGGCAAAAACTCAGCGTATTGTCATTAGTGAAAGAGGTGATCAAGTTGCTTACTAACTGGTGAAGACAACTTAAACATATGTTTTGTGGATTGGTCTCACTGCAGATTCGAAGCTTTGCACGATTATCTTGTGCGATGTCTGAACTCAGTGCGTTGTGGCACGAAAAGTTGAATCATTTCAAACTTTGATGACGTCAATCGGTTTGGTGAAGAAGAAGAATTGGTAGTTAGTTTTACAGATCACATTCGAGAGGATGCTATGTGATGCATGTCAATGGGAGGTGTGAGATAAAGTCAGGCTTCAAGTCAAAACTAAACCATCATCTTAAAGATTATTTAGACCTTGCTTCGCTGCGGATCTTTTTGGACCAATAACTCAGCAAGTGTAGCGGAAGAAATACACTTTAGTGGTTGTGGACCGAGATTGTTCAAGGTACACTTGAATGGTTATAAGAACAAGAAAAGTGAAACACTCAAAAGCATACCTAATCTTTTAAAGAGATTACAAAATGCGAAAATTACATGATAATAAAAATAAGATCGGATAGAGTGGTGAATTTATCAACGATTATAGAATGCTGTGCGATGAGACGAGAATCATATGCTTCTTCAACTAACTGCTGGCAGTACACCTCGGCAAATCAGAGTTCTTTGAAAACGAGGACTTTAAAGAGAGCTGGGAAGGACAATGATATGTGAAGCATTACTACGAAAGGTATTGGGCTGAAGACGATTAATACGGCATGCTATACACGAAGCGAACATCAGTGAACAGAAAATTTGAAGACACCATACTTAAATTTGGAGATGGAGGAAACCAAGCGAACCATCTATTTCCATCATTTTGGGAAGCAAGTGTTTTATCCTGAATCTGCTAAGGTTCCTCTAAAAAACATTTAGCAACCAAAGTCGAGGATGAAGGGATTTTCTTGGGATATTCTTGATTGACCAATTACGTGACATTGAAGTCTTGGAACAAGGAATGGCATTGAGCATGAAGAAACGATCTATGTTGTGTTGGATGAACCTAGGTTCCTTTGGTATGGAAGGTGAAGATTGTGGAACCTGCGAGAATCAGCGAGTCAGCGATCGGGTTGTGTTGAAGTTTTGGAAAGATTCAAACTAGTTTGAGATTTAAAAATACAGCCCTATTTGGTAGCAGCTGCTGATGACATTGCTGTAAGCCACAAGCGACAATTCAGGATCTGCTAGACCCCTGTTGCTTTGAAAAGAAACTCTGTGAGACCTACTTGAAAATGAGGTTCTGATGATCAAACTCTTCGAGAATCCCACAATGGTTAAAGAGTCACTTACTACTAAGACATTGTTGTTGGTAATCTACGACAAGGTGCCAAGACCGGAAGACAAGCTTGCGAAGCTATGTTTACTTGTTTTCTATCTCAAATGGAACCAAAAGTTGTTGAAGAAGGCTATATCGAGATCAAGATTTGGATGATAAGCTATGCTCTAAAATTAGATGAATTTGAAAGAAATCAAGATTGGACATAGTTGAAGGCCTAGATCATTCAAATATCATTGATGCCCCTAAATGAACATCGAAATAAACTTGATGAATCAGGTACCATTTAGCGAAGATCAAGGCAGGACCAGTTTGAAAGGCTGTTCTCTCAAAGCGAGAAGGAATAGATTGCAGTGAACTTGTGCACTTTCTTTGCCAGATTAGAGGCTTCATAGGTTATTATTACATGGCATCTTAAATATAAGAACTTCAAAGTATATCAAATGGATGTCAAAAGTACATTCTACGAATGGCATTCAGAGGAGGAAGGAAATGCACATTAGCCTCTGGATTTGAAGTGAAAAAGATCAAAGAAGATAAAGTGTATAGGCTAAACAAAGCACTTTATGGATTGAAACAAGCACCAAAACATAGTAGCGGGCTCACATCTCAGTTATTTCTTAGGTGGATAATGATTTCACTAAAGCACAGGTAATAAGGCTATTTTTGAAGAATCAGTGAAGGGAGCGGCACCTGTATTCTGATTTATATATGAGGACATTAATATTTGAATACGGAAAGCCAGTCTGCTAATGAAAAAAAGTTTACCAAATCTAATGAAAAGTCAAATTCCAAGCTATAGTATAGTGGAAGATGGAGAACTACTTTTTGGGATTGCAAGTTAAACAGAATGAAAGATGGAATCTTCATTCATCAAACCAAATATACCAAGGAGTTCAATGAAGAAGTTTGATATGAAAACAACACTGAGATATCAGCTCCAGTGAGTACAAACATCAGATTGGATGTAAGAGATAAAGAAGGCCAAGATGTTGATCAGGACTTTATACGAGAGAAGGATGATAGGCGTCTGCTGTACACGCCTACGCCAGCCAGAGACTGATATATCATACATCTTGTAGGTGCTGTGTGGGATTTCAATCTAAACACAAAGAAAGTCATTTAGAATACTTGATCAAAGAGAGTTCTCCAAGTGCCTAAAGGAGACTTTGGGAAGCAGGGATATGGTATTCCAGGATGGAAGCATTCAAGTTATATCCTACTTTCAGTTAATTAGTCTATAGATTTTAAATTGATCGAAAAGCATGACGAACACATGGAGTTAAGTGCATGAGTGAAGTGGTCTCTATTTGACAAGCGAGCGAATTGAATATCAACTTCCTTTACTTGAAGCTGAATCTATAGCTCTTTGGCTGATTATTTGTGCCACCTAAATCTTATGGCTGAGACAGCGATTATGAAGTTATGGGGTTGAAGAGTTTAATTACCAATTGTAATATTTAACACAAGTACAGTTGCAATCCACGAGAGAAATCTTGTTTGCCTCAAGAAATAAGCACGTTGATATGAGACATCATTTTATAAGAGATCATATTGAGAAGAAGATATGGTGGATTTTTATATCTATTGAAAATCAACGCGTCGATATTTTCTTTAAACCACTAGATAATAGTGAAAAGATTTTTAAAATTAAGGGTTGGGCTTGGAATTATAAAGTTGATTGATATTGATGTATGTCTGAAATTACCAAGGGATTAGTCTTTGCTATATTTGGGTATGACTCCCATAAGCGGATTAGTCATTGAAGTAGTCAAACAATTCCATATACTTATGTTTGAATAATTGAAGGCAAATGAGGTTGCGAGGATTGTGATTCTGCTATGTGTTGGGTGAAACTCAACGGCAGGATCGGTCGTTGGTATTAAACTTCATAACGCTTATTATCAATTGAGCAAAACAGAAGAAATCATGAATCCAGCGAAGTCACTTTGTCAGTTTGGCTCTTTGAGGAAAGCACCTTCTCGGCGGACTGTGAGCCTACCTTCTTGAATATAACCTGCTTGAATGGGGCATTACTGCAGGTCAAACTTTACTAAATTCAAAAGCAGTTTAGGCGGAATATTTATCCTACCGCTATTACCAGCGTTGCTGCGATCCATGATTTACAAGCGTTATGGAGGAGTTATGGGCCCGCGATAATCAGAGACAGCATTTACTCCAGTTATTAAGCTGATTTAACATCCAATGTCGTGCTTGGCAGTTACAACTACCGTGCATCTACTGTATATATACGGTCTGCACTCGTGATTCTCTCTCACTTTGAAAATCACCTTTATCCTTTGCCAATTTCACCTTTGCAGCGAACCATGATTTATAATCTATCTTCTTAAATCTCATTTTCTCATGGCTCAATGGCAGAAAAGATTGTTATCCAGAGTTAAATCAAGCCAAAGTGTTAGAGGTTTTGTTGTTAGTGCAAACAAAGCAAAATTGGCCCATCAACATGTGGTGAAGAATAAGGAGGTTTCTGAGGCTTGGAGAAATATACTCAATATGAGATTGGAAACAATTTTATACACAGATGTTATTGATTTCTAGAAAAGCATGGATGTGGAAGGAGGAAGTGAAGCGTTCAAGACAGCTGTGAATGTGAGAGAGAGATTGAAGTATCCCTAGTCTTTGAGGGAAGTTTTGGATTTGAAGAAGTAGTAGATGGTCCAATGAAATCCTGAGCAATGGACTATCCAAGATGGCTTTTTGTTGATCAAGTCAGAAACAAATGCGGCCCACCAAATCCATTCCGAGGCATCAATTGCAGGACATGTTGCGGAATCAAAGTGCGATCCTACGAGCAAACTCGTTTACCAAGAACATGCTTGGACTAGTTGATTGATGTGAATGCTCTATCTGGGAACTATAATGAGAGTTGATGATGATTATTTTCGGGAGCATGAGGTTTGATTGGTGATTCCTTAATTCATTACATGAAGAAGGTAGCCAAGGAAGAAAAAGAAGAGGGAAAAGGAAATCCGTAGCCTTGCCGCCCAGATTAATAGTTGAGACCACTGTGAATCACTTGAAGAGTTCACGATATTGAGGCACGAAGGATTAATCGATCTAGATACAAGAAGGAAATTGATTATACTATTCTGATGCAGAATGATGATAAAGATATTAAAGCCTAACAACTTTGTGTTGGCGATGTGAGATGATGGTGATGGTGGTGGTGGCCAGGTCAAGCAAACTAAGAAAAATCTACTAAACTGTTGCACCAAAGAAGCCTACGAGAAAAGAAAGGCTGTAGATACAAGGAGAGATCAACTGAGATCACCCAAAGCCTAAAAAAGACAAAAGAAACCAATGAGTGTGAGACTATTAGAATGTGATTGAGGTCAATTTGAATCTGAAGAGTCTTGACCACTACTTTATTCTTTGCAAGAAGAATTTGTTATTGAGATTCTAGAGAACATGGAAGGAAGCTAAGTAGAAGAGAAAGTCTGCATGGTTGAAAAGATGATGAGCCACTTTCCAAGAGAAGAAAGAAATTAACCTCAAAAGAAACATGGAAAGGGAAATAATTAAAAAACTTGGAGGCACTAGGCAAGCGAAGGCATCATTAGAAGAGGAAGAAAGAGAGGCTGGCCAAGAGACAGGCCCATGCACTTATAATCAAGCTTTGGCCCAGAGTGCGACTCCTCACGAAGAGTTTGTCAAGTCTACTAAAGCTATTTACGAGTTGTTCTTTGAAACCAATACATTGGAGGGCCCAACTGGCGATCCTACTAACCACAGGCACTCTTGTAGTATCTATTGAAGATTACACGACAAACCAACGTGGTTTGAACTGCTCAGGTAATAGAAGGGTTGGTTGAAGACTGCCTTAAGTGTTACCAAGAACTCGAGGGGAAGAAGCGTTCTGTGCTAACCACCATTGATGAGCATGTAAGTCGAGGGAGGGAACTTAAGTATTGTCTGGAGATGGAAGTAGTAGGCACTAGGTTGCCACCTCAAACAGCAAGTATTATACGGATGAAGGAAGTAATGAACCTACTTGGTGGAGACCTTTGGAGGTCAACAAGGCTCTAAGTTGCTCAGGAAGATCTTTATTGCCACTTTTTAGAAGGCATGTAGAAAGAAAAGAAGAAAACCAGAAGAAGTATGTAGATCTGAACTTCAGCAAGTGTGACTGCTTCCAATGGAAAGTTTGGTTTCTACAAGAGACATGAAACCCATTTCTTTGAACTTTATGACAAAATTCGAAGAATGGGGCTTTTGACAAGTTGGGAGTAGAAAATTTTGGTGGACACAGTTGATACCAGCTGCTTTTAATCCAGATTAGTGGACTTATTTGATGGGCTCCAACGAAGAGGAGGGTATCAGAGTTTAGGGATCAAGAGATGACCATGATAGTTCATCCACTAAATCATCGATTCTAGAGGTGATTTCCCTACGGACCCGGGAGGGAACAGGTGAGACTGCAATATTAATAGAACCACCTCGCCTTGATTAACGTCTTGATGCAGTAGAAATCTCTTTGAAGCCAGCAATTTGGAGATGCGGGTGAGGATCTACGGATCTCTGTGCATGGATGATCTGGAGGCATTGATCAATGAAGAGTTAATTTAGATCTTTGGTGAGGCTGGCGATGAATCTTTTACATTCATTGTATGTGTAGAGCCTACTATTGAGAGCCCATGTTACTATGATTAGTAAGGTTTATTTCATTATTATTTCCCCCACATTTACGTAATTTACACTTGAAATTAGAGGTTTTAAGTGTAAATATTGAGTAAAGATGATTTTAAGAGGGTTGTATGCAAAATTGATGATTTTAAGTGTTTAATTTAATGGAATTATTATTATTTGGATTTTATTACATTTTTTCATTGTTTATTTATCATGTAGGTGTTAATTTTACATTACATATAATGAGGATAAAAGAAGCTCAAGTCGAATTATAAGAGATAGAGTTGGAATTGGCTTGAAGAAATTGGATAAAGGATGAAGAAATCAAGTTCAAGTCGATCCAGGCCGGAGTCGAATGACGGCGTCCACCTTCAGTCCATTATGAGCAGGCGTTTGGTGAAATGGAGCGTCGTTATCGAAGTGTCAAAAATCAGAGCAGAGAGGTCAACACTTGTCGAGCGGCGTTTTGATTAGCGTCAACTTTGTGACGAGCGTCCATTAGGCGAGGCGGCGTCGTTGCCGACTTAGTCGTAACCGACTCAAAACTCTATATACGCGAGCAGCCTCGCCTTACAATTCACTTACCACAATTAGCTGAATCTTAACTTTACACCAAAAGCTGTGTACCAGCGCAGCCTTTTTATGAGAGATGAATTTCTCAATCACGGCAATCTTGTTCACCATGATTGTTGGCTACGGCTTTGCGGTGAGTCGGCGGAGGAAGCTTATCAACAACAAAACCAACACAGAGTTTGATGCTTATGTAAGTGAGTTTATTTCGTAGTTTTCATTACTTTGGATCTGTTTTGTATTGTTTTAAGTTTATTGAATTAAGATTTGATGAAAGCGATCTATGTTTAATTGTACTTGAATAAATTTATGAAAATGTATTTATTTTGATTCCTCTTTTATTCAAGGTAATGCATCCCATTATGTTTCAAGTTCTTGCCATGATTAGTTGTTAAAACTTGGTACAATCTCGTGATTTGTTTTGATTGCATGTATGGTTTGTTTGAAAGACAAAGCGAAACCTTAGGAGTGATTAAAGATGTTTGATTGAATTACGCTGACAAATCACTACTAAAAACTATATGCACTTTTTCAAATACACGTCTAGTTGGATTGTTGGTTGATAAGTGAGTCGATTACCTTAGCGTGTTTTCCTTTTACTTGTTTGAATCAAATGATTTGCATAAGTTTGGTTCAAGTTTTGGTTTTAAACCGCGCCCGATTCCTGCCCAACACACCACGCAATTTTACGATAACGTCGTGGTTGGATGTTAAATCCCTCGAATGGCGAGCGCCCGATCGATCGATTCGTTTCAGACGGCTTCGTTCACATTGAGTGAGCGGCTCGTCCCATCGCCCTGTTCTGTTGTTATTCAGCATATTTTTTACCCTGTTTGGGTTTTTAGTTTTAGAGATTCGGTTTCCTGAGGTTTTATTTCCTTAGGTTTTAGTTAGTTTCAACCTTGGGTTAGTAGTAGTTGAGTGACATAATGAATAGGAGTTTATATTTGAAGTCGATAGCGAGTTCCATTCATCAGACCGATTATTCTTACTTCTCCTACTTACTCATGAGATCATTATACTGAGAATTGTTTTGGTATTATAAATTTAAAACTAGTTTTACCGAACAAGTTTTTGGCGCCGTTGCCGAAGTTGATGGTTTGATTTGTAGAAGTTCTTTTTAAATTATAAGTTTTATATCGAATCTAATTTTTAATTCATAGTTTTTAATTTAGGATTACATTTATTATTGTTTTATTTTATTTGATTTCTTTCAGTTATTTTCCATACTTTATATAGCTTAGATCTGTTTTAAGTAATTATAGATTTGTTTTATTTTGTTTCATCAAGTCTTTTCTGCTTTTATATTTTTTATCTCGTTTTAATTTACAGTGGCTTGCCAGCTTTTAGGTTTTACGTGTCGGAGCGGCGTTCTAACAGCCAGGCATAAATCCACCTCGATCATCCCTCTGAGCAGGCATTTGCATTCAAGCTGAAACGAAGCGTGGATTAAAATAAAGCATCCACTAACAACGAGACGCCCGATTCGATCTGTTCAATCATCACTACTTTTCTTTTCTTCTATATATTCTCTTTTCATTTTCTCCATAAACCAATACAATCTTTCTAAACTTATTCTAATCAGCCCCAAAGGTTGATTTCTTCACTACTTTCTAGGTTATGTAAGCGAAAGTAGAAAGACTTCCGATCTTTGATCCACGGCTGACGAGTCAAACTTAGAAAGCTTTTCCCTGTTTGGAACAAATCAAGCGGATCAAAGATGCACAATTCCAAATCGTTCTAAGCATGATTAAAATTTACTCATTCAACAAGTGCAAGCTCTGCGGCAACGAGAAATCAGCAAGTGGCATAAATCAACAACTTCAACAATTCCGCCAAAACCAGCATAATGGGTTCAGACCGGGGACCGCTACACTCAGTATCTTAATCAAGATTTACTCAGAGGACATAGGCTTTATTAGTCCACGACAGAGAGGAGTAAATTTCGACCTTTAAGTGGAGTAATTACCTTTAGTCAAGTAAAAACTCTTTCAGGAAGCCTTTGCTCAAAGAAGACCATACGACCTTTTGTCACGTTAAATGCAAATGGCAAGCCAGGCCATTATCCGGTCTTGGTCCCGAGATCAATAAAGTTGATTCTATTTCGCTTTTGGCTTTAAAAGGTACGACAGCCGGATAGTTTTGATCGTTGCGCGTCATTCCCTCCATACATGGAATGATGTCAAAAAACCTTAAACTCTTAAAGTAGGTTTCACGAGGCAAGATTATGGAAATGAAGCGGGAAATAGCTACGTTTAATGAGGATGGAGAGATAGAGGCTGTTTAGCAGAGCTTGGAGGGAATTAATCTGTTGATGAGAAATTTTTAATCGCGGATATGATAGACGCATAGGTTGTTGGAACTATTTCTACAGAGGTCTCAGCCTATGGGAGACTATCACCGGCTCCACAGCTCATACAGATCAACTCTTAAGGGGAGGTGATGAGGTAACACGAGTGGCCGGGACAATTGCCAAGAACAACTTATGTGATGAGACTCACTAAGAGGCTTGATATTGATAGAAAGGTACTGCCTGACATCACGATACAAAGCTGACCTGGTTCACTCAGGTCCTGATTGATAAGCAAGCGTTGGCCAATCTTGAGGCTTGGCCTTACGATGCGGGAATCACAGTAAGAAACGGAGAATAGCGGAAGAAGTAAATTTTGTCAGATAATCCAAACCAACCGCCGAAACTTCCATCATGGCCCAGGCTACTCAAGGAGTTTCAGCAAACAAAAACTTCAATGTAGCCAATTTACCACAGCTTTAAGTTCGAGATTCACTCACTTTCAGGCTATCAGAAGCAGTTAGAACTCCGAAAGGCCTCTCAGTACCAGAATTTGGAATCAGAAACTCAGGAAAAACAATCATACCACCTCATGTACTTACACTAGCACAAATTCGATGGTGAAGTAGACACATGGTGAAGACTACGTACACTGAGTGTTAAAACGATTGTGAGGCAAGGATTGTTGAAATGGCCAGAACCGGACAAGCAAAAGCGAGTTCTCTAGGCAAACTTCCGAGTTACTGCCGAGAGAAATCAAAATGATGTGAATGTTTGCCTTGCCCATTGCCTGGATGGGAAATATGGGCAAGAAGAGAGTTGGATGAAGTAACGTTGAGTGCAGTAGTGAGCTGGACCAGCGAGATGTCGGGGAAGCAGAAATGTATAGCCCCTCCTGGCGCCATGAGATTCCGGGAGGAAACCAACCATGTCACTGAAGAAAGCAACGATGAAGGCGTGGTGAGCCTTAATTCTTGGAAGGCGAAAATAGTCCGATATTGAGAGGAAGAAAAGGAAGGAGAAAATTGAAGTGTACCACTGACTAAGAATAAGAAAAGAAAAGATAATAAGATGGAAGAGATAAGGAGGTGAGGCGGATAAAGAATCGAGGCCACTTGAAGAACTATTAAAGCCATGCCCTTATCCCCCAAGGAAGAAATCCACTCTGGCAACCGTAGTGTGATGCGGAGTACAGGAGGATGCTTAAGAACCTCAAGTTAACATCACCCATACTTGCAGGTGTCAAGTGAAATGCCTAAATGCTCTAAGTATCTTAAGGAGTTATTATGAGTAAGTAAAGCTTGAGGATCATATGGTGAAGAGAAATCTCTGCAAAGATTATGCGATGGATTTCTGAGAAAATTATTTGTTAAAGCGGAGTGACCACTGCTTGAGACCTTCAATCTCTGCGAGATCGAGGGCCAATTTATTCAGCGTCATGTCTGACTGGGAGCCTCTATTAATGTGATGCCGTTAAGCCTATACAAAAGCACCGGGTTAGATAAAGGATCGCGAAAGCAGCCCGATTTCTCTTAGAGATGATAGATAAATCTAGTGATTTGCAGCCCGGTTGTGCAACTACCTATCTTCTGGAATAAATTCATGAACATTTAGTCTTTCCTACCGATTAGGATTATTCTAGACTATCTGCTGATAAGGAAGTGCCTCTAATTTAGGGCGAACCTTTTGCAGTCACTCCACAGCAGCTCATTGACAAATGAAGGGCCAGTCCTCTTGCAAAGTCGGTGACATCCGTTACCTTCACACAAGGGACACATCTGAAGAACCGTAAATTGATGAAATACTCGTTTATCTGAAACTATCTGAGGAGTGAAAAAAGATACCTACTTTTGAAGAAGCGAGAGAGTTAGCGAGAATGGCGTTTTGAAGTCTTGGACGTTGAGATCCAGCTAATTGGACCACATACAATTCATTTCAAGCCGTGGGCATTGGCAGAGTCATCTTCACTACCGCTCACCCCAGACTGTTATTAAGATTAGAAGCATGGAGATGCCCGATGGCTGAAAGATGATTTCAAAGAAGCTGAAAGTCAGAGAAGAACTACCATCACAGTGAAGAAAAATACTGATGGGTGAGTTAGAATGAGTGAATGATTTTGGAGAGAAGCTACTCATTAGGAAGTAGATGATTAGGAGGGATTAGCGAGAAAAGCACAAAGATGAAGAGTTAAAATGATCGATCCACAAGAGGAAAGGAGGCAGTGTTGACCGGAGGATTTCTATGGATGATTTGGTCCCACTATTTTTGCAGGGGATGAAACCTCAAGGAAGATCAGTTATTATGGGTCTAACCACTCTGAGAAGCTCACAAAGAAAAAGGTGGCCCGATTAAAATCCCCAGCATTGAGCAACCACCTCACTGTTTTGATTTGGAAACCCAGCAGCTAAACACATTAAGTATATGCTTCTTAAGGATGGAGATAAATTGCCTTTAGTCGTTTCTTGAAACTACGATAAAGAGCAAAGCTTACCAGTGATAAAGTACTTAAAGGCTACATCCTGCAGCGTTCGGTTTAGCAGGGAAGCCGGGTGATGTCAGAGGATCCTCCGTTTATATGCATGCATAAGATCCGAGCGGAGGAAGGAGCTAAGGTAAGACAACCTCGTGAAGGCTGAATCCGCATGTGAAGAGTTTGGCCTGAAGAAGAGGAGATTATAAAGTGGCTCAAACATAGGAATCATTCTATGCCAATCGCGGATCGCGGTGATCTGACCCTACTCAGGTGGCGCAAAAGAAGCAGTGTGCGGTTGACAAGAATGAAAAGGGAGGAGATTGCTACGTCTGTTGACGACTCAGATCTGTATAAACTATAAGTAGACAGAATGAAGTCTGCTATAAAGATCGCTTTCCACCTTCGATGTTAACTCAGTTGGAAAAGAGGTAGGTGATTGCAAGTATTGTTGTTTCTCGATGGATACTCTGGTTATTTCAGGATAGCCATGCGACCCCACTCGACCAAGAGAAGACCACGTTTAAGTGTCCATGCAGTACTTTTAGCACCGTGAGAATGCCATTAAGATCCAATACAATGCATACATGACATGGCGAATTGTATATGTTGGCCATTTTGATGCTCGGACTTGTTGAGAAATGCATGGAAGTCTTCATGGATGACTTCTGGAGTCTCAGGCGATAAACTTTGATTAAGTCTTACAGAACCTAGATATATGGTACTCCAACGTTGCGTTGAGAAAGAATGCGGTTGCTTACAGGGAAAAATGCCATTCACTAGTAAACGGAAAAGTCGTTTAGGGACACAAGGTGGCCAATGTTGGCATTCAAGTTGATAAGGCTAAAGTTTAAGAAGCGTGAAAGATAGCGTGCCCAAAAGCAGTGAAAAGAAGCGTGGTTTTCTGAGACATGTTGGCTTCTACGGCGTTTCAGTCAAAGGGCACACCTCGATTGCCAAGCATTTATCAAATCTAACCGAAGAAGATATTCAGATTTCTTGAATTGATCTTGAGTACGAGGAAGCTTTCAATTGTTTTTGAAAGATAAAACTTTATGATGCCCTGTTACAAGTAGCACTGGCTTAGACCAAGCCTTTCGAATTGATGTGTGATGCCTCTAGTTATGCCGTGAAACAGGTTTTAGAGACGAAAAAGTTGAAATACAGGATTGAAGGCCCATCCCCCAATGTCAGCCACTTCCTTGAACCCGACTCAATCTGATTTATACAGAAGGAGTTCTTAAATTTATTGTTTTTGCCAAATTGACAAGTTTGAGAGATTATCTTCTGGGATCTGAAGATGTTGTATGACCAGATCTATACAACTTGGCGCTTCCCGCCATGGATTGTGCAGGCAGTAAACCAAGGTTACTTAGATGTAGTTTAATTCTACAAGAGTTTGACACTTGTGATTAAAAGGAGATAAGAAAGAGTAGTGAGAATAATGTGACGGTCATTTCTACAAGCTTAGTAAATGAGGGTCTTGAGAAAATCACCAATGATATAGGCATTTTGATTTTCCGGCGAAGCAATTGATGAAGCTTAAAGCAGGATTGAGCCATGAGTATCTTGGTCATGACCAGTGCACAGTAAGTGGTCATCCCGGAAGATCATGGCGCATGTGGGAGAGGAAAAGTTCTTTGGAGCCTTACAAATATCACCGTATAGGAAGATCCTTATTTGTTCAAGGTGCAGCAAGGAGTTTGCTTGAAGGTGTGTTCCACAGGCATGATGCAGTCGGATATCACTAGAACACCATCACAGTAGTCTCTACAAGAAGTCACTATGGAACCTGAAAGCCAGTTGCAAGATTCTTCAAATTTAGTTCTCAAGCCAGCTCTAATTTGAAGCCTTGAAACTTTTACTGTAAAGGTTGTGATAGGTGCCGAAATGCAGAAAATGATGAAGTGGGATGGAAATACCAACAAGCCCGGTCTTGGCAATTCTTGAAGTTTTACGATCATATAGGCAGCTTCGATTTTATAGGACCCTTTCCATCTTCCATGTAAGTGTCGAAGTATATCCCTTATCTTGCAACGGATTCTGTTTCAAAGTGGAGTGAGGCCTGCGCCACTCAAAACTAATGATCACAAGGTTGTAAAGAAATTCTTGCAAAGAATATCTTTCTTAGGGTATTTGACAAACACTCGTGTATTGATAGAAGAGTACTCGCTTTTACAATCGCCAGCTTGACGAGGTTCTTGAAAAATATGGTATCAAGCTGGAACATTTGTACCACCATATCGTGGAAACTAAATGGCTTTATTCAAAGAATTACTTGGAAGCTGAAAAAGAATTTTCGAAGACCGTGAACAATAATAAATCAATTGGAGTCTTAAAATTTGGATTTAATTAAGCGGCACAGTGTGGGCCTATCGTCTTGCAATTAAGTGCTTGATGGGCAATCACCCGCTTAAAGTGGTGTATGTTAAGCTTGTCATTGCCACGGCGGGCTTGAACCGCAGAGCTTCTAGGGGCAGTCAAATTCTTCAGATTTTTGATAGCCAGCTCTGTGAGGAAGCAGTTATTCTGAGTTGATTCAGAGCTCGGCGAAGCCGGTGATTCGAACCATACGAGATGCTAAAATCAGCAAACAAAGAGAGAACTACAGATACTCCATAGCGCTAGATTGAGGACCGAGAATTCAAAGTTGGGTAAAATAGCTTCTACCCAAACATGCAGAACAATTTGTTTCCGTTAAACTAGCATTCAGATAGTTACAGTCCCATTTGAGATTCTAGAGAGTTAATCAGTAGATAGTTACGCTTGACCAATGATGTTAATCAAAGCTTTCAAAGTAGATGGTCATAGACTTAAGAAATATTTTTGGGCAACCAAAGCTACAGCTGAGATTCACTATTTCCAAAGAAGAGTAGGAAATACAGGTCATCTGATTTGTAGAGGAGTTATCATCTTGTTTCTTTTGAGTGGGATATTCATCCAGCGTTCCTATATCCACCCGTGAGTGTACCATACCTTTGTTTCTACAGTCCTTTCCACTTGTCTTCTACATGCACATCGATGTGCGCCAAGACAAAGAAGAAGAAGAAGTGGAAGTCACGTTTGGAGAGAAAAGTTTAATGATCTTGTTGCACCATGGCTTATTGTGTTGAAATCATTTTCGCCCCAATATACGGTCCGATTAAATCATAGAGATGGCGATGTTAAACAAAAGTGGCCCGATCGAGGTTGATCTTGAACTTTGTGTGAAGCTAATGACATTCAAAGCGCTCACAGGAGAGCAACCCTGATTTTAAAGTGTCTTGTTTTCTTTCCTTTTTGGGTTGATTACTTTTCTTAGATTGTTACCTTTTAGTTTTAGGAGGTATTACCCTGGATTCGTGTTGATGGTTGTTCCTCTTTACGTTAGGTGTAAGTGTTTTTGTATTTATCTGTTGCGCTGCAATATACCCGTGTACCGAGAGATTTATGTGGTATATCGAGTGTAGCGGTCTGCACTTTGAGCGAGAGTCCACAAGCTTTTATATCGATGTTGTCTGACCGAGTTGTCGCGATACGTTAAGTACTCCGACACGACCTGCACTTAGCTTAAATCCGACAATATCTTGTCAAAAACCAGCTCAGTTTTCTTTTCTCTTATTTTTGCCGTTACGAGGACATAATGTGATTTGAGTGTGAGAGGTGTTTAGATATGTTTTATACTATATCCTTTGAAGCATGAGTGAATGTTAAATTGCTGAAAATTTAAAATTTTCAATGAGTCTAGAGCATATAATTGCAACTTCGATGCTTCTTGGTTGTGATTTTAACAGGATGATAGTGAAGTATGCTTAGTGAGATAATTATGGCATGTTTTACTTGTATGGAGATGCAGTGACCATTTTTCACTCAACGAAAGCCTTTGATTTTGAGCATGACTTTTAGTTAGTAATCTTTCATTATTTTGAAGTGATTTGTTCATACGTAAGAATCGAAGGTATGGTTGCACCTAAGGTGGGCATTATATGTGAATATGCTGCATTTGAATGAGAATCATTAAGTTATGACTTATGACTTGGAATATTGAATGAGTAAAGTGGTAGACAAATTATGTGTCATCGGTTGTCGGAAGGCGATAGATGATTGGAGTGAGGTAGGGCGTTATCTCAGAAATGTCTATACCACTATGAATGACCAAAGTTCAAAACGTTCGGGAGAAAACACCTTGTGATTTGAAGTAAGGCAGGGTGTTATCATGGTACATCTATTCTACTGATGGGCAGACCGATTACGATGTCGTCAAATTTGAAAATTTGCGAAAATGATGAGTAAAAGCTAAAGTAGAAGTCTTTATTTATCATGGATCTCATGCCCAGTAGAAGCTGCATTGATATCTTTGTGGGATTATCCTCTTTGAGTGCGTGGAAGGCAAGTGGAGCTAATACTTGTATACCTAGGATGATCATTAGAGATACAGAAAGGATATTTCTTTTGAGGCTTGTTAAGATTGAAGCGACATGTCACACTTACACCGAATCCTATCTACATAATTTGAAGCACTCATTTACTTTCTGTTATTTGTATCTTTATTTCACATTGAGTTAGGATCTATTTGGATTATTTACTAAAAATTGAGCTATAGTTTTGGTCTTTTTGTCCGAGGGCGTACAAAAAGTTAAAGTGCTAGAGAGTTATTTAAGTCCTTATTTGCCATGGTTGACAAAGTTTATTCGTGTTAGCCTTTTCCCCCACATTTGCGTAATTACATGAAATTGAGGGTTTAAGTGTAAATATTGATAAAGATGATTTTAAGAAGGTTGTATGCAAAATTAGTGATTTTAAGTATTTACAATTTAATGGAATTATTATTGTTGGATTTTATTACATTTTTACGTTATTTATTTATCTATGCTGAGTGTTAATTTTCGTCGCATATAATGAGGATAAAGAAAAAAAAAAGAAACAGATCTCAATTATAAGAGATAGAAGTTGGAGATTGGCTTGAAAAATTGGATATGGATAGAAGAAATCAGGTTGAAGTCGATCCAGAATGAGTCAGACCGGCGTCCACCTTCCGTCCATTATGAGCAGGCGTTTGGTGAAATGGAGCAGTGCGTTGAAGTGTCAAAATCGAGCAGAGAGTCCAACGGCCCATGACAGTCACGAGCAGCAATGTTGGTCAGCGTCCAACTTTGTGAGCGAGCGTCCGTTTAAAGCGGAGCTGAGCGTCCGTTGCCCGACTTAGTCATAACCGACTCAGAAACTCTATATATATATGTTGACCTCTTAGCCTGAATTCGTACCACATGGTTGAGATCACAACTTTACGCCCAAGCTGCGGCCACAAGCCTTTTCTGTGAGATGAATTTCTCAATCAAAGTAATCTTATTCCTGCATGATTGTGGCTAAACTCTGGTGAGTGTTGGAGGAAGCCTATCAACGACAAAACCAATGAGGGAGTTCGTTGCTTATGTGTAGTGAGTTTATTTAATCAGTTTTCATTACTTTGGATACAATTTTGTATTGTTTTAAGTTTTATTGAATTAAGATTTGATAGAAGCGATCTATCTTTAATTATAGCTAGAATAAATTTATGAAAATATATTTATTTAGGTTCTCACTTATTCAAGGTGATACATCCCAATTGTATTTAGGGTGTATCGTGATTAGTTGAGTGGAAACTTAGAAACAATCACAAATGATCTAATTTGATTGCATGTTTTAGTTTGTTTAGAAAAGACAAACGGTAACCTTAAAATTTGATTAAAGATATTTGAGTTGAATTAAGCAAATCCTTACTAAAAACTATGTCTTTTAAATCACCCGTCTGAGTTTAGTTGTTGATTTGATAAATTGGTCAGTTGCCTTCTTTGTGTTTTCCTTTACTTATTTGAATCTAAATCGTTTGCACATAAGTTTTGTTTAAGTTTTACGTTTTAATGCATTTAGATTTCACTGCAAGCTTTTACGCAATTTTATGCTTGATGGTAGTTGGGCCGTTAGTCCTCAACTAAGCGAGCAGCCCGTCCGATGAATTACATTTCTGGACAACTCGTTCACTTTATTGAGCGGCACATATCCATCACATTTTCTTATTTTAAACTTGTTTTTATTTTACATTTTAGTTTTTTAGTTTTAGGGGTTCGGTTCCTAGGTTTACATTCATTGGGGTTTGAATTGATTTCAACCTTGGGATTTAGTAGTGGATTTGGTAATATAATCGATATATGGTTATATTTTGAATTAAATAAGCGTTCCATTCCCTTAGGGCGACCACGTTAACATGCTTTTCTTCTGAATCATGCCGCCGGGAGTATTTAAGTTGTTATAAATTTAGAAACTAGTTTTACCGAACCTACTTGCTGAAGCAGTGAGCAGTGAGTTTTGTAGTTGAAAGAAGATCGGTATGGTGAACGCTGGTACCCGACTCGGAAAATCTGTTGAATATCAAAATGGATTTTGACTTTGAGGCATTCTTTTCAAAAGCGCCATTATCTGAATAAGATTGGTAAGCTTTGAAGGATTCCAGTGAATAATGAGGCTGTATTCAATCCTGAAAGAGTTGAAGAGAGTGCTGTTGTTTGGGCCTCAGGCGGCTTTTTGCGAAAGGATTGGAGCGAGGAGAATGCGAGGCTACTTTGGTCTCAGCGACACACGGACAGGGGTTGGAACCTATTTTGGGTGTCGAGGAAGCCCCACTGTTCTGGCGAAAGAGGCTGCGTATGACCAGACTCTTGGAAATGTGAACCACCAACGAAAGATGGTCGTGCCAGAAGCTAAGCATTATGTGGATAGGCATTTCTTTGGACTATGACTTTAGTGATAGAGAGTTCCAAATGCACAGAAAGAAGAAAATGTTGATGTTGATCCCCACGAGGCATTTGGTTACTATTTTTGAAGAACCCGTATGCCAGATCCTATCTTGGAAGAATATCAAGGACACAATCTACTTTTGATTGAATGATGAGTTAAGGCGTTGGTTGTAGGCTGTCGAGAGAGACCTGATACAATGTTGGGAGCTGCGATGCGGCTCCAGGTGGAAAGGGCATTGGTAGAGATAGGGTAGAGAAGTGTTGAGTGAAGTTAAATTTTTGAGGCATGATGTACAGCCAGTTGGGGAGAACCTCAACTATATGAAGGCCGAGGAAGAGATTTGAAGGCCCAGTAGAAAATGGTGAAGGATAAGCAGACAATCTCTGTGTCTGGTTGCTTCTGAAACTTCACATCTACTCAAAATGGGCATGCGATAATCGTCACTAGATGTGAGGGGAGTCAGGGTTGGAAACACGATTAAGAAGTTTAAGAAGGAGCCAATTTTATATCCATTATTGGAGAAACTTGACAGACATAAGCTGAAACATTTCGCTCTTAAGCTTTCTTTGGAATATCTCAGCTCTGCAGTTGGATCTAAATTCTTGGGAAGGGATCAAATCCCTTGCAGAACAAGCTTTGCAATCGAGGAGTTGCTTGCCGGATTGACACAAGAAGCCCAAGATTATGGAAAGGCTGACCTTAGATAATACAGATTGCCTCCACAGAGAGAAAGTGTTAAGTAGCTGTGTCAGTTTGTTGATGATGTCCTTTAAGGGGAAGAGACCAAGCAGTAGACAAGGAAGGTGTGAGACTTTTTGCACAAAGAGATAGATTAGATGGAAACCAAAATGCTTTGAGGCGACTTGCACTTGGAAGAGTCGACTTCTTAGTGATCTCTTTGAGTAATACAAGAAGAGTACTACAGCGAGGAAGAGCTTATCCAAGACAAGGAGAAGTTTACGTGAAGGACTCAACTCTCTTTCTTTGGACTAAAATTTGGGCAGGCAGAGATTAGAGCCTTAGGTGACCAGCTGAGCGGTGTTGATGTAAGAGAGGTGGAAGAAAGTGGCGGTAGGTATTAGGAAGGACTTGCTATCACAAAAGCAAAGGACTCCTTGGTGAATTCAAGGATCTTTACATGAAGTTTTAGATTGGGTAAATCAAGTGCCATCTTCTCCACTGCACGGAAAGCATGGAAATAGTGGAAAGAGATCAATCTACATTGAGTTTACCCCTGGTTGAAAATGAATGGATGAGGATACATTACGCGTAATCAAGTTTCTCAAGAACAAGTGGAAGAGCGGTTATGAAAAAATGAACAAGTAGATCGACATGCTGTGCATTATGTTTTCTTTGATTACGAAGCTATAATATCTTTGTAAATGAGTTTATATTGAAATACTTTGTTATATTTATTCTGTTTCTTATTTTTATCTTTTTACTTTTCTTTGTTAATTTAAAGGTGGTGGCATCATCACCAAAAGGGAAATTGAACTTATTTCTATGTTTTGTTGATGAGTGCAGGATTAGGCTGTTATAGTGCAAAGGCAAAAAGATATCTAATCATATGTATGGTTTCTTCAGAGTTTGATTTATGAATAGGTTTTGATCAATGAAGCCAGCACTAGAAGGCGTGCGGATTCATTACAGCATTGATCCATATCGATGAATTAGATAAGTCGATGGGCTAAGTCTGGAACTCTTTGAGTGAAGGTGAGGAAGCTCAATTTCGATTCTGAAGGCAAAGGGATCAAACTTAATGAATTTAAGTCAAGGACATGGAATCGGAGAATTTAGGCTAGTGCCTTGATGACCCTATTGATTACATAGCACTTATGAGAAAAGAAGATCTAAGTTCCATAAGTTGAATGATGTTTGGAACTTGGTTACAATTAAAAAGGTGTAATCTAATACATAAATAAAAAAGTTAGATACAAAGAAGTCGATTACATTGTATGACATACACTGCGTAGAGTGCAGTTTGAGCGGTGATGAGTATCTCAATAATTGATGAACACCTTTACGATAATCTACCTCGGTTAATTTAAGATTATATTGGAAGGTCTGATTACATGAATGAGGGCGACCAGCTACCTCGACTTATCTCAAACTAAATCAAAATTTGGAATTAAAAAAGCAGTTAGGATAGTTGAGATCTTTATCCAATGAATTACTCGTAAAAGAGGTAGACAAAGCGCAGCATCAAAAAAAAAATTACAGCAGTAATGAGTCCTATGAATAAATAGCCAAGAATGCAAATGAGATAGGACAAAAACAAGAGCAGTTACATTTTGAATTTCAAATACAAGTCACGTACATTCTTGCACAATAAATAGAAGACTTTCCTTTGGAAACAAGATGATGAAAGTCAAATAAACTTTGAAGAGATATTTTCTTGAATTTGAAAAACCTACTCTTGAACCCCTTGAACTTAAAGCTCTTTGATCGAGAGAAGTGCTTCAAGTGTGTTATGCATTCAAGCTATATAAAGCACTTTGGCTTGAAGGCACACAAATCTCTTGAATTATTTCATCACAAAATCAATATTTCTACAGTGAATCATTTATTACTTTAATCTTTATTTTATAAAGAACCTCTTGAAGGCCGATGAGCTTCTGATTGTGTGAGTAATTGTTTGTAGTGGAAGCGGGTGAAGAGGCAATCTGTTTTGTTGGTCCCTTGGAAAGGCTAACACAAGTTTAGGGAGTGAATAAACTTGTCACCAAAAACTAATCTTGAGCTGGAAAAGTCCCGAGAGAGCGTTTCTACTGAAACTTAAAGCGATGTAGATTTTGTTCACCATCACACTTTTAACACAATGCGGATCACGAATTGGTTGATATTTGAATATGTTATTGCCCGACTTATATTGAGTCGAATTAGCGGTAGCGGATAAAACTAACTTTAGTGCAATAGATGTGTAAATAGAAAACTGCGGGCCTTACATGTATCAGTTTTAATCGCGACTCGATTAATGCGGTGTTTCTTTGAAGATAATGCAATAAAATAAAACAACCACGGATGCATCAAAGTAAATCAACACATGATTTGTTTATGGAAGTTCCGGGTGGTGTAATCCCGTCGTCTCACTACTGGCAAGCGTCGAAGTATCACTTTAGAATAATGAGATAACCGTTACAAAATCCACAGCATAATGTGATCCCTTCCCACGAGCACCTAGTTTCATGTCTACAAAATGAAGAAAGGTGAGGTTGCTCCATACCATTTTTGTACCTTTGATCTTCTGGAGGGTGGAATTGCTCTTCCTGAGCTCACCACTCCCCACACTTCCTGATGATCCATAATTTGCAAAAATATCTTGTAAGCAACGCATTATGAGAAAGGTAGAGTTGCTTTTCTCGAACTATACCATGACCAACCCTTTTCTGACTGGATTGGTTTAAAATTAATCAAGTTACTGATTCGATGAGTTACTGATTATTGGATGCAGATCTGAATGCCATAGCTCAAAGATACCTTTATTTCCCCTTAATGGAGTTCTTTTTGGATCTTCTTTTGAAGTTTTCGAGGCAATTCACATTTAGGTCAGCACTTTCTGAATAAGTATAATCGATTTTTATGGATACAGTTTGGATCTTTGAGTATATCTTTATCAAAGGCTCTTTTACGATCCTCCCCTCTCTCATTTCTTGAGTGGATTTTCTCTTATGCATTTATAGGGGTGATGTGGCGATTACTGGCTCTTGTGCCGTTACACTTTGTCGTTTGTACTTCGTTCCTATGTCTCCCGATCTTTTATGCAGTATTGGTAGTTCAAATTCAATCAGAGTATATTTTTCAGTTTTCTACTCTTCTTAAGGCCCAGAGTACCTTATTTGCTAATATCTTACTTAAAATTGATACCTAGTTAAGTACACCAGCCAGTTCACATCTTTTCGAGGTAGGTGACAATCTTTGTCATTAAAGCTTATTGATTTCCATGATCTATAACTGGATTTTGAGTCTGCAGACTTTTACATGATCACGGTTTATGATCAGCGACTTGTCTGACTTCTAGCGGAGTTTGCCACCTCAGCTCTTCCAGTCCCCTCCAACAAGCGAGAGTCTGTGTCCCTGGGTTCTTGGGTCTTCCACAGAATGACAGCTAACCTAAATTGGCATCCTCCATTTCTAACACATCTTTATTGATTTTATCATATTGAGTTTGAGAATCTCAGTTCTTCAAGTGCATACTCCCAGTTTTTCTTGCTATAACTTCGGTTGTTTTACGGTTCCTATTACTGTTACAATGTTTGTGCAAAACAACCTATACAAGATTCAGACTCTGAATGAGAACTTAACCACATTTGTCTGCAGAACATATCTTGCCCCTTATTTTGTATGCACTAGATGATTAGTTACGACTTCATCATCATGGAGTTGTGAGGTGAGTTTTATCTAGTTTCGCAATGAGTCAATCATCAAAACATAAAATAATATTTTCAACAATTCCCCCTTTTTGATGATGTATCTGTAGCCTCCACTAAAAGCAATAATAGAAATAGTAATTACAAGAAACTCATAACAAAACATCTTAGAGATACTTAAAATAAACGATTAGGTTGTATCAAGTTCAAAATAAACCAGTAAATTAAAAAGCATGAATTAAATTCACATCTTTTCACTTTCGGTGCCCATTAAGGCCTTCTCCAAAAGGATGCTCCTCTTACGTTCAAAGTACTTCTTTCTTTCAATATTATTAGATTCCACCGTCTCTCTCAAAGCATTCAGAATATTAAATTAAGCTGGATCTGTTTCCCTTATACCATTCTCTGTGGTTTTAGAACTTTGTTAAGAGATGCTTTGGATTTCTTCTTCCATCAATTCTCTTTACCCCCTTACAAAATGAGATTAAGTTTTTCTTTTCTTTAACTAGCACTTCTGATTTCTTTTGATTTCCGCCTTTGTTTGTGTTCCTTTGTATCTGACTTCTCAAGAGATTTGACATGTATTATAAAGCTTCTTCATTGCTCTCAACTACTGATCACTTTAGCTCGGACTCTCCTAATCGTCTCAGTTCTTGTTTTACCTTTAGAGTCTCCTTCTGCAATCAAGCTCTTCAAACAGATTATCAAGCCTGCTTCTTCATCCAGTTGAGTGGTTAGTAGAATCGGCATCTACTTTATCTGGCAGTTTGATCTTCCATCGATTCTCCTGGCGTAAGCCTCTTCACTTCCAGTCAGATCACTCTCTTCTGACTTCATCACCTAAAGCTTCATCTTTCCTCTCTTTGAAGATAAGCTGGAAGAAATCTTCAAATAACTTACGTAGGTGATGATGTTTGAGAGTATTTGTTCAAACTTGAATAATGTATTCTTCCAATTAATTCAGAACAAGTTGAAATGATTTCACTATAGATCCATATCAAACATTTAATGAAATCCTTCAAATTTTTCAGTTTTTCAAGCTTCCATTTCTGAGCCAGTGGAGGTTCTTAATTTGACGGTTACAGGTGATTACCTCCATGAGCCCTGGATGAGATCCTGGCCTCGGATAGTAAAATGAACATTGAGAACTGTGGTTCCTTTTCATACTCATCTGTGACTCTGCATCTTCACGGCTTCTCTTTTCACTTCAAAGATGTATTCCCCTATACGGTAGTGGGAACGATTCCTTCCTTGATTCTTCATATCGGGTTTGGTTTGTGATTCTTCTAATCTCTCTTCTCAGTCACTATCCTCGTCTTCATATTGGGTTCACTCTCTTGGTTAACATCCTCAATGACCGGATCTCATCCTGCTTCAGTTCCTTTGGTGAAGCTTGTCCCATAACCTCTTCTCGCTTTCTCAGGGTTCTTTCGTCTCATTCATGGGCTTCCACTTAGACTTTGAATCTGAAACTTCTACTCAATTCTTCTTCAATGATTTTTCTTTTCTTTATCTCGATGGCAGCGCTGATTTGAGTTTCTTTGATTTCGTGACTTTTGATGTAGATGATCTGGTATCCTTTGCACTAGATAAAGAAATCCTTTTGGTAAAAATGATTCTCTTCCAATATCTTCTTTCTTTGACTCTTTCTTTCCTATTCTCAAATTTGCTTTATCAATTGATTGAGAACAAATTTATTCTAATCAGATCTTTTCTCCGAACCAAATAGCATAAATCATCTTTATTTTATGAAGTTGAGAAAGTGTAGAAATTTGAATGTGACCAATAACGTTTACGGTAAAGTATTGTCCATTACGACCTCTTTCTTTTGTTGATAGATGGAGCCAATGAAGTTCTTTCCTTCTTGTTGATTGCATTGACATTCCAAAGATTGCTCTTTTCTTCATTTCGAATGTGAAAGATGAAGAGCCTCGATTATATCTAAGCGGAACACCAGGGAAAGCAGGCTGACATTCATCAGCGGTGAAGCTTTTATCTTGAGCAGTCATTTTGAAACTTTTCCATTGGTGATGATTTACTTATTTCTGCAAAAATCTGATGCCATCTGGATACACAGTAGTGACCTTTGTATCAATCAAATTTTCCAATCCTGAATCTTTTGATCTTTCTTTTGTAATTTGGATTGAAAAGTGGAGTTTGAAATTTTTTACGAAATTTTTCCAGTGTTGAGGCAGATTCCATCGTCAATGTTTTGTATCGCTCAATTGATTTTTGAGTTAAGAATGCTTGATTTTGGGTGTTGAGTTTTGTCAAGATTTGCAATTGTTTTGAAATGAAGTCGTATGTCACAATCAATGAGATTACAAGGATGTATATCTACTTTTCTCCCAGATTGACCACGTGGCTTCGAGTGATTTGCCGTGCGTCTGAGCGTCGCGGATGGTAGTTTGAAAGTTTTACTTCTTTTGATTAGTTCTTGTCCTTCCACTCAGAACCTTTGCCTTCTCGATTTCAAATATACATCAATTTTACGAGGATTTTGCAAAGTGAATCACTTTCTGCGGAAACGGATTTTAAGTTTTCTTTGGTACCATACCTTTTGAGGTCAGTTGAAGTTAATTCTTTTGAAATATTGCTGCTTTCTTTGTTGAGAGAAATTTAAACCTTCTCCGACTCTTTTTTGGATAAACCATTACAGCTGCAAATCTTAATTGATTTCACAAAGATTCTTTTAGATTTAACATTTTGTTTCCTTGTGTAATCCACTAAATCTTGGTATATCTTGATTTACAGAGTTTATACTTTTGAAGTCTCTTCAAGCTGGGTAAGTGTGTGGATTATCATTGTTTAGCAAATTTATTCTTGGTTGCTAATCATTAAATAGATTTGACTTATTTTGTTCTAAGAAACTACATTCCAAATCTTTTGCTTTGTCAAGTTCCATGTCTTTTAATTTTAGTTCCAATCGTAAGTTTTACATTAACAATGACAAGATCAAAGTTTTTAGGCCCAGTTTTAGTTAAATGATAGCCGATTTTGAAGAATGTACCTTTCTCTTGAAGATTTGATGCAGTTTTAGGATTGAATGTGCCACTCTTGCTGTTGCTGTGAAGAATCTTCTAATATCAACAACCACTTGCCTTAACTCTTTCTACCTTTTGAGAAGATGCTCCTTTAGTGAAGAACTCCTCTCGGTTTGTTAATATGAATCAACGGAAGTTTGCATCTACATCATCCCTTGAGTTGAGGGATTACAATTTGTATATAAATGCACGCTCAACCTTTCGATTGATCATTTGATCCACGAAATCGGATATATTTTGCAAGCAATTAGCTCGTGGTGTGAACTCAGCCAATTTCTATAAAAGATGTAAACATTGAAACTAAGTGGCCTGATATGTGGTGAGGGGTCTTCAATAATGGTTTGCTAAGGTTATTCTTCAAATAAGATGATGGATCTCTTCAAAAGCAGGGAAACCTTTGCTCACGTGCAATTATTGGTCCCTTGGAAGGCTAACAGGAAGTTTAGGAGGGTGAATAAACTTGCTACCAAAATTAATCATCGAGCTGGAAAAAGTCCGGAGAGAATCGGGTTTCTACGAAACTTAAAGCGATCTTCAGATTTTGTTCTCATCCCTTTAACACCAGGCGGAGTTTTAGTTAATCAATCGAATATAAGTTGTTATAAACTTATATTTATTCTCGATTACTTAGCGTATGGATAAAATCTAGCCTTCAGTGCAATAGATGTATTAAATGAAAACTAGACCTTCTCATGTACCGGTTTGTCTTGACTTCGATGTCGCAGTGTTCTTTGAGAGAAAATAATCAACTAAACCAAATACAGATGCGCAAAGTAAATCAACACATGATTTGTTTATGGAAGTTCCGGGTGGTGTGAATCCCCAGACGTCTGTCCTTCTCACTGCAGGCGCGGAAGTATCACTGAGAATAATGAGATACGCCGTTACAAATCCTAGCACTATGTATAATGATCCTTCCGACACCTAGTTTCATCTGTTACTACAAAATGAAGAAAGCGTGAGATTGCTCCTTCATTTTGCTAATCGATCTTTCAGAGGTGGAATTGCTCCTTCACAGAATTTCTCACCACTCTATATATATGCGAAGATCGGACCAATCAGATATTATGTAACACCTGTATGAGAAAGGTGTGTAAGTGCTTTTCTCCAACTATACAAATATTCCTTTTTCACAAAGTTAGGTTTAGAATTAATCAAGAGATTGATTTAGTGAAGTACCTTTGATTCCCTGGATCTCATTAAGAGCTCCAAGCTCAGATGCCTTCATTCCCCACTTAATGGCTACTGGATCTTTCTTTAAAAATTTTCAAACCAATTTCATTCAGTCCCTTTTGCACTGATAAGTATAATTTTGATTTTGTCATGGATCCCCAGGATTTGGATCTTTGAGTATATGCTTGTAAAAGCTTCTTTTTACGTCTCCATCTCCTCCTCTTTCGGTGATTCTTGTGTATGTATAGAAGTGATGTAGCGATTACTAGCTCTTGTAGCGGCTACACTTCATTGTTTAGCCAACGTTCATATGTGCGATCTTTTCCGTATTGATAGTTTCAACTCAATCAAGGCCTTGACTTCCGATTACTGTTCTTCAAAGCCGAAGTACCTTGTTTTACTTAATATCTGACTTAATTGACTTGCCGTGAGTGCACTACCCGCTTTCTTCTTTCAGAAGGTAGCTAACAATCTTTGTCCTTAGAATTATCTCAGCTTTACATGATCTATAACTCAGTTTAGAATTCAGTTTGAGACTTGCTCGAATCCACGATTTATAATCACGACTTGTCGAACTTCATTGGAGTTGCACACCTCAGTTCTTCAATCTCAACAAGCGAGTGCATGTCCACTGGGCTTTTGATCTTAGATAAGACAGCGAGTCCATGTCCCTCGGAATCTTATCTTCTTGATTTTATCATATTTGAGCTTGAATCCTGATTCTTCAAAGTGCATATAGGTTTTCTTTCATAAACTCAATTTGTTACTGGTTCTATTCTATTACAATGCTTATACAGAACAACTTATACTTACAGTTTCAGACTTACGAATCAGAACTTATCCATTTGTCGTCTAGACCATTTCTTGCTTCTTCTTTTATTATACTATAACGATTGTGGTTGATACCTTCACTATCATGCTTGGTTTGCTTAAGTGATTTGTCTAATTGTGGACGAATCATCATCAAAACCTACAAATATTCCAACGCTACCACTTCTTAGGACGGAAGGGTAAGACTAAGGCCAGTGATTACCATTGTTTCCCAGTTTGGTTTGTAAGCCATAGTTATTGGTAGAAGTGAAGCATCTTGGAATCTTTGTAACAACTCGTCAAAGATCTCAAAGTGATTTTCCTCCAACATCAAGGAGAAGAGTGGGTGGCGGTGATTACACCATAAGAAATCTTCACTATATAATCTACTCATACTTTCAGCATTTACATTACACTTAGTTTTATTTTACACATCAACCATCTTGAATCCTGCAAGCTAAAATCACACACTTGCACTCATCTTGATATCTAATACTTAGTATCATATTTAACAACAAGTATTATAGGCAGGTACAGATATAATTCATTGCACAAATTAATTCAAACTCAGCCCATCCGATCAACTCAAATTTGCTCGCGCCTTATCATTGAATGGGCGCATTACATAACCTGAAATTCCTGAAATTTGATAACTCCAAAGTTTTTAAGTGTTGGTTTATTCACCACCCCCTATCTAAACTTAACAAAAAAGCCTTTTCAAGGGACCAACACCAAAGAAAAAGCACAAATTTCTACTTGTTATAATGGAAAACACAAATTTCGGCGATGTCAACTGCGTTATCGAGAAAAAACATTTTTTATAGGAATAAGTTACAGGAGAAAAACCCAAATTTGAACTCGATAATGGAGAAGAAAAAATGAATTGAGATTAGACTGCAAAGAAGAAATACAAATTTCTACTCGTTTATAATAGGAAAACACAAATTTCGTGGCGATGTCAACATGTTATCGGTAAAAAGATAACATTTTTCTACAGATGACAGCTAGTTACAGGAGAAAACACAAATTTGTGCACTAGATTAATAAGAATAAAATATGAATTCAAACTTCGTTACCAAAGAAAAACAAAAATTTCTACTCGTTATAATGGAAAATAAAAATTTCTGCTGATATCTGTATCGTTATCAGGTGTGAAAAAACATTTTACGCAAGGACAACACGCATTACGGAAAATCATAAATTTTGAACTTCGTTAATAAGAAGAAAAATTAAATTCAGAACTCATTACAAAAGAAAAACAAAATTTCTACTCGTTATAATGGAAAACATAAATTTTATTGCTACGATGTCAATCTAGTTATCGGGAAAAAAAGCATTTTTACTTGACAAAAGACAATAACACGTTACGGAGAAAATCACAAATTTGAACTCGTTAATAAGAAAAAAAAACATGAATTAGAACTCGTTACCAAAGAAAAACACCAAAATCTACTCTTTTATAATGGGAAAACACAAATTTCGCGATGTGAACTCAAGATATCGAGGAAAAAAACATTTTTTCTACATAAGGACAACCGTTACCAGAGAAACACAAATTTGAACTCATTAATAAGAACATGAATTGAACTGGGTTACCGAAAGAAAAAACACCGATTTCTACTCCGTTTATAATAGGAAAACATAAATTTCCAGCGTATGTCAACTCGTTATCCAGGGAAAAAACAATTTTTCTACAAAGGACAACTCGTTACCGAGAAAACACAAATTTGAACTTCCGTTAATAAGAAGAAAACATGAATTGGGAACTGAATTTCAAAGAGAAAAAAATAGAATTTTCTCGTTATAATGGGAAACACAAATTTCAGTGAGGTCAACTCGTTTATGGTGAAAAAAAGATTTTTCTACAAGGATTAACCACGTTGCAGATGAAAACACAAATTTGAAACTGGGTAATAAGAAAGCATGAATTCGAACTTAACCAAAGAAAAGCACAAATTTCTACTCGTTATAACGGAAAACACAAATTCGGCCAATGTCAACTCGTTATCGGAAAAAAAGATTTTTCTATAAGGACAAATTCGTTGCCGGAGAAAAAGCACAAATTTGAACTTCGTTAATAAGAGCGAAAACATGAATAGAACTAATATTTGAAAAATAAAATTTCTACTTCCGTTATAATGAAAACACAAATTTCGGCTGATGTCAACTCGTTATGAGGAAAAAAACATGTTTTTCTGGCCGACAACTCGTTACGAAATAAAAACAAGGCAAATTTGAAATCGTTAATGCGAAAGAAAACATGAATTCAAACTCTAGTTTTTAAGAAAAAACCAAATTTCTACTCAATTATAATGGGAAAACTTACAAAATTTCGTTGAGATATCAACTCAATTATCATGGAAAAAAACATTTTTATACAAGATTTTGTTACGATGAAAACATAAATTTGAACTAGATTAATAAGAAGAAAATATGAATTCAAACTAGATTTACTAAAGAAAAAATAAAAATTTCTACTCGTTATAATGGAAACACTAAATTTACAGCGATGTCAACTAGTTATGAGGAAAAAAAACATTTTTTCTCACGGGCGACAACTTCTGTTGCTGAGAAAAACCACAAATCTTAACTCACGGTAATAAGAAGAAAAGCATGAATTTGAACTCGTTACTTCAAAGAAAAACAAAATTTATACTTCGTTATAATGGAAAACATAAATTCAAGTACGATGTCAACTTTGTTATCCGGGAAAAAACTTTTTACACGAGGACAACACTTTACTAAAAGAAAATCACAATTTGAACTCATTAACAAAAGAAAAGCATGAATTGGACCCGTTACAAAAAAAAAACAAATTTCTATTCGTTTATAATGGAAAACACAAAATTTCCTGCCAAGTAGTGTCAACTGGTTATATGGAAAAAAATTAATTCATACAAAGGACTGGAATTTACATCTGAGAAAAACACAAATTAGAACTCTGCATAATAAGAAGAAAATGAATTAGAACTCATATCAAAGAAGAAACACAAATTCTACTCGTTATAATGGGAAAACACAAATTTCCAAGTGATGTCAACCTGCGTTATGAAAATACCTTTTCTACAAGGACAACTCGTTACGTGAGAAAAATACAAATTTGAACTTCGTTAATAAGAAGAAAACATGAATTCGAACTTCGTTACCAAAGAAAAACAAAAATGTATACGACGTTATAATGGAAAAACACAAATTCCCGCGATGTCTAACTCGTTATGGGAAAAACATTTTTTCTAAGTGGACAACAACTTTGCTGCAGAGAAAATCACAAATTTTAACTCGTAATAAGAAGAAAACATGAATTCGAACTCGTTACTAAAGAAAAAACAAATTTATACTGCTTATAATGGGAAAACACAAATTTTTTGCGATGTCAATTCAAGTTATGGGAGGAAAAACATTTTTTCTACATAAGAGACAACTCGTTACCAGAGAAAAACACAAATTTGAACTTCGTTAATAAGAAAAAGCGAGGAATTCGAACTCGTTACCAAAGAAGGAACACAAATTTCTACTGCTATAATGGGAAAACACAAATTTCCGTGATGTCAACTCTCGTTATCCATGGAAAAAAACATTTTTTTATATAAGGACTGTTACCAGAGAAAAACACAAATTTGAACTAGTTAATAAGAAGAAAACATGAATTCAGACTCGTTACTAAAGAAACACAAATTTCTACTCGTTATAATGGAAAACACAAATTTCCGTAGGGTCAGCTTTCGTTATCGGGGAAAAAAAACATTTTCTACAAGGACAACTCGTTACGAGAGAAAAAAACACAAATTTGAACTTCGCTTAATAAGAAGAAAATATGATTTCAAACTCACATTGCCAAAGAAAAAGAAAATTTCTACTCGTTATAATGGGAAAACATAAATTTCCCTCGATGTCAACTTGTTATCGGGGGGAAAAAACATTTTCGGCAAGGATACATTTGCAAGGACAACCTCGCGTTACGGAATGAAAACTCAAGTACAAATTTGAATTCGTTAATTAGAAGAAAACATGACGCCAATCTCGAGACTGGAAACGTTGCAAACTGAAAAACACTAATTCTTCTCGTTATATTGGGAAGAACATAAATTTGATCACGATGTCCATAAATACTTTCGTTATCGGGAAAAAAAAATTCGCGATTTTTATGAGGAAAGGACAACAATTTGACAACCGCAGGAGAAAATCACAAATTTGAACTCATGAATAAGAATAAAACATGAATCTCAACTGGATTTACCTAAGAAAAAACACCAAATATATACTCTTTTATAATGGGAAAACATAAATTTCCTGCTATGTGAACTCGTTATTAGGGAAAAAACTTTTTTTCATAAGGACAACCACGTTACGGAGAGAAAAGCACAAATTACCAACTCATTAACAAGAAGAAAACATGAATTCGAACTCATTACTAAACAAAAAACACAAATTTCTACTTTCACAGTATAATGGAAAATACAAATTTCACATGATGTCAACTCGTTACCAGGAAAGAAAACATTTTTCTAAAGGACAACTGCATTTGTGAGAAAAACACAAATTTGAACTCATTAATAAGAAAATAAATCTGAACTAACTTCGTTGCAAAGGAAAACACTCATTTCTACTCGTTATAATAGGAAAACATAAATTTCGGTGAGGTGCTTCGTTATCGAGGGTAAAAACATTTTTCTACAAGGACGACTGCTTACGATTGAAAAAAACAAATTTGAACTAGAATTAATAAGAAGAAAACATGAATTCGAAACTCGTTACCAAGAAGAAATACAAATTTCTACTTTCGTTATAATGCAAAACACAAATTCCGACGATGTCAACTCGTTATCGTGGAAAAAACATTTTTTCATAAGGACAACTTGTTGCGGAACAAAAACAAATTTGAACTCGTTAGTATGAAGAAAGCTTATGAATTGAACTCGTTACCAAAGAAAAAACAAAAATTTATACTCCGTTATAATGGGAAAACTGTAATTTCGGCGATGTCAACTCGTTATGAGGGAAAAAACATTTTTTCCGTAAGGACAACTTTCTTAGTTGTGAGAAAAACACAAATTTGAACTCGTTAATAAGAAGAAAACATGAATTCGAACTCGTTATCAAAGAAAAACAAAATTTATACCTCAATTATAATGGGAAAACACAAATTTCCGCGATGTCAACTCGTTATCGTGAAAAACAAATTTATCTAAAGGTGACAAATCTTTACCAAAGAAAATCACAAATTTGAACTCATTTTAATAAGAAGAAAACATGAATTCGAACTCGTTACAAAGTAAAAAAAAACAAATTTCTTTTAGAATCTTATAATGGAAAACACAAATTTCTTGGCGATGTCAACTCGTTATCATGGAAAAAAAACATTTTTCTATACAAGGACTGCTTGTTACACGAGAAAAACACAAATTTGAACTTCGTTAATAAGAAAACATGAATTTAACTCGTTATCAAGAAGAAACACAAATTTCTACTGAATTTATATTGAAAACACGGAAATTTCCGGCGATGTCAACTCGTTGCTAGAGGAAAAAACATTTTCTACAAGTAGACAACTACGTTACAGTAGAAAAACCTGAAATTTGAACTCATTAATAAGAAGAAAACATTAATTCGAACTCGTTTACCAAAGAAAAAACAAAAATTTATACTCGTTATAATGGGAAACACAAAATTCCGTGATGTCAACTCGTTATCAAGGAAAAAAACATTTTCTACAAGGACTAACTCGTTACTGAGAGAAAAACACAAATTTGAACTTCGTTTTGTAAGAAGAAAACATGAATTCGAACTCGTGGGAATTCAAAGAAAAAACACAAATTACTACTCGTTATAATGGGAAAACACAAATTTCCGCGTGTAGAACTTCGTTATCCAGGAAAAAAAACATTTTCTACAAGGACAACTGCATTACCAAGAAAAACACAAATTTGAACTACGTTAATGAGAAGAAACCATGAATTCGAACTGGGTGCAAAGAAAAAACACAGAATTTCTACTACCGTTATAATGGGAAAACACAAATTTCAGTGAAGTGCTTGAACTTCGGGTATACGAGGAAAAAACATTTTTACATAAGGAGAACTTGTTACTTACGAGAAAAACCTAAATTTGAACTTCGTTAATAAGAAAAAACATGAATTCGAAACTCGTTACCAAAGAAAAAAACACAGAATTTCTACTCGTTATAATGGAATGGAAGCACAAATTTCCGGCGGTGTTAACTCAGTTATCGGGAAAAAAAATTTTTCTATAAGGAATTGACTCGTTACCAGGAAAAAACACAAATTTGAACTTCGTTAATAAGAAGAAAACATGATTCGAACTCAGTTTGCAAAGAAAAACACAAATTTCTACTCGTTATAATGGGAAAACTAATTCCAGCGATGTGAACTTCGTTAATGAGGGAAAAAACATTTTTCTTCGGGATAACTCGATTATGAGAGAAAAACACAAAATTTGAACTTGCGTTAATGAAGAAAATATGAATTAAGACCTCGTTCTTAAAGAAAAAACACCAAATTCTACTCTTCATAATATCGGAAAACACAAATTTCCGGCGATGTAGAACTAGTTATGTCAGGGGAAAAACATTTTTCTACAAGGACAAATCTCCGTTACTGCAGATAAAAGCACAAATTTGAACTCATTAACAAGAAGAAAACATGAATTTGAACTCCATTGCAAAAAAAACACAAATTTATACTCATTATAATGGGAAAACACAAATTCCGGCGCGATTATCAACTCGTTATCGGGGTAGAAAACATTTTTCTGCTGAGGACAAGTAAATTGCCAAAGAAAAAACACAAATTTAACTCGCTAATAAGAAGAAAACATGAATTCGAACTCGTTTAAAAAAAAAAACAACAAATTTCTACTCGTTGCAATGGGAAAACACAAATTTCGGTGAGGTCAACTCGTTATCCAGGGAAAATTTTTTCTACGGGGTGAACTAAATTACCAGTGAAAATACAAATTTGTGAACACAGTTAATAAGAAGAAAACATGAATTCGAACTCGATACCAAAGAAAAAAACACAAATTTCTACTGCGTTATAATAGGAAAACACAAATTCGATGTCAACACCGTATCGGGAAAAAACATTTTCTTCAAGCGACAGCTCGTTGCCAGAGAAAAACAAATTTGAACCCCGTTAATAAGAAGAAAGCATGAATTGAACTTCATTGCCAAAGAAAAACAAAAATTCTACTACAGTTATAATGGGAAAATACAAATTTCAGCGATGTCAACTCGTTATGAGAAAAAAACATTTTTCTACAAGGACAACTCGTTACCCGGTGAGAAAAATACAAATTTGAACTCCGTTAATAAGAAAACATGAATTAACTCTACCAAAGAACTCGTTTCTACTGCTAAATGAAAACAACATTTCCAAATTGAACTCGTTATCTGTGAAAAATCGTTATATTAGGAAAACACAAATTTACGGAGATGTGAACTCGTTATCGGGGAAAAAAAACATTTTAATTGGGAAAATACAAGGAGAACTCCTTACCAGGAAAAAGATTTTTCCTATGACAAATTTATTTAAGAGAAAACTACAAATTTGAACTAAGAAGAAAACATGAATTCGGACTCGTTACCAAAGAAAAACACAAATTTCTACTCGTTATAATGGGAAAAACACAAATTTTCGGTGATGTGAACTCGTTATCAGGAAAAAGCATTTTTTTCTCTATGCAAGCACACAAACTTTTGAACTTCGCGAGAGAAAAACACAAATTTGAACTCATTAATAAACAGAAATTTCTCATATGTCAACTGAATTGAACATTTTTTCTATGTTACAACTCAAAGAAAAAAAATTTGAACCTTTTTAATAAGAAGAAAACATTTCTACTCGTTATAATGGAAAAACACAAATTTCCGACTTTAAGATGTGGGAAAACTCAGTTTCGAAGTATGTCAGGAAAAAACATTTTTTCTACAAGGACAACTCACATTACAGAAAAACACAAATTTGAACTTCGTTAATAAGAAATAAAACATGAATCGAAATCATTACCAAGAGAAAAAACACAAATTTCTCACTCGTTATAATAGAAATACACAAATTTCGGCGATATGAACTCGTTATCCCGGAAAAAAGCTTTTTTTTGGGCAAGGACACTTCGTTACTGAGAGAAAATCAGAAATTTGAGCTGCGTTAATACAGAAGAAAACATCTGAATTCGAACTCGAATTACCAGGAAGAAAAACACAAATTTCTACTTCGTTATAATGGAAAACACAAATTTCAGTGATGTAGAACTCGTTATCAGGAAAAACATTTTCTACAACTGAACTTGTTACAGAGAAAACACAAATTTTAACTTCGTGAATAAGAAGAAAACATGAATTCAAACTTGTTGCAAGAAAAACACAAATTTCTACTCGTTATAATGGAAAAAAATTTCACATCCTGGAATTTTTTCCTGCAAGGACAAATACTTTGATGAACTAAATTTGATCAAGGAAAAAAAACGTAACCTGCTACTTTTCTACAAAGGAAAACTACGATTGTTATCGTGAGAGAAAAACACAAATTTGAACTCGTGTAATAAGAATAAAACATGAATTAGAACTTGCTACTAAAAGAAAAAACACAAATTTCTACTCGTTATAATGGAAAATACAAATTTCGGCGATGTGAACTTCGTTAAAAGGGAAAAAATATTTTCTACAAGGATAACACATTTGCTTGTAGAAAACACAAATTTGAACTCGTTAATAAGAAGAAAAATGAATTCGAACTCGTTACCAAAGAAAAAACACCAAAATCTACTCTTTGCCAATGGAAAACACAAATTTCCGGCGATGTCAACTTCGTTATCGGGAAAAAAAATTTTTTTTTTCTACAAGGATAAAACGTTACGAGATAAATACAATTTGAACTCATTAACAAGAAGAAAACATGAATTGAACTCGTTACAAAGAAAAGCACAAATTTACCCTCATTATAATGGAAAACACAAATTTCGGCGATGTAACTCGTTCTCGGGTGAAAATTTGCACCTACAAGGACAGCTCGTTACGGGAAGAAAAACTAAATTTTAATAACTTGCGTTAATAAGAAAACATGAATTCAGACCTGATACTTAGAAGAAAAACACAAATTTCTACTCGTTATAATGGGAAAACACAAATTTCCGGTGAGGTCAACTGCGTTATCGGTGGGAAAGTTTTTTCTACAAGGACAACTTCATTACGAATGAAAAATCAAATTTGAACTACGTTAATAAGAAGAAAACATGAATTCGAACTCAAGTACTTCAAAGAAAAACACAAATTTCTACTCGTTATAATGGGAAAACACACAAATTCCCCGGCGATGTCAACTCAAGTATCGTGAAAAAACATTTTTCTTCAAAGACAACTAGTTGCTACAGAAAAGCACCGCAATTTGAACTCGTTAATAAGAAGAAAACATGAATTACAACACCTTACAAAGAAAAAACAAAATTATACTCAAGTATAATGGGAAAATACAAATTTCTAAGTATAACAATCGTTATGAGGAAAAAAACATTTTTCTACAAGGACAACTCCTGTTACCAGGAGAAAACACCAATTTGAACTCGTTAATAAGAAGAAAACATGAATTCGAACTCGTTACCAAAGAAAGAACACAAATTTCTACTCGTTATAATGGGAAAACACACAAATTTACAGGAGATGTGAACTCAAATTGCGGAAAAAAACTTTTTTTCTACAGGAGAACTCCTTACCAAAGGAAAATCACAAATTTGAACTCGTTAAGAAGAAGAAAACATGAATTGAACTCATGTTGCAAAGAAAAACACAAATTTCTACTCATTATAAATGGAAAACACAAATTTCCGGTGATGTCAACTCGTTATCAAGGAAGAAAACATTTTTTCTACAAGCACAACTCGTTGGAGAAAAACACAAATTTGAACTCATTAATAAGAAAAACATGAATTCGATTAATTTACCAAAGAAAAAACACAAATTTACAATTTTTACAAAATGAATTATAATGGAAAATACAAATTTCCGGCGATGTCAACTCGTTATCGAGGGAAAAAAAACATTTTCTAAGGATAACTCGTTACCAGGTAGAAAAAATAAATTTGAACTCGCGTTAATAAGAAAACATAGATTCGAACTCAAGTTGCAAAGAAAATGAACAAAGTTATACTGCTTATAATGTGACAACACAAATTCCCGCGATATCAACTCGTTATCAGGAAAAAAAACATTTTTTCTACAAGGATGACACAATTTGCCAGACAAAAACATAAATTTGAACTTCGTTAATATGAAGAAAACATGGATTGAGACTGGGTTACCAGCGAAAAGCAAAAATTTATACTGCATTGCATGTGGGAAACACAAATTTTAATGATGTCAATTCGTTATGAGAGAAAAAACATTTTTCTACCAAGGACAACTCGTTGCCAGGAGGAAAAACTGCGTTTAGACTAAATTATCAGAAGAAAGCTTGAATCAGAACTCGTTGCAAAGAAAAAAAACAAAAATTTATACCGTTGCAATGGAAAACACAAATTTCAGGCTGATGTCAACTCGTTGCTCCAGGGAAAAAAACTTTTCTACGAGGACAACACTATACCAAAATCACAAATTTGAATTACGTTAATGAAAGAAAGCATCAGTTTGAACTCATTATAGGAGGAAAAACCAATTTCTATTAAGTTATAAGCGGAAAACACAAATTTAGGCGATGTCAACTTTCGTTATCATGGAAAAAACACGATTTTATACACAGACTGGTACAGAGAAAACTAGAAATTTGAACTCGTTAATAAGAAGAAAGCATGAATTCGAACTGGGTACCAAAGAAGAAGCACAAATTTCTGCTTTCGTTACATTAGAGAAACTTACAAATTTCGGCGTTAATATTCGTTATGAGGAAAAAACATTTTTCTACAAGGACAACTCGTTACGAGAGAAAAACACAAATTTAGACTCGTTAATAAGAAGAAAACATGGTCGAACTGCTATCAAAGAAAAACAAAATTTCTACTCGTTATAATGGGAAAACACAAATTCTCGGCGATGTCAACTCGTTATCGTGGAAAAACATTTTTTCTTTGCAAGGATAATTACAATTGAGAAAACACAAATTTGAACTCGTTAATAAGAAGAAAACATGAATCGAACTCTACAAAGAAAACACAAATTTCTACTCGTTATAATGGGAAACACAAATTTCCGCGATGTCAACTCGCATCGTGAAAAAACATTTTTTCTACAAGGACAACTCTACCGTGAAAACACAAATTTGAACTCGCAATAAGAAGAAAACATGAATTGAACTCGTTACCAAAGAAAAACACAAATTTCTGTCATATAATGGGAAACAACAAATTCGGGCGATATCAACTCGTTATCGTGAAAAACATTTTTTCTACAAGGACACATCGCGCCAGAGAAAACACAAATTTGAACTCGTTAATAAGAAGAAAACATGAATTGAACTCGGTATCAAGAAAAACACAAATTTCTACTGTTATAATGGAAAACACAAATTTCCCGTGATGTCAACTCGTTATCGTGGAAAAACATTTTTTCTACAAGGACAACTCGTTATTCGAGAAAATACAAATTTGAACTGTTAATGTTAAGAAAACATGAATTCAAACTGCTACCAAAGAAACACAAAATCTACTCTTTTATAATGGAAAAACACAAATTTCCAAGCGCATGTGAACTCATATCGTGGAAAAACATTTTTCTACAAGGACAAACGTTAATGATGAAAAACACAAATTTGAAACTCATTAATAAGAAGAAAACATGAATTGAACTCTACCAAAGAAAAACACAAATTTCTACTCATTATAATGGAAACACAAATTTGAGCATGTCAACTGCATCGTGAAAACATTTTTTTCTATAAGACAACTCGTTACCAGAAAAACACAAATTTGAACTCGTTAATAAGAAGAAAACATGAATTCAACTCGCTACCTAAAAAACACAAATTTCTACTC
>JAOBSW010001009.1:0-115248 GCA_026214975.1 Gentiana macrophylla | reverse complement strand
TTTTCAACAATACTATTTTTGCTTAATTGTACTTAGACAGATGTCCTGATGTATTTATACCTATTAAGAGCATAAAAGTCAAGAAGTTGAAATTTCCAGTGCACCATTGTCAAATATAATTACTTTAATAATTTTATGAAGCGAGTATAAACAAATTTAACAAAAGATTTAACAAGGTCCGAGGCTTGAGATGTATGCCTCATAAAAAAACCAAGTAAATATAGAAAATCATCTGGCCACGATAGAGATATATTGTTGTCCATTTACAATATGATGTCTAAGAGGACCTAAATATCCATATGAACAAGGTCAAACACGAAGCATCTACAATTAGTGGTACTTAAAGGAAATGGATTTTTCTTGATTTAGCCATAGACGAGACATAACAAAGATCATGATTACAAAATTTGGCATCGATTGATGTAGCGATGACTTGCGATCTCTTGTCCGTAAGTGCCCAAGTCTATAGTGCCATAAAAAGCGCGTCATCTACTCTATCGAGATAAAGTGTGATTTTCTACGACATTGGTAACAAAATTTGTATTGGTTGGTCCATGACATAAAGTCCTCTACCGTAACTTCAGTTGAACCAATCATTTTCTTGTTCTTGTCTGCCAAAACACACTTGTTAAGCGAAAAGATAATATTGCACATCCTTTTGTATGATTAATAAAAGAAGGTAAAGATAAAAGGTTATACTTAAAACCAGGAATGCAAAACACATCATGTAGGACCAGTTGAGTGTTAATCCTCACTTGTCCTATATAGATGACCAGAAAACATTATTTACATTAGGTAATCCCATTTTGTACCGAGATGAAGGTTTAGGATTACTTAATAGATCTAATGATCCTACAAGGTGATCATGTGGCACGAGTCAAGATCCATTGTATTGATCTTACTAAATTCGAGGCCATGTGTTCTAGCAGTGGTAGTGTGTAACAACATCAAAGAGTTGGCCATGGCAATTCTGCATGTCTATGAGGGTCATTTCAGCGAGCCATCAACTTGTCAAGTTGTTGTGTAGTAAGATTGGGAAACCCTGGTCCAGCGAGAAGCTGCTTGATGCACGATCTTCTTACATTGATTGCTCATTTTCTACCATATTTGCCCTTTTTTATTTAAAACCGGAGGCAAAACCATGCTTCTTGTAACATGTCTCCTCAGTATGACCATTGAATCCACAAAAACTATATTGCATCATTTTTGGATTTTTGGGCCGAGATTTCTGACCAGAGTTTGGTCTGGCGGCGGTGATTTTGTCCGTCCATTCTTTTGTGACAATAGAACCATGGAATCTTGATTCTTGGCCTTGTTAGCCACAAACAACTTCTGTCTCTCAAACTTGATTGCCATTGCAAAAGCATTGCCTGTGAGACCATTGGTTCAAATTCATCCCTTAAACCTTTAAGAAATTTCATGACATGTTCAGCCTCCATATGATCCATCAGATTGCTGATTGCATTGCAGTGACATTGAGGATCACATGAACAAACTGTTACAGGCATGATGGTCTTGATTTCTTCCTAAACAATCATCAATTTTGTGAAATATTGATTGACAAAATCAGTGCCATGTTTCAGTAGATGTATTTCTTCAAGAAGATCTGAAAGTCTTAATGCATCAACAATTGAAAACCAAGCTGCAAGATTTTTCCAAACTACATGTGCATTCTTGAAGTACATCAAACTTTGTGCAATGGTGTTCTCAGCAGAATTCAAGATCCATGATCTCACCATTTGTATCTATTGCCTCAAGCATGGAAATCGATTGAATACATTACGGACTTTTAATTGTGCTATCTACTGAAGCCAATTTTATTCTTGGTGATCAACACCATATCCATGGACATTTTCTAAGGATTGTGTTTAAAATACAACCTGCAAGCATTCTTCCATAGTGCAGGGAAGCTTGTTGTTACGTTTTGCATACAACCTTCCCTCTCTATGTCTGCCTATGAATGAGGTAACTATAACTTACTCTTACGCATCCGGTACCTTCGAGATTTGTCGGAGAATCTTATCATATAATCCAATGTTGAATCCTTCTCTCTTTTTGATAGATGGTTTGGATATGGGTAGCATCTACATAGAAGGGCCTAGCCGATATAAATGTTGTCATGAACTATCTCATCAACTTGATGAAATTGCTTGATTGAACAAGATGAGAGCCTTTTGAACCATTCTGGCCTTCCTCGTTAGATAACTTTGAAAGGCTCTTCACCTCATCTCATCAGGTGCACAGAACAAGATCATATGTTGCACATATTGATGTAATTGTTCTTCAGAATCCTTAGTCCCATCATAGGGATCTAACTTTCAAATTTTGAACCAACTAGCTTTGGGAACTACTCTATATTCGTTTTTAAAGAGGATGTAACTTAAACATCCTTCCTTTCTCTCCTTAGGAGTTGGTCCATCTCGGATCGGTAGGCGTTTCTTTGCCATGGATAAGTAGAGTTTGCTTCTCTCTCTGTCGGCGGTTCTTTGTACTAGAGACAACCATTTCATACCATTCGGGTAGTTTTTATCTACCCTTACAAAGTTTCGGTACCACGTGTCCCTTTCCATTCTTGACATGATCCCGAATAAGGCGGAGAGGTCCGGTGACTTGACCAATTGTTGAGCAGTTTAACATCTATGGAGCAATATTTGTTTGCTCATTTTCTGTCTTTGGGTGGATGTCCCGATTCTGTCATACACAATAGGTGGGTCTACATTCCGCAAAATTGTCTCCATCATTATGCGGCCACAGAAAGTTATTGCCTAGCTCGTTAATTGTTCTTTCCGGTTTTGTTAATTTTTTTAGGTATGTTTTATTTGTTTAATGAAACCACGAGAAATAAGGACCCTCTTCTTATTCCGATTGGCGATGTCGAAAATCGTCTGAGTTATGGTTTAGGTAAATGGACCTTGAGTGATGATGCAAATATCTTTTTGAGTGGGCCTCACACAAAGTGTGAGAAATCCGAGCTTTCCTCCGGCGGAATAGTCCGATGCATAAGTCAGTATTTGTATAGAAATATTTCTATAAGATAGTGAGCAAAAGTATATGTAACAGACGTAGATTATAATGTACCTTGTAAATGATGATAAAGATCCTTTATTAACCAGTCCCTTTTGGAGGAGATTTATTGTGCGATAATGTAGTTGTCAAATGCATTTACCACGTATTGATGTAGTGGAGTGTGAGCCTCGGAGCGGTATCACGCCATTCTTGGCGATTATAGATCATGGTATAAAGTCCGGATTTCTTGCTTTTTGAAAGTAACGAGATGTTTGATACCAAGGGCGACATGCGCCATAGTAGCTATGAAAGACCGATGTGATACACATATCGTCAATAATAGACAATAGATGTCACCTGCATCATGCACGTTTGTAAAGGACCATGGGCGACCAGCGCCGGATCAACCATATTGGACATAGGACAACATGTGTGGTGTCGATTGATTTATATAAGAATGATTTGTGTTATACTAAGGTGAGCCTTGCGGATAGAGGCCCATTGTTGAGTTGAGACTCATGTCGACCATATGCTGAAGTGACCTTTCTTACTCTGAGTGAGGCCCGATGAGTGCCATGTCACAACCTAAGAAACGCTGTTTTACCACAGTAATTTTTGCCTCAAAAAAATGTGGATAATATATACTTAGCTAGACTCATTTGTCACGCTACAATGACTATAAGTATATATATATATATATATATATATATATATATATATATATATATATATATATATATATATATATATCATCAACAATTTTTGGTGTCGCAAAAACTAGTGTAGTAAAGTATTTTCTTGTAGTGCATGGAAGTTGACCGATCTCACCTATATTGCCCCCAATTTTAACCCATTTTGATTCAGGTGTATTAACACTTTTGGTCCTCGTCTTTCGGTGTTTTCTCAAAACTACCCCTTATGTTTTATTTTTGATTTTCACCATTATTTATGTGATTTTGTTACACTTCGGGACAATTAATGTGAATTTGTCTATTTGACAACGTTTTGGACATAAGTCATTCTTATAAAAGAATTGCTCTTATTATTTTTTTCTTTTTGACATTTTAATTAGCCCTTTAATTATAATAATTGTTTTTGAACTTGAATTCAACAACCAAAAGCGTCGGAGACCCATTTTGATTCATGCATTCTAGTCAGTGACAACACATCGGATGAATTATGCAACAATTCTATTACTGACAATAAGTATATCAACACTTATGGTGAAATTATGAGCAGAAAATTGCAGTAATATCTGTATGCGAAGGAATCGTACAACTCGGCTCCTTTGACAGTGTGATAAGAGGGAGGATTTTGAAGCTGATATTTTTGTCGAATCGGACGATGGGCTGATGTGTATGATTTACGTTCAAAATGTTAGTCAAATAGGCAAATCCACGTTTGTTGTCCTGACAGTGTAACAAAATCACCTAGATATAGGTGAAAATTGAAACAAACAAACATAAGGGGTAGTTTTGAGAAAATCCTGAAAGGTGAGGGACCAAAAATGTTGAATATCCCTTTTGATTCATTATGATTAATTTTTCACAAGTAAAAATCATATAATTTTAATTCAAAATAATGATAGGTTTACATTAAATGTCTAAATGAACCATTGTAATTGGTTTGAAGTATTTCTATTCATTTGATAAAAAAAATGTCAAAAGATAATATTTTATGTGACATTATTTAAAAATTTGATATAGCTCTATTATTATTCTTACTTAGATTTATGTTCACAATGGGGAGTGGGGGGAGACACCTCACTCCTCATGCTTCCCTCCCAGAGCGTAAAATTCAATTATTGCAGAAAAAGTTAAAGGTATTAGTAATTAATTGTGTATGGTTAGATTGAGTGACAAGCGTCACATTTATAGGAATAGTCTAGATTTTGTTAGTTGGATATGGAACTAATATCCTTAGCATATCTATTAAAATTCATTATTATTCTTGAATCATCAAGAAAACTTTCGTTTATTACGCTCTTCTTCTTCCTCTCATGGAGGTTTTGATCTATTAGATAAATCTAACTTGGTATCGAGCAATAGACTTGCGTCATGATCTTTGGGACCTCCGTTTCTCCAACAACTTATTGCCGACGGTAGCAAAAGCCATGGAAGCTCGGCCTTTGGTGAGTACAACATCATTTTAGGCGATTACAGGATCCTCGATCATATGAAGCGGATCTAGGAGCTCTTCCTCGATGTCGAGCAACCTTGGGTCCATCCACTTATCCTGGTTTCATGTATCCACCACGGATTTTCTTTGCGGCTCCTCAGTATTCCCTACCAAGTTTTGTTCCGCCTCCATCTTTTCCGGTGATTCATTCCTTTGTCAGGTCACCATCTCACAGCTCTCTTAGTCCAAATGGATCTCCGTTTCATGGGCACTTAAATTAGACATGCCACAGTGAAACATTATCGTGATAACTAACTACTATGCAAGTACACCATTTTGCCCGATTGTGATGGGTCATAAGATGGAAGGTTTCTTGTTTGGTAAAATCGTTAGACCTCCAAATCTGGGTATGTTTTACGGCATGTCAAATTCTCACTGCTAAAGAATGGGATATTGTAGACCAATTGTTGATGGTTTGGATTTTGAGTTACGTGGTGAACAAGCCCTCGTAGAAGTAATGGTATGTGGCACTTCTCATGAAGTCTAGACTACATTAGAGGCTTTGTTTAACTGATCGAGGCAAGAATATTAGAGTTTAAAAGTACTTTGACTAAGTCGAGAAAGGAGTGAAATCATGAGTGACTACTTGGCTCAAATTAAATCGTCTGAGTGATAGTTTGGCGGCTATTGGGTACCTATATCCAAGTCAAAATTGATTTTGGATACCCTAGGCGGTTTGGACAAATATTATGAGGTTGTGAAAGGAATATCACCTCCATAATTGGTTCCTCGGTTGGCATGAGGTTCGAGTCTCGATTTAACACATGAAAGGCTTTTAGCAAGATTGAATTCTACGACACTTGCAAGTGCGGCAAATACATGCCAATCCAACGCGCGATCATTTGCCAACATATGGTTTTGGTTCCCTTCTTTGGTAGACCATAGAATAGGTCGAATAACAATCCTCTCGAGGAAATAATAGAGGTAGAGGGCTATAGGGGTGGAAAAGCAGAGGTGGCGAGTCTTTGGTAGATCAAGACCTAGAATGACTTGTCAGCGGTGTGGTAAGAATGGACACACAATGATTGATTCTTTGTACGAGGTTTTAACATGACTCTCTGGGGCCAATCTCTGAGTGGAAATCTTGGTTGTGAAAAGAAGAATTTCAGCATTTCATGCAACTCTTAGCGATGTATATGATCACTCTAGTATTTGGACGATTGGAGCAACTCATCATGTCACTATGACATGGGAAATATGAGCATCAACTCTAATTACAATGGTAATGATACTTTAATGTAAGAAATGGTGAGATATTAGCAATAGCACATATTGGTCACTCCTTCCTTCAAACACAACATGGTTCATTGCATTTACGTAACATTCTACATGTCCCACAAATCACTAGAAAATTATTGATCATATCAAAACTTATTTCAGATAATACTATTTCCATTGAATTTGATGATTTGTTCTGTTTTGTCAAGGACAACATACATGGACAATGCTTCTTAGGGGTCAACTTCAGGATGGCCTTTTACAAGATCATTATTCATCTTGAGGATTCCACTCAGAACGCCCCTCACTCCAAACCTTTTTCTACTTGTTTTCATGTTTTAAAACATTCTGTTACTTGTAATAATTTGAATGCTCCTTGAAGTGTGGCATAGAAGGCTTGGTCAAACTTAATCATGTTTTAACTTATGTGTTGAATGATTGTAATGTCAAAAGCTGTTGGTACTTTATCTTTTGTGAATCTTGTCAGTTTGGTAAAGCACATAATTTGTTTCATCATTTATCGATTCACATGCTAGTGCATCTTTTGATCTCCTCCACACAGATTTGTAGGGTCTTGCACCCATGAATCTTTAGAAGGTATATGTTTTATGTTCACTTTATTGATGGCCATTCTAGATAGACTTGGATATGCCATATAAAGTCTAAGTCTGAAAACCTTGATTACTTTTCAAAAGTTTAAAGCCATGATTGAAACTCAATTCTCTGTTAAGATCGAATGTGTGCAATCTGATTGAGGAGGAGAATATAGGTCATTCAAAGAGTATATTGACACGAAGGGATCATATTCGCACCCTTGTTCTCGTGATCACATGAACATGGTAAAATTTGAATGAAAACATAGGCATATTGTAAAAGCAGTCCTTAATTTACTTTCTCAAACTAGCATGCCACTAAAGTATTGGTGGCATAGCTCCTACCATTGTTTACCTCATCAATAATCTTTCTACACCTATTCTCCACAATAAGTTTCATGTTGAATGCTTGTTTCTATCAAACCTAATTCCAAAACCTTAAAGTCTTTGGTTGTTTTATTTACCCAAACCTTAGGCCTTCTCAGACAACCAAATTTGAGTTTCACACAAAAGATGTGTGAATTTGGGCCTTAGTTCTTTCCATAAAGGTTTTAAATGTCTAGATGACCTTTGGCGAATCTACATCTCCAACAATGTTGTTTTCTATGAAACCTTATTCCATTTTCTCTCTTGTGGGTTCATTCAGAACCATCTACCCAAGTTCTTGCGATTATTCATCATTTACCGTTCTTTCTGCTTCCTCATCCATTCGGCGAGAAGGGAAGGCATCATCATCTGAGTAGATCACGGTGAAGACATTGCTGATGGTCCTCGTCAAGTAAATCATACTTCCAACACTTAATAATATTGTCTCTTGATGATTTATCTAGTACTTCTTCCAGTTTGCACACATAAACACCTTTCATATCTCCACCACAAAAGACTTCCTTATCCAACACACATACACACACCTCCACCACCACAAAGTGTACCTCAATTTCAAACACACAACCATCAAACACCAGTGAAACATCTCAGGTTAATGATCAAAACCAAACCTCAAACCAAATCTCACCCAGTGAAAACTAGATCCAAAAGTGGTACATTTAAACCTAAAGTATATTATGTTTCTCTGATAATGCTCACTCATTCCCTACATAACCCACAAAGTGTGTCGAAGCATTGCGGTCAGAGGATTGGAAGTATGAAATGTCATTGAGTATAAATCTCATACTGCAACGAACATGGGACTTGGTAAGATTGCCATCTAGGAAGAGTGTAGTTGGTAATAGATGGATCTTCAAATTGAAGTTCGAGCCATATGGTAAAATCCTAAAACACAAAGCTAGGCGGTTTGCTAAGGGTAAAATCAATACTATGGTATAAATTTCACAAAAACTTTTGGTCTATGGCAAAATCTGCAACTATCAGTGGTCCCTAACCTTAGGAGTATCTATGAATTGGCGATAAATTAGATTGACATTAACAATGCATTTAAAATGGGCATTTGTAGGAGCGTGTTTACATGGAGCAACTAGAGGGTTTGTAAATGCTTGAGCCTCACTTTGTGTGTAAGTTAAATAAGTCCTTGTATGGCCTAAAGAAGGCCTTAAGGGCTTGATTTGATCTTTTAGATCACGAGATGATCGATTGGGGTTTTAGATTGTCTATGTCGGATCATTCCATGTTCATTCTAAAGCATGACACAAGGATTATGTTTGTCGTAGTTTATGTTTGTCTTAGTTTATGTGGATTATATTCTACTTACAAGGAATTCACCCTCATTGATTCAGAAGTACATCAAACAGCTAGACTCCAAATTCTCTCTAAAAGATCTAAGGCCAGTTCCTCACTTCTTGGGTATGCATGTGGAAAGAGATAGTTCTGGTTTGTATTTAACTCAATAATACTATGCCTCTCAATCTTTGGATATCTGAAACACGAATCCGGATCCGATCCATAATTGGATCGTCAGATCTGAATCACAGCACCGATCGAGACACTCGATCATACAGTGGAAAGCTATGAATTAAATTCGCATGCGATTTTACCCGCGATTTAATTCACATGATTAATTAATATAACCACAAGAAGGTTGAAGATTTACCCAACGAAAGAAAGCCGTGATCTTCCGGATTGTATCTCAATGGCGGCGGCGATGTACATCGATCCACGTAGTAGAGCCTCGCCGAATATGCTCAAGAAAAACCTAGTTTTTCTTCTTCCCATGCTAAGACAAAAAACTTTTATGACAAGAAAACAAAAGCTGGCGTCCCTTTTTTTTACAAAATGGCGTTGGATAAAACTATTTTGCGTTGGGAGAAACTCTTTTATAGGACAATAACCAATAGTGTGAGTATATCTTATACACACAAATTTATCTTTTCCTTTAAGGAAAAATAAAACAATTATCAAATAGGAAAACAAATTTCCTATTTATCCAATAAGAAAACTAATTTCTTATTTATAATTATTTAACACATAAATAATTATATTATCCACATTATAATTAATTATGAGAAAATTTCTTTTCTCAAATCAAAAAAATATGACGCCATTTTTATTCCATTTGGGATAATAGAAAATGTATTTTCTATATTACATAATATTTACCGAATAAATAATATCTGCATATTCATTAAATAGACCAACTATTTAATTTATTCTCGAGGTTCCACAAAATGAGAAAACATTCGCGTGTTAGGAGCCAACCCAGGGACCATGGAACTATAACCAGTAGCTACAATAAATTGAATAAAATATTCATCGAACATAACATTTCTACTCAACTTATTAATTCCGGAATTACGCAACCATAAATCCGAAACTGAACTCTATCGATTATAGATATAACTTATTCTCAAAGCATCAGTCGATAAGTGTCCATTGATATAATCATTACATACTGACTAACCTCCATAGACTATCCGTGGCGAAGCGGGAATATTTTAGTAAACCTTCTTCACCACATCTTATCCGTATTTACCATTAACCCCTAGCGATCAATTGGTTCATAACTAATACGAACTCGGCGATCGATCAGATTCTAGGATTAACAAATAAGAGGATTGTCTTTCTACTTCTGCGAGAAAGGAATGGATTCCATATCACATGAGACACACTTCTCACTCGTTCGAATAGTGCCAGCGTGAAAGTGATTCGGACCTCGCCTCTTGCGATCCTTACTTGAACACATCAAACCCTATCTTCAAACAAGTAGGAGTATGCAATCACTTGAGATTAAGGTTAATCCATGTATGATCATCTTGTGATTTAATAAGATTTCTCAATCACGAATTATATGAGAAATGCATATTAAATTGGTCGATCCTATATGACTACATCATATATAAATGCCCACTTAGATAACCAATATCGGCGGTCCGGATAAGGCGGTCACACCTTAAAGTGTTACAGGCGCATTAATAGTGGTTTAATGAATAGATTAAGTTCACCACGGACTAATAGTTCAAGTGTATCACCATAAACTTAATCCTCATGTGTGACACACACTAAGTTATATGGCTACATATAATACAACTTGGGGTTTTAATGATGTATAATATATAAGCACAAAGCAAATAATAAGATGAATTTAATTCTATCATTTATTAATTATAAAACCAATTCTGAGAAATTGCCTTTCGGACCTAGTTCCAACACTCAATTGCTCAAAAGATTGAATATAGAGGACCTCAAACCTTGTCCAACACCAATAGTGGAGCGTAAGTATTTGGTACTATTAAAGGTGAGCCACTTAACTAATCATGGGGTGTATAAAAGTGCTATTGGGGCGATCTGATTACTAAACACTTACTAGGCACAGCATAGCTTGTCTTTGTGAATACCTTGAGTCAATTTATCACGAGAACCTTGCACATAACATTGTACGCCTTAAAAAGGTTATTGATATTTGTACAAGGAACTTTGAAACAAGGCACGCATTTCATACCTAGTGATAATCGGCATCGTATGGATTCACTTGATGCCAAGCCCAGGCGTGAGATCCTCTTGATAGAGTCATGTGAGATGGCTATTGTGTGTATTTAAGGGATTCTCTTATCACTTGGAGTTCAAACATGCAATCTGTTGTTGCTAGATCTAGCTATGATTCTGAATATAGTGCCTTATCTAATCTGGGAGCAGAGATTTTGTGGATCATTCAACTTTTGGGAGCAATGAAGTTCAAGCTTCATGCTATTCCAGTTTTGTGGTATGATAACACTGGTGCAACAAGATTGGCTCATGCTTGGACAAAACATATTGAGGTGTATGTTCACTACATCAGGAATCTAATTATGGACAAGAAGTTGAAAGCTTACTATATACCTTCTTACGCACAAGTGGTGATATATTTAGCAAGCCATTGCCTATTTCTACTTTTTATGCAACTTCAAGGCCAAACTCAATGTCGTTGATCCACATGTCGTTTGAGAGGGGAGAAAAAGTAAAGGGTATTAGTAATTAATTGTGTGTGGTTAGATTGAGTGACAAGTGTCACATTTATAGGAATGATACTAGATTCCGTTAGTTGGATATGTTACTAATATCTGATCTCGTCGCGGGCCTTACGTCGATTTTACTAGAAAAGAGTACTAGGTCAATCGTAGTATAGCAAGAGGCGAATCAAAGTCGATCCCACGAGACAATGCAACTCAAGCGTAAACAATTCTAATCTAATCAAGGCGACATAATTGACCAAGAATGAACATAAAGAAGCGTGGTATTCTTTCCCCGTCCATATATCTACTAACATGGTTTAGTTAATCCTTATGTTTACTTCTCACATAATTTCCTTAAACTAATCGAGCTTTTAATTCGGTTTTAGCAGCGGGTGCAATTCTAACCTATCTACTCCGACCATGGTAGTAGATAATCTATCACCTTGACTACCCATCTTAATTGATGCAGTAATAACCCATACATATGAAGAACTAGAATTACCAGTATTGGGTGCTAACCCGTACCGCTAACCGCTTTGGCGATTATCGACACGGATTAGCACGTTCTAGGGTCCCATCAAGACAATGTCTAATTAAAACTTAACTAACGATGCTTCATGTTAATTTACAATTCTGAATACTAGATTGGCTAGACACTATTACTCGTTGTAATTATTTATGTCGATCAACGTGGTGACCCGAACCTCCGGTTCGAGTTTTCTTAATTTTGCCTCGGTAAACCGGTATAGACCGCCCGGTTTTCGAGGCGGCTTTCTATTACGGATCTACATTGCTCAATTGAGATTAATTCAAGTAAATTATGGGGTTGTTAAACATGCGATTCAACTAAAACACGTAAATACAAGCGGATCTACCATATTAAAGACATAAAGGAATGTTCAAAGCTTCATACCTTCAACAATGGAGACTAGCTTGATCCACTCAAAGCTAGAGATGGAAAGGAAGGAAGAAAACAAGAAAATAAACTCCAAAAGCTTAAAGAACTTTATTGCATCAAAATTGTATAATGAAATAATATTAATTTTGTAACATAATTGAAGACCTATGTAATAATCGATTTATGCGGCCTTATATAGATTAATTGGCGACTTATGACTCACGAAACCCTAACCGACCTAGTAGATCGTCGGTTCGGTTTAGTGTTCCCAAGACCCTCGGTAAATCGGGCCTAGCCTACGATGGCCCGGCCTAATTTCTTCTTTTCTTTCATTGGATCTCTTCATGGACTTACTCCACTCGGCCCAACATTCTTCCGCTTGATCGGATCCGTCCTTAAGTGCTCAGTTTGACACATCCTGAAAAATACATAAAACAAGGCAAAACAATACCAAATCTTCGGGATAATAACGTAGATGCGAGAATTATGAACTTTGGAACATACACTCGATGTTTAACATACATTCCTTCACAATAACGGGCTCATCTCGTGGTGCATTTAGAAGCGTTATTAATATCCTTAGCATATATATTGTAATTCATTATTATTATTGAATCATCAAGAAAACTTTCCCTTGCTTCTACTCTTATTCTTCCTCCCATGGAGGTTTTGATATATTTATAGTAAATCTTAGTATTGACATTGCTCTTAGTTTGCAACAGTGGTGCATGAGCACATACTTCATTCACTTTGTCTTAGAATATAATTCACTCTACATCTTTTTGTTTGTCCCAGAATATAAGTCATTATACATTACCAATAAAGTCTTTATTATCATTTTCTCTATCTTATCCCTAATTTAATAACCATCCAACTATATTTTCAATACTTTATAACCATTTCATTAATGATAGTCAAAGAATATTTTAGACATTTCTCTTTCAAATTTATAGCATTCAATCACTTTCTTAATAGTTGTGAAAACACTCTGAATAACTTATATTTTGAGACGGAAAGAGTATTAATGAGTCACCCATAAGGTACGTGTCGGGAAACAACATGGGTTGAGGGCTTATTCTTGTGTGCTGACTCCGTTTGAGAAGTTAGTCCATGTTAGTTAATCTAGGGACACAATTTAAATTAGAAAGAAAAGTAACAGCATAAATTGAGCTATATTAGCAGACTCTACAAATGAAGTTAGCACACATCAGTTTCTTTGGTGCCAAATGCGATATTCCTCGCCCATATTGTCCCTTCACCCGACCCAAAGAATAGTGATAAGGTTAATCGTAGTAACTTCGATAGCGCGAGATGGGAAGACTAGGACCTAATGCCCACAAGGAATCAACATGAATTCAAAGACAACTCACACACTTCTGCGATTGTTGAGATTCGATCGTGCGTTTCGCATATCACGATCTTCCACGAAAAACACAATGAGCTACCCATGCGGATACACATATAAATTCCTCGAGCCATGGGAAAAGAGAAAAGCACTAGACTTTTTTAAAGGCTAGAGAAAGAATACAAGAAAGCCAATGACAACCCTATTCTTCATTTTGGTGAATAAGTCAATACATTATAAGTTGACAATAATAATAAGGGTAAATCGTGGATCACGTTATCTACATAAGTGAGGAAACAAGTATTTTTATTTTTATTTTTATTTTTATAAACGAACACCTTTTATGCTGAATTTTTTCATAGTTAACAAAATAAACAAATCTCATAAATTTTAATTACAATATTCTAAAATACTATTTGAGTGTCATCAATATTATAGTTATAAAAATATTGTCTTAATAATAAATTAAAGGCACGTGCAGAAAAATATAATAAATGTTTTATTTTTAATAGTATTTATATTATGATATAAATTGAAATATTTAAAATATCTTATATTAGGAAGGAGGAAGTACTAAATCACATAACAGGACAGGAGCAGGCAGATTTTATTATAGTCCGACATAAATCTACTTCTTTTTCTGCCAGAAACGAAAGAATTTTATTAAAATAAAAACAAATTACAATTGAGCCAACGTCGGAAAATAGCCGAAATAATTTTCGGATCATCGCCAACCTATAGCTAGACTACAACCACCAGCAACGAAAAAAAGTACATGGAAAAACCCCTGTCCACCAAATTCTACCTTATTAGAGAATATTTGATTTGGAAAGCATGTCTGATAGTCAAACTTGTCCATAACATAAAGAGACTTAAACAAATCTACAAACTTAAACAACAATAAAAAAAACCAGCAATTACGGCTCGATCCAGAAAAACAAAAACAAACAGATGGATAGTTAATAGGATTTATGAATACATATGTCGACTCTCTAATTGCGATTTTTTAAATTTTATCAATGTAGAGTTTCTTTTTCATTTTCTTTAAAGAAGGGTAATTGTGATATAATGACCGGGATCATCATAAAATCGCTAACCCCAAAATCTATTTGATCAATAAAAAATAAAATAGAAAAAACCTATTTGATCTCTCCCCCATAGCCCAACGCACAACATGGCATAAAATATCCTAATTGTACATATGGTTGCATACACCAGATAATGATATATACATCCGTTTTAAAATATAATTTATCCTATATGTTTTTATATAGATTAAGAAAGTAGTTGAATGTTATAAATTTGATGGTTAATATTTAAAATGCCCTTTGACTATCTTTAATTCAATAGTTGTTAAATAATGAAAAGTGGTTGGATTGATAATAATTTTTTGCTAGAAGATTGATAAGAAAAAGGGTAAAATAGAAAAAAGAGTAATAAATATTGCGTTGATAATGTAGAATGAAACATGTTGTAGAATGAAACATATTTTACGAAAGAAATAGTATATTATTATTTTATTTTAATTGTTTTTAGAGGGAATCATTATTTTATCTTAAAATGGTTAAACTTTCTAAAATACACATGACGGGGCAAGAACCTATAACCTAGTGGTTCTCCAGAATTCCAGGTGGTTGGAGGCAGGGTTCGATTCCCCTCTTTTCATTTCCGGCTAAAAAAAAATAAAAAAAATACACGTTTGCCATCATATGTGTGAGAATGCAATAAATGCTACATCACCAATTGCATTCATCTAGATTAGAATTGTTTTTTTTTCTTTTTTTTACGTTTAACGGATTGACATCGATCTCCATCTCCATATCAGTTATGATCTAGCTCACTGAACTGTAATCGATCTGACTTTATGTAGATTAGAATTGCTTTAGTTACCATTGTAAGGAGATTAGAGTTCTGATACGTACAATCATACCAAAAAATACATTTGTATCAAAATATAAATCTATTTTAACATTTTTATGGATTAAGAAAATGGTTAAATATTATTAATTTTGATGTTAAAAATTTTGAATGCTATTTGACTCTCAAAAATGTAATACTCGTCAAGTATGTGAATGTATAATAAATTATAGATAAAAGAAAGAAAAAAAGATAATAAATGTTTTATTGATATTTTAAACGGATTTATATTATATGTCAAATTAAAAAATGCACGAATTTATATTTTAAGACGGTGGTAATAAATTATTTCGTGGGTCGTTGAAAATAAACACGTCCATGTCAACTCAATTATTTCACATGATCTAGCTGAAGCACATGTCTATCATTGGAACACTCACCCTTTCCCTCAAAACTTAATTTATTTTCCTGGCATTAACTTTAATGTCGGATGCAATTTTTAACAACCAGGCAGAAATTATTGGAGTACTTCGAAACAGGTATGGGCCATTATTATGAGTAGTTTTACTAATGGAAAATAGTACGTAGTGCTGTTTCCACTACATTCATTATTTTTACGGATTAAAGTGATGAATTATTTATTATAACGTGTCTCAATAAAATGAATGATGTTGATTGTGTAATGTAGGATATTGTGTTAAATTGAATAGCGGATGTATCACTACTCTTTACTAATTAAAAGATTAGGGGGAAGCTATTAATTCCTAGCCAGAATGAGAGAGTCATTTGGCTGTTTCCATAAAATTCAATTTTGATCAAGTGCTATACAAGCCTGTATCTTTTTGATTCCTCAGCAAGGTTTAATTTGATGTGTATCTAAGAAAATATGTTCAGTTAATAACCGAGGTCGGATCCTCTGATGTAGGTCAATCACAGCAGAGGCTGTTGTGATGTTGAAACGACACCGTTTCGACGCAATCCGACGCAGTTTTGGGTGTGAACTTAAAAAAAAAAAAAAAAAAAAAAATCTCCTCTGAACGGCTTGGCGTCGGTATCGTCGAAGCGGCGTCGTTTCGCGTCACACCATTTACAGCAGAGGCATTTCACGGCAGACAATCCCAATTTTTAATATGGAAAATTAGGGATAAGAATACATAATCTGAAATATTTTTAAGTATGCGGACAATTACATATTTTTATAGGAGAAGAGACAACTGCGTAATTTTATAGCGAAGAAGAATGACAGTGAATCCTTAAAATCGGTGAATCTCCCTAAATGAATCCCGAAATCGGTGAATTTAATGATTGAATTTTGACGAGTGAATCCCAAAATTAGTGAATTTCGGCGATGAATTTTGAAAATTAGTGAATTTGACAAATAAATTAGTCAAATGAATTTAAATGATGAATTTGAACACAAGTGAATTTAAACGATGAATAAATAGTTTTGTCTTTATCACGAAAGTTTTTCAAAAACTCGCCCTTCTACTCGATTGATGAAATATTTACGTCAGCCTCTCTCATTCCCTTCTTAATAACCATACCTCTTACATTTTCCTTTGATATATGGTGTGCCTTTTCATGATGTAGAAGTTTTCTCCACAAACAATTTTTTTTATTTTTATTTTTCTTTTTCAATCTGTTAAAAAGGAAATTAAAGAGAAAAGAAAAAAAGTTAATTGTTCACTTTCCATAGGCATCTTGAATTGAATAGAATATTCAATATATATACGTACCTTTGGTGCAGTGAAATGCATTATTGTATTTCATTATGTTGGGAATCGATCGCTGGTGCACAATTAGTTATTTAATTAGCCTCCTCCAGCAGCATACTGGAGTCAACCACCATGCGATAGGAGAAATCACAGCCGTCGGTTCCCGACGGCCTCGTATTCCAGCCCTCCTTTGATTCATCTTCACTGACATACCCGATGTGCCCTTGCAAGCTTCAGTATTGGTCAGATGTGTCTGATCAGCTGACAGTAATAGATTTATTGCATTATCATTTGCTTTCGTTTTACTACTACCTAAGGGTTAAAAATATAAAGTCGTCACAGGAGTTTTATTTGCAGATTAAGGAATTGGTTGAATGTCATTAATTTGAAGATTAATGTCTAAAATACCCTTATTATCATTAATACTGATAGTTGTTAAGTAATGAAAAGTTGTTGAATTCATAATAAATTAGGGTAAGATAGAAAAAAGCGATAAATGTTGCGTTGGTAATGTAGAATGAAACATATTATGGAATGAAGTAGAAAAGTGTAGGATGAAACATATTATGAATGGGGAGTAGTATATATTTTTAAACATAAACCCGTCATCTCTCCTTTCTAGTAAACCGTTCAAACATAATAAGCAAATGATAACTCCTCAACAACAACGAATCTCTATAGTACAATTTCTATCGGTTTTGTACCAACAGTTAGTTGTATGCAACCATTTTTTTAATGACCAAACATTTAATTAGTATGGTAATTGATACATGGATTTAGCATGTGTTATCAAAATAGAGGTGTTGTGTCTCAAGTTAAGGATAGGTAATTAACTTGTAATGTTCAGACATAATTTTCTATTGCGAAAAGTAGTAATTAAACGGACATGAACGTTAATGAAGAGGTGTTGTATAAAGGGTGTCATGAGATGATATATTTTGGTTGAAGTGATACATAGGCAGAGATATTACGGGGAAAATTGAATTTTTTCTTTTTCTTTTTTCCGGTTGATTATCATTCGGTATATTGGTTAATATTTGATTGCCCCTGAAATTGCTCTTAAACTTGAGATTCGTCTAAGGCATTCTTTAGCCCGTAAGAAATACTTCCCTACTATGTTGTTTATTTGTAGGTTTGCCATTTCATCATTTTTACAGATGATCTGGGTTTGGAGTTTCAACGGTGGAAGGAACACAAAACCTTTGGATTTGATTTACTGTGATGTCTGTGATTTAAAAACCATGTAACCAAATGTGGTTAAAATTATTTTATTACTTTCATCAAGGACAACTCTACTATTGTTATGTCTTTGAAAAAACCAAGAATATGAGGCTCTTGATGTTGAGAATTAAGTTGTCAAACAAATTAAGACAATTCGTAGTGATTGAGGTGGATAGTATAATGTATGGTTTAATGAGTTTTGTTCTGATGTCAACATCATTCATTAAACCATTGAACGATACACACGAGTGGTGGTGTTGCTTAAACGCAAAAACACTGAAAGAAATGACGAGTGCCAAGTTGACTAGAAGTGATATCGACTTACCCAGAAGTGGAAATACTCCCAGATCAGCAATGAACCTTTCAAGCTATCTTTGCCTCTCTACGCACGGAAAGTCGCCATGTATTCGACTTACAAAGTCAATTTGGCGATCTTTGGATTGCTTTCGAGACTATAGCTCCATCACCATGAGTAAACATGAGCACGAGATCGATTCACGATCATCCTTAATCCGACTAGTAATCGAGAATCGATGTAGTCAACAACACTCGAGTTTGCACCCGAATACACAAGCATATGATTCATCGTTCTCTAAAGATACTTGAGGATGTACTATACTGCTATCCATTACTCGAATCCAAGACTCGACTTTAATTGACTTTTAATAATCTGACTTTCTCTATCCAAAAGAGAATCTATCTCATTTTCTCTATATCCGAAGATTTGAGAGAATTATTCCGTGAGGGGTTGGGTATGAAACCTCTCGTTGAATCTAGCATTCGAAAATGCATCATCATCTTAAACAATAAGATGGATGGGAATCTGCCACAACTTGTTCTCATGAATCCGACCGAATCGAATTCTAAGAATATAGTCCACTTCTCTAATTCAAATAATCTTTGGCTTGTCAGTTTCTGACTTCAGACAACACACCCATGTTGTTTCCAACTGTTGCAGTGTCATCTTTTATTTACACTAACGTTTACTACTTTAACCAATATTGATTCTACAGTCTACAAAAGACTCATCAATATTCTAGTCAAGCCACACATTTAAAACATGTGACTTTTAATGACCTGAGGTTTGCTTTAATCCACCAATGGATATAAGCATAGGCGATCAATCCGCCATTGGCTTTAAGCTAAAACCATACATTCGAATGAGATCAGACTCCGTTGTTTGGCAAGAAAATATTCGGGCATCACTCCTATTGAACTTTCTCGCTTTCCAAGAAGTCAAGCAAGGCCGAGTGGCAAGAGAGTTTCAAGGCATCACCCATGGTTAACTCTCTACTTCTCGAGGAATTACCCTGAGACCACTTAGTTTTGCCTTGAAAATATAAACTTTCCATTCATTCTCATCACGTAGATCCAATTACTCCCACTGGGCCTGAGACACTCAGGTGGTTCTACAAGATTGTTAACCAAAACTGGAGTACCAAAACTCCATTTACAGGTTTATGGCTTTAAACCAACCTCACATTGTCAAGGGATCTATCTGATCCTTCAGAAGGACCATAGGTGATTGATCACACCAAGTAGGCTGTAAAGGCTGCATAATCACAGTGGGTCAATGGTTAGACCATACTCCAATTGCATCTGGGTGGATTGATATTCTGATCTAGTTCGGTAGTATTAATCAGCATATTCCCCTACAACCAATGTTGGATATGGTCTGATTAAATCAGATAGTAACTCCTTGAGTATCTTTACTTCAAGGTCCAAGGTTGTTATTTTAAACATTCTTTCAGAAGGGGTGCGACAGTACAACCGTCATTATCCGATCTTCAAAATCTTATAACCAACATTCACTTATTGTATTGAGATATTTCACGATCAGTCAACATCTGAACGTGTATGCCAAATCTCCAGTCCTACCTTCAAGCATAAATGCTAAATGCCTCTATTTGCGGAAGTGGAGTAAACGTAGTTCACTCCTTATCCATAAATTCATAAGCACCTTCTAGGTAGACTTCTCGGTATTATATAATAATGTAAACCATTATTTTGCAACTAATATCTTAATTGAGTTAAGTAGTGTAATGTAGCATGTCAATAACTATACAAGACGATATATTATTTATCCTTTCAGTGATTTCACTCGGAGGCAAGCTGAACATCAGTGCCGAAACTATGTTATAGCCTATATCCGAGCATGGAATACTCGTTTCTCTAGTAATATCAGAGATTCCTCCAAATATTTAGATAAACTAATCGGCGTTTCGAGTAGCTTTCAGACAAATTGTCTAATACTCAAAAGCTCCCACTAGCTTGTATCCTTCATAAGAACCCGAAGGTCAATATGAACAAGTTGTGATACTTGACACTTTATTACCTTTTCTAATTGAAAGGTAACTTAGTCATTTTCCTTTGAGATAGTGTTCTTAGGTGGGAGATAGGAATCACCCATAGCCAGTCTTCAGATCTTATCTTTAGGATATATGCACTAATTAATAGATGTTGAAAAATTGTTTATCTAAATATGGAAACCATTTGTCTTAATAGCTTATGATACATATACCTTTTCAGCATTACTTAGTGGTTTTGACTTTATCAGAAAAAGTCCGAGTCTCAGAATCTTATACAAATGTCATATTCACTTTCTTTGAGGCAACTATATTATCGATTTGAAGGTGAATCCATTCATTCCAACGAAACTGGAAAAACAGAAATTAAATTTCTGCGATATTCAAGGATTAAAATCCAAAATTTGTTTCCTTATATCACTCCCACTATGTTAGCTGAAATAACTGCCCGTTGTCTACTCTTCATCATGAATGCCCAGCTGCCTTGTTCTTACAAAAGAACTTTAGCTTCTGAGTCAAATTTCTCGGTTAAGAAAGTCTCTAAGGATTCATAGGCTAGTGATCCGAAATCACTTTCCTTATCCTTTACTTTCTTTTATTAATATTTCGGTTTAGCCTTTAATTTATTTAGTTTTGATGACTTACACTTGTAGACATTTACCTTCCCATTATCGGCTTTCTTTAAAGGAAATGGCCGTTAACTAGCAGTTCACTTGAGTAGCCACTACTCGTGAACTGTGGGATGTCTTAGTGAGATTGATACCAAATCATTCTTGTCATCTTTGAACTAATTTCTTTTTGTCTCCCGCTCATCACGAGTGACAGCAGTTACATTCTTATCCATGTTACTTAAGTTTGTAGGCTCAAGAGGAACATCCTCTTCCAAAAAATTAATTTGCATTCTCGATTATTGAGTTCAACGTTCTTGTTACTTTTCCACTTTTACGAAGTCGTTATCAGTCAATATAATATGTTTAGAAGTTTAGATACCTTAAGATGATATGTAGTTGCAAAAATAAATTATGACAGAATTATAAATCAAATCATACACCACAAAAAATAATGATTTTAGGAATTATAAACGTGATGTCATGCATGCAGTTTATCCTGCCATTTCAAAGATTTAATCTCACACCTCAGTGCCGCCGAAGGGTAGGTCAAAGAAGTGACGATTAAATTGAGACAATCTCTCTCAACAATTAACTGAGAATCAGACATCCCGATTTAATTGTTGATTACCTTCCTTTTTCATCCAAGATATTTACTTAAATACCCTCTAGAGTGTGACCTACTATTTCAGATTTTTAAGTAGACCCCGAGTATGCCGCCGAAGGGTAGGTCAGTGACCCGACGAGTACTCAAAATCCTATCCTTTCGGAAACCAAGCCTTGAATTTTGATAGCGGTGAAGGCCATCCGAAGGGGGCCGAAATCAAAGCGGCACGAGGCGTCACCATTCTCTCACGGTGCTTGTGTTAACAGTAGGCCGAGGGGTCGATTGTCACCTTCCCCGCTCCCACTCGTTATTTTGAAAATTAGGTAGTCTCATTAGGATTTTCAGAATTTCTTCACAATCCGAAAAACAATAAATCATAAATATTTAATGTTAATCCTCCCACTAGTTTATCGGTTCCAAATACCGTCTAACTAGTGTCACTTTATTCACGATTTTCCAATTTTATGGATTTACAAATTCTTTGTGTAAACGCCTCACAATTAAAATTCACCAAGAATTTTATAATCCTAATATATTATGACTTATTAATTTCCCACTAAATCGTAAAACAATAAACCACAAATTTAAAGGTCCCACTAGTTTATCGGTTCCAAATACCGTCTAACTAGTGACACTATATTCATGATTTTCCAATTTGTCGATTATTTAGAAATCTCTTGTGTAGTCACTACACAACAAAAAATTCACCAATGAATTTTAAAGTCCTAATTTTATCATGATAAAAATTTAGGATCTTAGAATTTTTTATTTTTTTAATAATCCGAAAAACAATAAATCATGAAAAGCAATCACCAACTTATCGGTTCCAAATACCGTCTAGTTTGTGTCCAATTTTTCATGATTTTCCAATTTTGATTATCAAAATTCTATTTATGTAGACACTACATAATTAAATCCTCAAAGAATTTTAGATCCAAAATGAAATTTACCCGGAAAACTTATTTCTATCATGTGAATTTTATATCCCGATAAAATTTCGTTTCCATTAATTAATTTAATTTATTTTTAATCTAAATTAATTATCGTGTTGATACATGTCTAATAAATGTCAAAATTAATTTTCCACATGTATGCATATTCTAGGAGTGGAATTAATGAATATGATACGTCGTAAGGTTATATTACATAAATAATCACAAAAGAAAATAAATCGAAAAAAATAAACCACTTGAAATGAATGATTGATAAAAACGCATATCTAATCTATAAATTAAATAAACTCTAAGCATAGAATAAAAGTTAATCTACTATATTCTTCAACCACCTCATGTATTTGATTTTCGGCTCTTGTTTCTTTATCAAAAACTGCTCCAGCCGAGTTGGTAAGTGTCTTCTTCTTCCTTCATCGCCACTTGAGTTCGAATCCCTCTCCCCCCCCCCCCCCCTCCACCCCCTTCTTTTTGTTTCGTGATTTTTTTTTTTTTTTTTTTGAACAGAAAAAAAAAGGTTTTCGCACAGGAAAAAAATTGAGAATTAATCCGGCAAAAAAGATTCGAACTCGGGTATGTGCACAATTGAACTTGTGTCTTCACCACTGTGCCAACTTCCAACTTTGATGAAGAATGCGTCCCAGCAATTAAATAGGTGCCGGCCGAAAAAGTCATAATTCTAATTTACAAAAAATTAAATTGCAAAAATAAATTACATGGTATCCGATACCCAAAAAATCGGGTTTACAATAGATCTAACGGTAAACAAGTACCAACCCAATCTATCTCGTCAACCAATACATTCAACCACGCATTTATAAAAAAAAATATAAAAAGATGCAATATTTATTCAATTACACTCCTTATTAATTAATTATGCAATCAAGATCGCAAAATCGCTTTAATCTGTCTCCGATACCACATGCTGGATATACAGAAACCTGAATCCGGATCCGATCCATAATTGGATCGTCAGATCTGATTCACAACACCGATCGAGACACTCGATCATGCACAGCGGAAGCTACGAATTAGATTCGTTTATGATTTTACCACGATATGATTCGCATAATAAATTAATCAATAAGAAGGTTAGTAGATTTACCCCAACCGGAGAGAAATAGGCAATCGACCAAAGGGAGAAGCCGTGATCATCCGGATTATATCTCCAACCGACGATTGGTGGACGTCGATCCTCGCCGTAGAACCTCCTCGAATATGCCCAAGAAAAACCTTAGGTTTTTCTTCTCTTAATGACTATGGCAAGAAACTAATTTTTCTTCCTTTTTTATTTAGATGTGGCGCAATTTGTAAGTTGTCATTGTGTTAGAAGGAACTCTCTTTGTATAGGAAAATAACTAGTCAAGAGAGTTATCGTTTCACACCACAATTACCTATTCCAATAAGAAGCGATATTTGCCAAAAGATAAGAGATAATTCCCAAAAATCAATCTCTTATTTTTCCATTAATTATCCAACAAATAGATAATTAATTAATTACCAATATGACATAATCTAGAAAAATTTCTTTTCCTAATTTATCACAATGTGTGGCTCCACTTAATCATTAAATTTGATAGAAAATGTATTTTCTATTTTACATATTATTTACCAAATAAATAATATTGCATATTCATTAAATAGACCAACTATTTAATTTATTCTCGAGTTCCATAAAAGGAGAAAACACTCGTGTGTTAGTAGCCAACCAGGGACCATGTAGACTATAACCAGTATTTACAATAAATTGAATTAAATATTCATCGAGCGAATATTTCTACTCAACTTATTAATTCGGAATTATGCCACCATAAATCCGAAACTGAACTCTATTGATTATAGATATAACTTATTCTCAAAAACGTCGAGTCAGTCGATAAGTGTCCATTGATATAATCATTACATACAGACTAACCCTCCATAGACTATCCTTAGTGAAGAGGGATTATTACCGTAAATCTTCTTCATTACATCTTATCCTTATTTACCATTAACCCACTAGTGATCAATTAGTTCATAACCAATACGAACTCCCGGGATCGATCAGTTTCTAGGATCAACAAATAAGGGGATTGTCTTTCTACTCCCATAGGAAGGAATGGATTCCATATCTGTGAGACACACACTACTCACTCATCCCAGAATAGAGCCAACGAGAAAGTGATTCGGACTGCGCCTCTTAGTGATCCTTAACGTACACATCAAACACTATCCTGAAACAAGTAGGAGTGTGTAATCACTTCAGGATTAAGGTTAATCCATATATGATCATCTTGTGATTTAATAAGATTTCTCAATCACGGAATTATATGAGAAATGCATATTAAATCGGTCCAGTCCTATATGACTACATCATATATAAATGCCCCACTTAGATAACCAATATCGACGGTCCGGATAAGATGGTCACACCATAAAGTGTTATGGGCGCATTAATGGTGGTTTAATCAATAGACCCCATACTTTGATTAAGTTCACCACGGACTAACATTTCAAGTGTATCACCATAAACTTAATCTTCGTGTGCGTCACACACTAAGTTATATGGCTACATATGATACAACTTAGGGTTTTCAGTAGTGTATTACTTACAAGCACGAAGCAAGTAATAAGATGAGAATAAATCTGTCATTTATTAATTCTAAAAACAATTACATAAATTGTCTTTCGGTTGTTACTTCCAACAATAGGGGCGTGCACAAAGTTGTATGTAGAATGGTTGTCTCGACATATACGTAATGAGACATAACACCATTAAACAATTGATCTCTAATGGTTTGATTTCCTCGATTATATATAGTCGAAGGAGAATCTTGCGGATCCGCTTATAAAATGGTTTAGCTATAGATTGGGTGTCAATTTTTTGACAAACGGAATGGGACTTAAGCCTATTACGCATGTTCCCTTATAATGAAAACCCAACCATAGTGACTGGAGATCCCAAGATCATGGTTCAAGACAACTAAGTTATGAGGGACAGTTAGCATTTACTCATTCTGTTAAAACAAAAGTGATGTCTGCTGAAGGGTTTAGGTTAAGCATAAAGCTTTTAATGATTCTTATATCTTGGTTAAGCCAAGTGGGGTATTACAGAGTACTCTTTATAGGAGGTCACCTATGTAAGTGGAAGTGGGACCGCTTCTGTGAGAATTTAGGGGCTGAATTCTCTAACACACTTTCTGAAACCAAGGTGTTCCAGGGCCAAAACGGACACAACCATGAGAACCTCGAGAATGTTAGGAGATCTGTTGTGTAGGTATCATTGTCTAGGCATACACCAAAGCCAGAAGTTCAAGACCTAGTTCACTGCCTAACCGAGTATATCCGATGGTACTATACTACGGAAGGTTCAAGGCAGCAAACCACATTGCCCGATGCAACAGATTTCCGTCTGTGATCTCTTCAGATTCTACATTGCATTTGAATTAATTTTCATTCATGTGGGGGATTGTTGAAATAATATTAATGCTAAAATGATGGAGGGTCGCATCGGTTCGGTGAAAGGTTACAACCCCATAAGAGGTTGTATCCTTTCGGTTAAAGGTTGCAACCGTTGATTGACCGGACATCTTTTTCCTATAAATTCCCACAATTATAATGAAAAAAATGCAGCTTTTTTTTGTAAGATTTTTTCTTAGAATTCTGGCCAGTTGTTTTTTAAAATATCTATACAAATACTTTGCATATTTTTCGAGTCAAGAAGAGATTTACAGAACAAGATCGGTTTCTCCGTCTTTTTTTCATTGAAGTGCAACAATCCGAAGAATGTATGATTGTTGTATCTTGGGAGACTATTGCCATTACCGTGTGCACATAATCGGGGCAAAAACGTCTTAAGGACAGAGTGTTGCGCTCGTCTAAGTCAATAAGTTTTCTGTCCTATTTTCTGCTTTTCGTTTTTGCTTGAATTTCGGGTTAAACAGAATGTTAGATGATAATTTTACCCCACAGAATATATGTGTAACGTTCAACTCACTTCTACATTATGTGTTATGCTGGACCGAGTGAGTAGGACAGTGATTGGAATGGGTGAACGCGATGAGGGACTTTTCTTTTTCCGGGGAGCACCAGATGTTCGAGTTTTGGTTATAAAAGGGGAGAATTCGGCAGAGTTGTGCCACAAACGACTGGGACACCTTTCGGAAAAGGTACTTAGACAACTTCATATTATGACTGAATTTGGTAATTTAAAAAAGATGGGTGTGATGTGTGTTTCCGTGCACAACAGTCACGTGATAGTTTTCCCGGTAGTGCCAATAAGGCTAGTCGAATTTCAGAACTCGTTCATTGTGATCTTTGGGGCCCGTATGGAACTCGTTCTACTTGCGGAGCCTCTTATTTTATAACAATTGTTGATGACTTTTCTAGGTCAGTGTGTGTTTATCTTTTGTATACTAAAGTGGACGTTGTCTCTATTTTTTTTAATTTTGTGGCATTGATTGAGCGCCAGATTAATCAGAAAATTAAAAGAGTTTGGAGTGACAACGGGACGGAATTCAATTTTTTACAGCCTTATTTTCAAGAAAATAGGATTATACAATAAGATTTTCAATAGGATTTTCAAGAAATTTAATTTAATTAAGTGTAACGACCCACTCCCGACCCCTAGGTCTACTGGGGTCATTTTAGGAGGAGGTTGCGAGCCTTTCGCATCGACATCAATAAAATACCACAATCCCCAAATATTGATATAAGTCCATCAAAACACTTACAACATTTCACTAACCAGTTACATCAACAATTAGAATATCACATAGATTAAGATCCACAATACGAACCATGTCATCAATTTCTTCAAAGAATATTCACAATGTAGTGATTTGGATAAATATTATTTTCCCTATTTTCCCTTCTCTTATCCTCGGTCAACCACCTATATTTATATTTGAAAAGAAAGAAAAATAAGACAAAAAATAGAGTCATTAGCAAAAACGCTGGTATGAGTCATGTGCGTTAGTGTTACAATTAAAAAATATAATGTCAAGAAAAGCTTTATGAAAACAACAATTAAATACAAGTACTATCTACAATGGAAATATAGAAGTATGCACTGATCGGTCATTACTTAAGTTTAAGCCGTGTCTTTATTGTTCAATCATTACTTGGATTTACGGGAAGTTATAATTAGATTACTTGACACCGACTTGGCATAGTAGATGAGTCAATACCAACCAAACTCCACACGTGAACACGATTTGCTACCGCACTTCAACAAGCAAACTCTTGCCTGACAACTCCGGCCGATTGTCAGGAAAAAGATTCAGACCTTCGCCCAATGAACCTCCCAACGGGCTCCAACAAACCCCACTGCCCTTTGAACAATGACATAATCGTCAGCCCTTGCTTTCCCGATCATGCACATGGAACTTCGGGGAATTTACGTTACTATTACTCTAGGACTGTCAATGAGCCAAAGTCAAGAGGCCCCGAGACCGGCGACTAGCCGTTATACGGTGCAATAACCCTAACTCAACTAGTCGCTTAGAGTTCTGCACTGCACATGCAATGCAATCAAGCAAGCAGAATCAAGAGTTGAATATCATCATCTTTTGTTAAACATGAAATGATCGAGCATACATGTCAAGTTTCGATTAAAATAACATGTGGATATAAATACTCTATCGAAAGAAACAAATTGATGAAAGACACTCTTTGGGTTTCACCAGAATAAAACTCACCATTTATTTATGACAAAAAGACAATTAATATCAAATAGTATTCTTTTGAAAGTAAATTGATAAGAAAACACACTTTTATTTGTACTGAAATAATAAAACTCACATTTGTTTAATAATAACAATTTTTTTGGAAAGCTTAATAATAACATATTTGCTATTACCGAAAATAAGATCTCACAAAAATGACAAAATTATATCTATATGAGTATTATATTGAAAATAAATTAAGAAACACACATTAGTTTTTATGAAAATACAACTCACCGATTGTCCGATTTACTGTATTTAACAGTGCAGTAGCACAACCAACATATTCTACAAAAGGTCGAGAAATCTATGCGCTCTGCTGCAGTAGTTATTTTTGGATGCCGGTGTTTGCCGCCAACAATGGCAGTCTGAGGTGGTTCCTCATCGATTCCGTTGATCCCGTAAAGAAATAGCGAACCCTCCGCGAAATGGGTCGATTTTTACGACTCTAAGAATTATAAAGTGACAGATATTAGATGAGGATATAACATGTTGATAGTGGCCAAGAATTATCGTATGGTGGAACGATAACGGCTATATATTTTCAGGTTGAGTTCGCAGACCTTTAGTGTCGATGAAAATGATAAGTACATGTGGTGGATATATATATATATATATATATACAACACAACCTGTGTGTGGTCGCTATGTAAGGTAGAGGGTTACACAAATCATTTGTAGATGATTGATAGGAGGTGTTGATATACTCATCGGAGAAGGGAATGTAACATATATGATGAGAAGAGGTGGAAGCTAATAAAAAAATAATAAGCATGGAATACTAAGAGCATCCACTATGGATGAATGTAGATGTGTACAAAAGCTGCAAGGTTTTATTAGTTTTTTAATAGTTGTGTAAGTTGAAGACTTTTGTTTGCACAATGGCTCATTTGTGAATGTCAAAAAAGAATTTTGAGAAAACAAGAAAAGTACCAATTTTTTGCCGTGAGGTACATGAAAAAAGTATTTTAATAAGATGAAGTAAATGATAGGAGGAGGGGATTGGCTGAAAAACTTGAGAAACCGTGCATGAAGTGTGAAAGTTGGTGTGCTCAGGACCACTTGCACATCCACATTGCTAAGTCCCGCAGTGTGCTAACATAGGCTATTGTGGACATTACACTTTGATTGTCCGTCACATTTGCACTTCACACTGGCTTAAATAAGGTCATAGTGAATACTCTTAACGTAAAGCATTTCTTCTACTAATTTTGTTTGAACATATCCAGGAACTAACCCTTGGACCTCTATTTATACTACAATAAGGGTCAATCAAATTAACTCCAATCCCCCATTTTCTACATTTTATTGCAGTAATCAATTACATTTGTGATGTAATTGAGGACATAATTCCCCTTAATTAGTGGACATAATCGATGCTACTTTTAAACCTAATAGGACCAATCTAACGTTTAGATTTTGACCATATTTACTTTCCCAAAACTAATAACCTAATTATCACATAGAGACTTAGCATTATGGGTTTAAATCAAATATCAATATTTGTCCAAAAAAAAAAAAAAAAATCAAATGTCAATATTAATAAAAGTTAATAATTGAAGATGTAGTATATTCAAAATAATTATATGATTGCTTCCGGTCAGAATAATTAGTTTGTAACCACTATTGTATAATTGGTCATATGAATATAATATAATCTATTTACATTTTTTATATATATTTTCAAGTAGCAAAAAAAAATATTATACGAGGAACTAATCATGGATATTTAACGAAATTAAAGGAGAAAATGCCCAACAATTGTAAATATATAGATTGAAGCTCCTACACAAGAGGTCTGCCAGATAAGGATGAAAATCACACTTATTATGCTACTATCATACACTTATTTACACTTATGTACATGTAGCGCAACTAATGCTCTTATGAAGATACATATTAAAATAACATTGGAGTTCAATAATCTAATTTGATGTTGTATTACGGTAACAACCCAAAATTTTGGTATGTTACAGGTTTATTTTTTGTATAATAAAGTGGAAGTTGTCTCTTTTGTTTTAAAGGCATTGATCGAAATGTGATTAATCGAGAAAATTAAAAGAGTTCGGAGTGACAACATGACAGAATTTAATTTTTACAACCTTATTTTCAAGAAAATATGATTATTTTTAAACCTCTTCTATGGGAACACCCCAACAAAACGGTCGAGTGGAAAGAAAACATCAACATATACTGAATGTGGCACGGGCATTGAGATTTCAGGGACATTTGCCTTTAAAATTATGGGGGGACTGTGTTATGGCGGCATGTCACTTAATTTACTGTACACCGTCTAGTGTCCTTAATTATAAGACGCCTTATGAGTGTCTTTTTGGAAAAGCTCCATTAGTTTGATGTGCTTCGGGTATTTGGTTGTTTGGCTTACGCACGTAATCTACGCCACAAGGGTGAAAAATTTGCTAGTCGGAGTAGAAAGTGTGTTTTTTGGGATATCCATACGCTAAAAAGGGTTGGACGTTGTACGACTTGGAGACACAGAAATGTTTTGTCTCTTGGGATGTTAAATTCTTTGAGCACGTTTTCTCTTTGGCAAAACCGGACACTTCCCTCATGATAATTTTGGGGATTTTTTAGTTACAGATGACTATGTTGCATCATCTTTTGATATGGATATTGACCATCATGTTCCGGATGAAGATCCGGCCTCTCATTCCCCGAGTGGGGGTGCTCCGGTTGAGTGGCGGTCGGCTGGTGGTGGAAATGGATTGGCTGAAGGTGGAGATGAGACGGTGACCCCGGTTAATGGTGTACCGGCCGAACCGGTTGACTTGCGTCGTGGGAAACGTACGGAGCTGCCGAATACGAGGTACCAAGACTATATCACTCACACTATTTTCAACAAGAAAAATCCTCCCTCGCACATCTCACTACCGTCATCTACCTCAGGTACTACTCTTTATCCGATTTCACATTTTGTACATTCTCATCGTTTTTCTAACAAACATTGTCAGTTTGTAGCAGCTATACACGCAGGTAATCCTTATCGCAGTTTTAAGGAAGCGGTTAAACATGAGGGGTGGAGACGAGCTATGGCCTATGAGATTCATGCTTTGGAGGATCAAGGCACGTGGGAATTACAAGTCCTGCCTCCTGGCAATAAAGCACTTGGGAGTAAATGGGTCTACACCGAAAATACGATGAGAATGGGACTCTCCAACGACTTAAAGCAAGACTTGTGGCCCTTGGAAATCATCAGGTGGAGGGTCTCGACTACAACGAAACTTTTGCCCGTATAGCGAAAATGGTCATGGTTAGAGCATTTTTTGGCAGTGGCTACCATTAAGCATTGGGATGTGCACCAGATGGACGTGCACAATGCATTTTTTCATGGTGATTTAGATGGGGAGATTTACATGTGTATTCCTTCCGGATTCGAACATCCTCATAGAAACATGGTGTGTCAGATGAACAAAAGTCGTTGTATGGGTTGCGACAGCGCCTTGGTGTTGGTTTGCTAAACTGGACACCGCCCTGGCCAGTTATGGTTTTACACGCTCTTACTCCGATTTCTCCCTTTTTACTCTTGTCCAAGGTGATATATGTATCAATGTTGTGGTATATATGGATGATATGATTATTGCAGACAATGACCCCGTGGCTTTGAAGGTTTTCAAATCTTACTTGAGCACCTGTTTTAAAATGAAAGATTTGGTGGTGGTTAAATACTTCCTCGGTTTGGAAGTTGCGAGATCTCGACAGGACATTTTTCTCTACCAACGCAAATATGCGTTAGACATCATTGCTGGGTGTGTTTTGTTGGCGGCTAAACCGGCAGATTTTCCAATGGAACAAAACCATCGGTTGGCTTTGGATGACGGGTAGTTCTTACATGATCCCTGGAAGTATCGTCAATTGCTTGGTCGCTTGATTTATCCTGGTACTACGCGCCCGGACTTGGCTTATTTAGTACATATTTTGTCCCAATTTATGCAGCGGCCCCGTATGGCTCATTGGGAGGCGTCTTTGCGAGTTGTTCGTTATTTGAAGAAAAATCCAGGTCAATGTATCTTGTTACGTGCTGATAGTAGTCTTGACCTGGAAGGTTGGTGTAACTCGGATTGGACTAGTTGTCCGCACACCCGTCGTTCCTTGAGCGGATGGCTTGTGTTTCTTGGCCACTCGCCTTTGTCTTGGAAAATGAAGAAGCAAACTACGGTCTCCCGATCGTCGGCTGAGGCGGAGCATCTCTCTATGACCGCCATTACATGTGAACTCAAGTGGTTACGTCGTCTTCTTGGTGATCTTGGGGTACATGTTCCGGGTCGTATGCGGCTTTATTGTGATAGTCAGTCAGCTTTGCACATTGCGCAAAATCTCGTTTTTCATGAACGCACCAAGCACATCGAGGTGGATTGTCACTTTGTCCGAGATGCTATTACTGAAGGACTTGTTGTTCCCTCATGTGTTCCCACCAAGACGCAGTTGGCAGATATTTTTACGAAGGCCTTGGGGAAGCACCAGTTCGATACTTTTCTGCGCAAGACAGGCGTGTGTGATCTCTCCACTCCGCCTTGAGGGGGGTATTACGGAAATAATAATAATAATAATAATAATAATAATAATAATAATAATAATAATAATAATAATAATAATAATAATAATAATAATAATAATAATAATAATAATAATAATAATAATAATAATATGTAATAATGTGTATCTTGGGGAACAAGTAGTTATAGAGATATTATGGGAATTTGTAAATGTTTAGGGCAAAGAACAAGGACGAAGCCAGGAAATTTATTTTGGGTGGTCTACAGGGACGGACCCAACCCATTAAGGGTGGGGTGCACGGCCCCACTCAAATTTCTGGGTGAAGTTACTAATATACTCCTCTTATAATAATAAAACTGTGTATGTATATTATTACAGACAATTTCTATAATAATAATGTGGAAATATTACAAAGATTACTTGATGATCTTTGAAGTTCATAAGTGTGCCCAAAGCAATTTCGTGGAGTTAAATCTGAGATATTTTGTACACTTTATTTAATTGTAAAAGACATATTAATTGTGATACCTATAAACAATTAATATTTCAAACTCTAGTTTACTTTATGTCATAGACATATTAATTGTGATACATATAAACAATTAATATGTCAAACTCTAGTTTACTTTATGTCATAGACATAGCTTTTACTTTTACTTTTGCATGCTTGCCGCCCACATCTACATACTCAAGTGGCCGCCCAAGCTAGCTTGCTAGTCTCTCTCAATTGTATCTATTTATACACCTCTCATATCAATGAATAAACTAAGTTGAAGTTTACTCTTGTGTTTATCACATTCTCAAACTCTCTTCATGGTATGAGCCTTCTTGAGTTCTAAAATCCATTTGCAAAACTCAGGTTCCTTTTTCGAAAAAAATGTCAACATTATCTCAAGTTTTATCTTCCTCAAGAGACTCACATTGCCTCGTGCAGACCGATAATCGAACACTCTTCTTTTACAAATCATAAACATGATGGTAACAATTACTTGCTATGGTCAAGGTCTATGAAAATGTATATCTCCGGCCAGGGCAAGATGGGATATCTGTCTGGAATTCCAAACTGCTTTCTGCTGGCCGACCCCAAGTTTGAAGCATGGGACACGAAAAAATAACCAAGTCATGACCATCCTCACGAGGTCTATGACAAAAGAGATCGATGAGAACTTCATGATGTATGACACTTTGCTAAGGAAATGCAGGATAATGCCGAGACCTTTACTCAAAAAAGACAATACATCCAAGTCTATGAACTCAAGCTCAGATTCAAAGCTGCAGAGACAAGGAGATATGTACTCAGAACTCAATATTTCAATCAACTATCTAAGGCATGGCAACACCTAGATATGTTGGAAACTCACACTGGAATGATGTCAAGGATGCCGCTTCTATATAAAGACATCATAGAAAAGAAGAGAGTATTCAAGTTTCTCACCTGGATCGAATCCTACTCTTGATGATGTTAGAGGTAGAATTCTAGCTACTAAACCTCTCCCAAATCTCAAATCCATGTTTGCTGAGGTCAAACATAAGGAAAGCAGGAGGAGGAAAGTGATGCTTCTCAACTCCCCGCCGACAACCCTCTTGAGTGCCAGTGCCACCTGACCGTCGTCAGAACCCTACTGAAGCTTACAGAGCCTCTTGATAAAAGCGGGAAGTCGTTGCTGTGACCACTGCAAGCGCACAAATCACACCAAGGACACTTGCCGGAAACTACATGGCAAGCCTAACTCCTCCAAGACCTCAAGACCTTAAGGAAAGTCGAGGCGGCATACATAAGTGAGGAAGAAGATGACAACAGTTGAATGCACGACTTGTCAGCATTCAAAGCCTTCCTAACTCAACAAAAGGAAGGTAGTCACTCTCTTGACATAGCCTCTCATGCCAAGACAGGTAAATTCTACTCATTTATTAGTAATGAAACCTGGATTGTTGACTCTGGGCCTCATCCCATATGACTGGTAATAAAAATCTCATTACTCAACTTATGCCATGTCCCCAAATTCACAATATTAAGGCTCGCGATGGATCTATTTCTAGTGCAAAAGGTTTTGGTAAGGTGCACTTACTAATAAGATATGCTCACAGGATGTCCTATTTGTTCCAAAATTAGATTGCAATCTCATATCTCACAAGAAACTTACTAAAGATTTGAAATGGACTGTTGTTTTTAATGAGAATCGGTGCACATTCCAGATCATTCCTCAAAGGCAAAGTGATTGGGATCTAAACCTTGCTCGGATTGTTTGTGGTCAACCTCACCGAAGACAGAAGATCAAGACTCGAATCGCCTCGGCTGCTTGCTTCAATGATCTTCAATGTGATATTTGTCAATTTGCCAAACTCACCAAATCTGTATGCAAAATTACCTCACTTACCTTCCACACCATTCACCTTAATTCACAAAGATGTATGGGGACCTCAAGAGTAAAAAGCATAACAGGGAAGAGGTGGTTTGTTACCTTCATAGATGACCACACGAGAACCACTTGGTTATTTTTAATGAAGGATAAATCAAGTTGGATCCATCTTTCAAGAATTTTACAACATGGTCTCCACTCGGTTTGACACTAAGATCAAAATTTTGAAGACCGACAATGCCCTTGAATATTATGAGTCTCATCTCATTAATTTCTTGATGGATAAAGGGATTGTCCATATCGATGAGTCAGTGTTGAAACTCCTCAAAGAAATGGGGTTCTTTGAGAGAAAGAACAGCATCTGCTAGAAATGGCTAGGTCTATCATGTTTACCACTAATGTTCCAAAATATATGTGGGTGAAGCGATATTGACCTCCACATACTTAATCAATGAGACTTCCCAGCCAGGTACTAGGCTTCAAAACTCCAATCAAAACCCCACTCGACCACACACTCCTCGCCCCATCTTATTTCCCGATTACCTCCAATAATCTTTGGTTGTACTGTGTTTGTCTATATCCATGCCCAACACGAGAAAGCAAACTTGATCCCAAGGCTCACAAGTGCATTTTCTTAGGATATGCAAAGGACAGAAAGGCTACAAGTGTTACTCTCATACGAAAAGAGATTTTACAATTCTATGGATGTAAAATTTTTTGAAAGGACTCCTACTACAAAGAAGTCCACCGAGGCATTCAACGATGGAAACCTAATTGAAATTGACCTAAACCCTTTCCTCAAGAAACTCTTAACCTCGTGATTGCGATACTCACCTCTCTGATCCTCAAAGAAACCCCTGCACTGATACTCATCGAACCTCGATACTCATCGACCCGAGCTGCGGACCACGAGCTCATCGACACTCAAAGATTCTACGGATCCCCACTGCCTGTGACATTGATGATAGGCCTATTGCTCTCGAGAAAGGAAAGAGATCTTGCAATCGATCACTCTATTCATACTTATTTATCTTATGATCGATTGTCTCTGTCTTTGCCATGTTTACACAGACTTGGACTCTCACTCTATTCCTAAAAATATTCAGGAGGCTCTTCAAAATGATAAGTGGAAGGTCATTGTTAAAAGCAGAGATGAGCGCCCTCCCGGATAATCATACTTGGGATCTCACAACTCTTCCAAAAGGCAAAAAAGACAGCTAGTCTGCAGATGGTTATTCACTATCAAATACAATGCTTGATGGTACAATTGACAAGTACAAAGCCGATTGGTAGCAAGGGATTCACTCAAACTTATGGTATTGACTATAAGGAAACTTTTGCACCAGTGGCAAAACTCAACACCGCCGTCAGTTCTCGATCTCTCTAGCTGTCCAACTGGATCGGCCTCTACACCAATTGGATATCAAAAATGCTTTTCTCAATGGTGATCTCACCGAGAAGTCTATATGAATGTACCTCCTGGTTTTGTCAATCCTCACACTCGGGGCAAGGTATGCAAACTCGTAAAATCTCTATATGGCCTGAAGCAATCCCCAAGAGCCTGGTTTGGGAAACTTACTACTGTGGTCAAAGCTGCTGGATATCATCAATGCAACTCAGATCACACTATGTTCATCAAGACAACCAACCGAGAGAAGGTCTATTCTTATTGTATATGTGGATGATATCATCCCTTCACGGAGATGACTCTCTTGGGATTCAAAATTTAAAGACTCTCTTGGCAAAGGTGTTCCAAGTTAAGGATCTAGGCTACCTCAAGTACTTTCTTGGTATGGAAGTGGCTAGAAACACCAAAGGCATTTCAGTCTCCCAAAGGAAGTATGTATTGGATCTACCGAAGGAAACTGGCATGCTGGGATGCAAACATGTTGTATCCCCAGTAGACCCTAGTAGCACCCTCTTGCATGGTGACATTCTTTGTCGAGAAAAGAACAATATCAAAGGCTTGTAGGTAAACTCATCTACCTTTCTCACACAAGGCCTGATATTGCATATACGGGTTAGTCTTGTCGGTCGGTTCATGCACCGCCTCACTGAGCAACATTGGGATGCCGTGAATAGGATCTTGAGATATTTAAAGTCCACTCTGGCCAAGGCCTCGCACTTCACCAAGTCTACCGATAGATCAATCAAGCGTCTACACCGATGCTGATTGGGTTGGATGTCACATTGATGGGACGATCTACCACAGGCTATTGCTCATATGTATGGGGAACCTGGTTACTTGGAGAAGCAAGAAACAACCTCATGGTCAAGAAGCGATCTTGAAGAACTTCAACTCAGGGCACTTGTACTTGGCATTTGTGAAGCTCTATGGCTAAAAAGTCTTGGATCGAACTTCACAGAACCTATCACACTCTGCTGTGTGATAATAATTCACCTTATGCATGGTCAAGATCCATCCCATCATGATAAAACCAAGCATGTGGACATTGATGATTACTTTCGAAGGAAAAGATTGATGCCAAGATTATTCAACTCCGGTATGTTCCTCAAAGCAGATCGAATCGCGATATTCTTACCAAGGCTATTCCACCTCTTATGTTCAAGAGACTTAGTAGCAAACTTGGTCGCATCAACATATACTGACCCGATTTGAGGGGTGTGGAAATATTACAAAGATTATTACTTGAAAGATTCACTGAAGTTCAAAGAGTGTGCCCAAAGACCTCGGGAGTTCGTGACAGGATATTTTGTACACTTTATTTAATTGTAAAAGACATATTAATTGTGATACATATAAACAATTAATATGTCAAACTCTAGTTTTACTTTATGTCATGACATATTAATTGTGATACATATAAACAATTAATATGTCAAACTCTAGTTTACTTTATGTCATGACATAGCTTTTACTTTTACTTTTGCATGCTTGCAGCCCACATCTACATACTCAGTGGCGCCTAAGCTAGCTTGCTAATCTCTCTCAATTGTATCTATTTATACACCTCTCATATCAATGAATAAACTAAGTTGAAGTTTACTCTTGTGTTTATCACATTCTCAAACTCTCTTCAAATAATTATTCATTTAGTTCAAGTGGTTAAAAGCTTTGTTATTTATCCTAAGGTCATAGGTTTAAGACTTGACTGTTGAGTTTTTTATCCACATTTTTTTGAATTTGGCCCCCACTGAAAAATTTCTGGATACGTCATTGGTGGGCTAGAATACTTATTTTGTAATGCTCTTTTATACCCAAAAAATGGGGTCTTTATTTACACCACAACGACTTCATTGGTGCAGCACCACAAAGATAACGGACTTTGTGAAAGTTGGTTCTGGAGCCAAAATCTGATTTCCCGTATAATTGATTCTAAATCAACTTTGGAAAAGTCGGTTTTTTTTTCTCCAGAACCGACTTCCAAATGTTCGATTCTATGAAAATATTATGGTGTGTCGATAGAAGGGTGCAACGCGCGATAGAACGGGTGGATGCAAATAATAGCCTAAAAAAATTAGTATAAAATTCAGAAATAAAAAATCATTATTGGAAAAAACATTTTGATTTAGTAAGTTATAATTTTGTGAAGGCTCTTAATTTATTTTTACAAGGAATTCTTTTTATATAGACACAATAACAAGTCATAATAATAACCTAGGACGTTTTTTTTTTTGTCGACAAGAAGAATGCACGCATCCGTACGATAAAATATTTGAATGGGATTTGTTTTTTCATTAAAGGGCCTGATGATTGGTGAGTGGGCTGCTTATTAGTAGGTGGGCTGAGCTAGTTTGTTAGGTGGGCTGAAGTTTAAGTTTAATGCTATCTATTAAGAAAATGGCTGAGGGGCTAGGTGGGCTTAGCCCCCCCTCAGCCCATATACTAGCTCCCTCTCTGGCAAAGGAGAAATATTTGAACTATGATGAATGAAAGGACAAGTTTGACCTGTAAATTTTAAACGTCATTGAAGATTCTAGATCTTTATTACCCACTTTTGTCGTTGTTTCATTTATTTTTGTCAAGAGTCAAGATAATGTGTGCTAATTTTCTTGCTAGAGAACCTTTTATAAAAAAAAAAAAATCTTGCTAGAGAAGTTCATCTTATTGGATGCAATATATATATTATATATATATATATATATATATATATATCCTAATATCTAATACAAAGAGAGGGGGCAGTTGATGGTGGGCAGACACGTGTCACTTTTCAATTTTTATTTTATTTTTTTCAATTGGTTATTCTTTTTTTCCCCTAATATGAATAATCATTTTTTATAGTGAGTTCTCGTGTTTTTTTTTTTTTTTTTTTTTTTTTTTTGGTGTTTGGTGGGTTTTGGTGTTTCAATAGGTTGTCAATTTTTTATTTATTTTTTTGCTGATTATGAATAATCATTTTTTACAATGGGTTTTCGTACTTTTAGTTTCATTATTATTATTATTATTTTTTAATTGTGTACCTATATATTAGTTTCATGTTTTAATTTTTTTACTAATGTGTAATATTAATCATTTTTAATGTTTTATGTATGCATGTAGTTTCTTACAGAACATAATAATAAATTCATACATAGACGTACTTTGATAGAAAACATATTATTAAATTCATGGTGTTTAATTTGTTACTCATTAATTATTTTTAATGTTTTATGTACGCACGTAGTTACATACAAAACATATTGTTGAATGAATATATAGATGTGCTTTCATAGAAAACATATTAGTAGATTCATAGTGTTTAATTTGTTATGTGGCAACAACTTAATACCCCTTTTCAATGTGTTATGTATATGCTATATTTTAAATATATATACTATGTTATTATTTTTGGGGTTTCTAATTACCCCTATGTTATTAGACTAATATTTTATGCCATATATATTTTTATGATACTCAATAACCCTTTTAATTCTTTTATATTTGGGTAATAAGGTTTGTATAAATTTTTTAATGATGATACATATGTTTACTTCTTATATCTCTTAAATTAAAATTAAATTACTTCAACTATATAATCATAACATTCATTTTTCTACTATATAATTAAACTATACAATCGAACATACTATTTAAATTTGTATTTTGAGTTAAAATAAACAACATATTTGTTACATAACTGAGGTTGATTAGAAAGGATGGGGGTAGGGGGTGGAGGAACGGATATAATTTTGCCTTTCTCAAAGTCTATACAGTAAAGTAAGTCTATTAGTTATTTCTTCAATGTATTTGGGCAAATAATTCAAAGTATTCCACACATCACATTTAATGCTCCCACCCACTCAACCTATCACTTTCTCTTCCCAACCCCAAAACCACCGTCTGATGTCCATCCCTCCTCCTCTTTCTGTCTTGTCGCCGGAGAAAGAAAGGCCGGCGGCCTGTCAAACGACTGCCACCTTTGACTCTAAAATGGATTTACATCTTCTCTCTTCAATTTGGTACTATTTCAGGGCAGAGAAAATCATTACACCCTTGACTACATCTTGGTTCGTTGTGCGTAGCTTCTCTGCTTTCGGTATAATAACAACATTAGAGGCAGATCTTCCATACACGTTCTTTACCTGCAAGGTAAACATCCTTCTTTTTCTTCAGGTTTTTATTCACAATAAATTCTATATTTCAAATTAAGATGCGATTAAATTTACTTGTGCTTCTGGTCTTTATTGTTCAGGGTTTTCAATTCGTGTTTGGCATTTTGTTCGTCCAGGGAAAAAAAACCTTTCACGGGTGTGTCTTTATGCTTGCTGTTGATTATTTACATTTCTTTAACTCATAATTTTCACGCTTTTTGTTTCCAAAATCCTTTCTTTACCACACTAATGCATGTGATGTTTTAGTTGTGTTAATTGTTTTAAATAGTCCATTCTTACAAAACACCTTTGCAGACAATCTTTGGTCTTATATTGTCTGTAGATATTGTGATTTCTTGCCTTTTCTATCTTATAATCTGCTGCCTGATAGTTTTCCATTTGAATTCAGTCTCCAATTAACAATAAGCTTCTGATTTGGAAAAAAAAAACCCCCATTTTCCATTTATTTTTCCAATTATGTCTGCTCCTGCACGTGAAAGATCATATCTTTCATTTATTTCGCTTCACATTTTGAATACGTTAATCCATGTTCTTGTAATGAATAAATTTGCCTGCCTATGATGGTTATAAATATACTTTGAGTAAATCACTATGAAAAGTACTTCGATCTGAGGCAGATACATTAGTCTTATGGAATAAAGTTTGCATTTTTCGCTTTATATAATTATTTTTGTCTGTTTGTTTGTTTGTTGAATTGTTGAAATCTCTTCAAAATTGAATTTTGTGTGTTCTCAGTAATGCAAGTGATGATAAAATAGACAGGGACATCAGACTGAGAATGATGACTATGTCTAAATGGGAATCTCTCTGATGCATACCTGACTCAATTGAAAATCAATTACTACAATAATTGATTTTCAGACTTACTTTATCATATTGTAGTTCTGACGTCTCGAACTGTATGTTGTACATTCTTATATATAGCTCTTTAAGAGTACCTCTAATTAATTCAGCCTATAAACTTTTAAGTATACATAGGACCTCAAGTTTAGTAGCATTTTAACATAAATTGATGTATAAAACTCATTTGACCTTTAATTTATTTTTTTATTTTATGTTTTCTAACCAAATAAGCAGAGTTTAACTATCAACATTTATATTTGTGTAGGTTGTATATTGCAAATTGCTAGTATTCTGTTTAAAATTTAGAAATCATGTCTACCTTGAAAGTCCTCTTCATGTGGATCTAAAGCATATATAGTATTGTTTGTTCAGAGAACCTGATGGATTCCCCTAGGCCATGGACTATTTCTGATCAAATTCCTGCTTTCGAAGTAGCTGCTTCAGTAACTAATCTACCATAGGTTGTTATTAGTACGGTGTGTATATGTCCTAAATACAGACATTTAGCAATTGAAATGTGGCATAGAAAAGAACTTAGGAAAAAAAAAACCCTTGCCCAAACATTCTTTTTCTCCTGTTACAACTCATCTTCAGCATAATGTCTTTTACAACAAACCTGTGGTAGGTAAAAAAAGTAAGAAAATCATTTGTGCAGGCCTGAATAGAAAATTGAAGCTGAGGCCGTGTAATAATAGATTTATTGACCGTCTTCGTACTGCATTAACATTATGTTGGCTTCCATGGTGTGCTGTTTTAACTGTTTCATTTACGAGCAGGTGTACTTAGCCTTGTTTGTTCTTTCCCTGTTCTAAGGCAGTGTAGCTCATGCTGTGTTCCTATAGATATGTATTATATTTCTAAATAAATAGCTCAAACACATTGTGCTTTGTTATGTGTTGGTGTTTTAACTATGTTATTGAAAAGCAGGTATTATGTGCTTATTATTATTCCCTTTTGATTACTCTGTTTGTATGGGTTCACAATAGGTTGTGGGTGTGGATGCATGGGATAACGCATGGTGGGAAGTTTTTTACCGTTGGACAGGTGTTTGTTGTTAAAACTTAAAACAGGGAATGCCCGCCTGTTTTGAGCCTTTATTTTAGCTAATATTTTGACATATAAGTTATTACAATATATTTTCTAAACCTTCATTGGCAGGGGTAGTTGGTTACTTTGGTCTTCACATGTTCTAGGACAGCATGGTTAATAGTGTGTTCCTACACATATGCATCTATGCCTTTGAATAAGTAGCTCAAACGCAATATACACTATTATGTGTAGTTATTTTGACCATCTTATGTAATAACAACTGTTGTGTATTTTGTATATGTGTACTAACTTTTGTAGCACTGTTACAACATACCCTTGTGTTGCACTTTCGTTCATGGGGTATATTATTCTGCATAAACAGCTGTGTGTTGCACCCTATATAACACTTTGCCATTTCTTGGATAGGGTTTTCTGCAACGCTTTGTGGAAAAAAGGAACATTGCACTTACTCAAACTAAGGTTTGTTCATTTCCTTCTTCGTATGGCACTTAATGTTTGTTCCAGTTTTAATAGTCTTCATTAGATTTCTTAAGTATGCTTATTTGGAATGTTTGAGGAATTAAAGGTTAATGAAGAGGTGCACGATGTAAAATTCTGAGTATTTTGATTGCTTCATTCATTAATAACGGTCAAACTGATATTCTTATGACTGCTTAGGAAAAATGAAAAGGAAGAAGGTTTCATTGTTGTTGTTCTTTTGTTAATTGTTTGATTAAATGTGCTTCTGTTGATACATTCCATGTTCACTTCACAATAGGTGTTTAGAAAATCCACTTATTTACCCATTCCCAATTATGTTTGGAGGTCAACATCTTTGGGTCTATTTCTCACAGAGCCATACATAATGGTCATATTTGATCTATATAGTGTCACATATTAAATTAGCTTCGCAATTGCTGTTTAACAAATCCGAAATGGCATGCCCCTAATTACAGATAAAGCCTGAATAATGAATACTCAATCTGTCAGGAATTTACCCAATAAGGTTTTGTGTGCATGCTTGATCTCAAAAAAATGAAAACACAATGATATGCTGGGTAAATTACCTCAGGCGATTATGACAATATATCCAGCGAAGTTTACATAAATGCCATAAAATGTATCTGGATATGTGGGAATAAAGGTTGTTCGTGTTTCCCATATATTTATTATTTCAACTGTGAATCCTTTGTTCTCTCACACTTACACATTGGAGATATATTGTTTCTGTTTTCCTTTACATGGCATTTTTGGGTTCTTATAAATATATTGACCATGCATGTGTAGAAACATTTGTTCACCCTCTCTCAGAATACTCATGCGCATTCATCATTTTAATGCACTTTCTTGGTTTCGGTATTGAGATGTCTGGCACCTTTGTTTGTTCAACATATGATAGTCGGTGTGCTGCCATACTTACCTAACTTATATTTTTGGCAGTTTGGCGGATAAAAGGCGTTACGCTTTCTTTGTTTCAGGAAGAAGAAAGTTGCTTCAGGTTAGTGTAGTAAGGGGTACTACTGCAAACCCCAATAGTTAGGGGGATCTATGGAAAACCCCGTAGTTATAGGATCTACAAAAAATTCTGCTCTTTTCTAGCCACGCTAGCGCTTGCTGCCAGTTTTCCTTATTCAGAATATAGTAAGTTTTAAAACTTAGTATATCCGAATACCTGTAGTACATGTTTATTAAAACTTTCCGTTTTTTTTAGTTGCATCCACTTGTGCATTATCATTATAGGTTAGAGGCTGGTAGGCATAGTGATTATGTTCTCTTCTAAGAGTAAGTATATTGGTCATATGCTTCGCTACACTTTCATTTAGGTTGTCTTGAAAACCCATCCACCTGTACGCCTCTTGTCCACGATTAGTTCTTACCCACTGTCCTACACACTATTTCGCTTAGGGGTCTGAAAATTCTTCACAGTAGTCAGTCATAGTGTTTTCTATTAGAATTTGTGGTGGCTTTAGGTTGCTGTCCACAGAGTGTACTGTCCCTTTCCCATCATGTCGGACCTTAGTTGTGGTGGGATCTTACCCTCTCGTGCCTACAGACAATCAGCCATATTTTGATGGCGGACAAAAAAACAACGGATTCAAAGAACCATGCATGAAGGTTTAGATTTGGTTCATCAAAGCGAGGCTACTCGTTTACATCTTACCAACCCATCTACCATCAGCAACCCTAAAAAAAACCACTCACGTATTACTGTACGTAGAAAACTACGTACCCCAGCTCTTCATACCATGCCTACTGCCCATCTTCTTGAACCATACACTGTTCAAAGCCTCCAACCAAATGTTGTGCCGGGTGCATCCTCTTCCTCAGTCAGCTTACATGGTATGCATGCAGTTGAGTCTACTTCTGACACACCTCTCACTTCTTCTTCTGTTCTGCCTGCTGCCCCAGGCCTTCCCCATACAAGAATCCATAGGAAAAAACATAAACCAGATTCCACTACACCTTCTGTGAAAGATGCTTTCACAGAGATTGCCTCTACACCCGATATCTTACCCACAATAGCCAGATGCAGGTCATGTGGGGTTGTTAGGTTTGCTCATGAGCCTCCTACCTCGTGCTGCAATGGCGGGGATATCGTTCTATCTAGCACCCCACTGCCCAGTGTCTTAGTTGATCTCGTGATTTCAGCAAATAATGAATCCAAGAATTCAAGTCATGCATTAGGACTTACAATAATCATTTGGCCTTCACATCTTTAGGTGCGACCTATGATAATGACCTATCCAGGAGAAATAAAGGCATTTACACTTTTATGGTCCAAGGTCAAGTGTATCATTTCATACCACCTCTGGTGGTTCAGATGACTCTACCAAAAATCTATAGTTTTACCTTCATGACACAGAGCATGAGGTGACCAATAGACTCTTACATTGTCCTAGGTTATATGAAATGTCTCTACACAAAATCCTCTTTGTCCTCGAAGACAATCCATATGCTAGATTTTTTAGAAGTCTACATGAACCTGGGCTTGAGGATCATTCAATTCTCTTATATTGTAACCCAGATGTAGATCAACGGACCTACAACAAGCCTTCAGTTCATCAGGTTGCTGGCATCTTGGTAGATGGCAGTGAAAACCACCACAGAAGCATTAAAATATACACCCTTGGTGGTGTTTCTCATAGCATACAATATTATTACGCATGTTATGATCCTCTGCAATATCCCTTGCTTTTCCCTTATGGCCAGCTTGGTTGGCACCAGGGTATTATGAAACACGGCATGCGGGGAAGGGGTATGAAGAGAAGCAGATCAGACATTAATAGAACTAGGTTAGACCATTTGCATGCACATGATGCTGAAGTTTTACTTGCTTGTGAAGAACAGGCCATGAATGCTGGCATAGTCAACCCTAATTTTGTCTCCATTCGTGAGTACTACTGCTACAGATTCCAAATGAGAGAATCAGACCAATCGTACCTACTCCATTTTGGGAGACTGTTCCAGCAATATGTTGTTGACATGTTTGTCAAACTTGAAACACAACGCCTAGAGTACTTCAGATCCCAACAAGATAACATCAGGCATGAATTCCTTCAAGGGGTTGCTGATGCTTTGGCCTCAGGTGAGAAAGCTTGTGGTCAAGTAGGACAACGTGTTGTTCTACCTGCTACATTCATAGGCGGTCCGAGGAACATGAGAAAGAAATACTTGGATGCTATGTCTTTGGTCCAAAAATTTGGGAAGCCTGACATTTTCTTAACAATGACATGCAACCCAAACTGGCCAGAGATAAAGGAGCACCTTAAACACAGTGAATTTTCCCAAGATAGGTCTGATATCGTTTGTCGCGTTTTCAGAGCTAAGTTAGAGGAACTCAAAACTCAACTATTGAAAAAAAAATGTGTTTGGCAAGGTTGTTGCATACACATATGTGATTGAGTTCCAAAAAAGAGGTCTACCACATGTACATTTTCTTCTCATACTTAAACCGCAGTTTAAATTATACCAGCCTGATGAATTTGATTCACTTGTATGTGCCGAAATTCCAGATAAGTTCAAGCATCCCCATCTACACAAATTAGTTTTGAAGCACATGCTTCATGGCCCCTGTGGGAATAAAAACCCCTCCAATGTCTGCATGAAGAAAGGAACATGCAAAGATTTCTATCCCATGTCTTTTTATGATGAAACAAATGTTACAGATGATGCGTACCCGAACTACCGCAGACGCAACAACGGTACTCGGGTAAAGGTAAGGGATGCTTGGTTAGACAACCGTTGGGTTGTACCCTACAATCCTTACTTACATGCCAAATTTGACTGCCATATAAATGTCGAAGTGTGCTCAACAATCAAGGCTGTCAAGTACATCTACAAATATATTTGTAAGGGCAGCGATCGTATATTGTTTAGCTTAGAAAATAAAAACCAAACAGAATCGTCTTCTGATAATCATGTTCCGGTCAATGAGATTGACCAGTATAGGACCGGTCGTTGGATTTCAGCACCTGAGTCTTTATGGCGCATGTTCAGGTACCCTATTACTGAAATAAAGCCACCTGTCATCTAGATGCACCTTCATCTGGAAAATTACCAGCCTGTCACCTTCAAACAAAGACAGTTTCTCTCAAACGTGCTAGACAATCCACTTAATAAAAGAACTATGCTCACTGAATTTTTCTTCATGAATGCAACTGATGCCAATGCACAATCACACAATTGCATTTACTCAAAATTTCCAGATCATTTTGTCTGGTTAATGGACAAAAGAAAATGGAAGCTCCGTGCTAGAGGAGATTCAGTTGGCCGAGTAGTTACCGTGCAGCCTACAGAAGTAGAACGTTATTTCCTGCGTTTGCTGCTGTGTAAAGTTCGCTGCCCGACATCCTATGCATATCTTAGAACTGTTAACGGTAAAGTTTTTGAAACTTTCCGTGAGGCTGCCTTAGAGCGTGGCTTGTTACAACAGAATGACAGCCAAGAACAATGTATGTCAGAGGCTTCATTGTACAACATGCCCTCCGCACTTAGGAAACTTTTTGCAGATTTACTCATACATTGTTGTCCGAATAATCCTTCTCTTCTGTGGTCCATGTTTGAAAGCGACATGTCAACCGTTTTTGCCCAAAAAACAAAGTTGCCAGCACACTTAATTAGGAAAAGGTCCTAGAGCACATTAATTATTACTTAGTTGGCATGGGTAAGAGCCTTAGGCATTACAAAATTTGTGTCCAACCATTTTCAGCTGATCGTGATGAATCCCATGACACAACAAGAGAATTGAGATTAGAACAGAGCCTTACTATTTCTCCTAAAGATTTGTCATCAGAGGCATTACTGAATGCTGAACAGAAAAATGCATTTCACTTCATACTTGCGTCTGTATATGAGAATAAACCACGCGTCTTTTTCATAGACGGCCCAGGCGGCACTGGGAAGACCTTCCTTTACCGTGCACTCCTGTCACATGTGCGATCAAAAGGCCATGTGGCTTTAGCCACATCAACGTCTGGTATTGCTGCTTCATTGCTCCCTGGTGGTCGGACTGCTCACTCCAGATTCAAAATACCAACTGATCTGGAAGATGCCTCCACATGTAGGGTAAGCAAACAGTCGTCTTTGGCTTTGCTTATCAAAGAATCAAAACTGATATTGTGGGATGAAGCCCTCATGGCAAAGCGAACGGCTATTGAAGCTCTAGACAGTTTATTGAAGGATTTGATGGAATCTGATGTCATCTTCGGTGGAAAGGTGGTTGTCTTAGGTGGGGACTTCCGCCAAACCTTACCGGTTGTTACCAAAGGTACCAAAACAGAGACTATTAATGCTTCCTTAATTAAATCTCCATTGTGGCCATATCTAACACAATTATGCCTTTTCTCAAACATGCAAGCACGATTGGATCCAGAATTCACATCTCTTCTCCTAGCCATCGGCGACGGTATACACCAGTCTAAAGATACTGACATTATTTTGTTGCCTCATCACATCTGTCATACAAAAATGTCCTTGACCGACAATCTAGATGATTTCATTTCTGTTATCTACCCGGACCTACACGACATAGCCAGTATTGGTGTCCCATTTGCCAACCGAGCTATCTTAACAACCAAGAACATTTTTGTGGATGAGATAAACGAGAACATTATTGCAAAATTCCCAGGCCCATCAGTTGAGTATATAGCGTTTGAAGAAACTATCAATCCATCTGACCAAGGATTATATGATGATCTCATAAATAGTTTGTCCCCTAATGGCTTACCTCCTCACAAACTTATTCTGAAACTCAATGCACCTATTATTTTGTTATGCAATATAGACCCAGGGGAGGGTCTGTGTAATGGCACACATATGGTTTGCAAATCTTTCTCAAAAAATGTCCTTCATGCTCAGATTGTGATTGGGGATTTTGCTGGGAAGCATGTATTCATACCTAGGATACCCTTACAACCAAACAAGGGTGAATTCTGTCCAGTACCTTACAAAAGAACGCAATTCCCGATACGCTTGTGTTTTGCTATGACGATAAACAAATCCCAAGGACAGACTCTTGACTTTGTAGGTGTCTACCTCAAAGAACCTATGTTCTCACATGGTCAACTCTATGTGGCACTGTCCCGTGCACGAACTTCTTCCCACGTTAAGGTTTATTTTTGCAACAACACTTCTGCTGCATCAACACAAACAAAAACACACAATATCGTACAAAGAGGTACTGCAATTCTGAATATCTTTTGTTTATGACAAAAAAACACTCGAAAAACTATATTTATGAGAATTATATTTTGGCACAGTCATTAGCAGACACAATAATGGTAGCAAACTTTGTTCCGCTATCTACTTTTACACGTCTTTTTGTCGCTCTCATGTTTATGCGCATGCCTCTTTCTGATGTCTTTTCATGAAATGTAAGCTTTAAGTCTATTGAAGTGAGTCTACGTGGGTTTTTTGATCACTTACAAAAATGTGGTTACATTCTTCGCATACACGATGAGATTCATTTGAATGGTGACACATCGTGTCTCATGTCTAAATATCTTTGTAGGCTTTAACAGGCTCTGTATTGTTTTCCCAACCACCACCACTACATAGGCTTCCATCTGAAACAAAATTAAAATCACATACCTTGTCATTCTATATTCTTTATGTGATATGCTATTGTGCCCAGAACATGGACATGCCTTTGTTTCATGCCAACCAGATAACACCTGCATTCAAAAAGAAATGGACTGTCGTTGTACAAGTTGTTGAACGCCGCAATGCTAAGAAAAAAGAAAACGGTCCTCTATACAGGAACTATGTGGTCACAGACACACAGGTACATTGCCTTTTACTGCACTTGACTACCTTTGTTTTCCTCTACGTTTCATCTACTAATCTCTTGTTATTAAGCTGATTATAATTGCCTTGAATCTTTCTTACTTTATGAACAGGGAACCAAAGTACCCATCGTTGTCTTTTATGGAAATGTGGCTCATTTTGCAAACACCCTATTGCCATTCAAACGTTACTACGTTTCGAATGCAAGTGTGAGGGAAACTCCAGCACCATATAAAGTACTTGAATACTTATACACCTGGACCCTCTACCGCAAGAACCTTGTGGAACCTTATGACGAACCAGTCCCACCTCCTCTGCCTTGCACATTCCGGTTTGATAGTTTCAGCGATTTCTACCGCTACGCTGATCAGGAGCGCTCAATTTGTAAGCATAAACTAACCTACAATTGCCATCAACCATCACCTCATTGAAAATTCATTAGAGTTATGATCTTACTTAGCCACAAACTACCACTTTTACCCAGGTATAAGAGCATTCATTATTCAGGCTTTACCTGTTCAAGAAGGTGGAACTTCATCTACTAGGGACTTTATTGTGCTTAATGAGGAGTAAGTACCACTACACATTTTTCTGCTTCTGCTTATTATGTTTCACAAATACAACTGCCTTTAACCAAAATAACAACGGACCATCATCTGGTTGAATGATTGTACAGGATGATCCCAATGCTGATGAGGACCTGGGATGATCTTCTGGTTGATACTGATGTCAATATCTACGCAAGATACAAGACTCCAACCCTCATTATTGCGTATGGATTAAAAGTAACTACACTTAATGGTATGCATCTACTAACATATAAAATCACAAAGGAACTAACTTGCTTCCTCTCAGGCTATATTTTCCACCATTACTTGGATACTAATATAAATGCATTTTAATATATGTTTGTCACTTAAAACCAAAACGGGTGCTTACATCCTGGAGAACCCGCGCTTGGAAGAACAGCCTCGCTTAAAATAATGGTAAATCTGTTTGTGCAAACCCAGCCTTGTCCATGAGAATTGCTATGAGTAATCCATATAATTTCCCTTTCAACAGGTATGCTACCCATGCATCAGACATTGCAACACTTGTTCAAAGTGGAGCTTACTTGGATCCCGCTAGACTTTTCCACCCACCACGTCCTTCTGAAATCCTGCCACTGAATTTTGCCCTTGCGTCTATAGAAAATGTTGCTACTCATCTAAACACTTTAACTTCCACTCTACTTAAACTTATTCTGATTTCATTAAAATGTACACATTGCAGGCTAAAACAGTTTGGACTGAAGGCAAGCTAACTTACCTGTCTGGACAAACAAAAGTCTGGTTTGAAGCATGTGCAAAATGCTTGACACCCTTGGATGTAGACATAGACTGGAAAATTAAATGCTCAGTCTGTCAGGAATTTACCCGTGTCTGTGTTCGGTAAAAATCTTTGCCTTTTACCTTATACTTACATGTTTGAATATTCACGTTGTTCCCAATAATGCTACGCATTCTGTTGCTTGTTAACATGCAAAACTTCACTGACTGTAGCTCTGAGGTTGCTGTTACTCTAAGGCATGAACAAACTGCTATTGAGGCAACCATCAAATCCCCGGAGATCGATAAGCTACTCCCTTTCACAGGCACTCAATTGAAACTTGCTGCTGAAAAGGTAACTCCTCAATAATAACCATAGTGCAACGCTGTCATGCTAGAACTCTAAAATAATTTGCTCACATTCAGTGTTTCCATTGTTCATAGGAAGAACCTTTAACAAAAGAGATTGAAGAAGTTATCAAAGACAAACATGTTATTTGTTTTATGAAATACTTTGACCGTGAATCTCGCGGCATAATGCTTCGCCACTACCCTTTAGTGAAGATCTATACCAGAGCTGAGGTTGAGGCATATGATGCAGAACAGCAGGCAGGTGTAGGTACTGAAATTCCATCTGACAACCCTCTGCCTTTGGAACACATTGGATCATCAACTTCGACTCCACAAGCTGCTGGTGCTGAGAAGGAGTTCTTTACACCTACCACAAAAACGATCCTTGAGGAAGTATGTGCAAACAAGTCTGTTGGCCAGCTGCAGCCAGAACAAACAAGTGGTGCTAAACGAATGCTACCCTTTGGAGCAGATAACAGTGCAGATTCAACAGGTCCAGCATCAGGTGAGATTCAGCCTGGCTTATCCCCTGATCATTGTAATGATCTTGCACCTATCCATGTATCCGACGATCCGCTTCAGACTACTCCATCAAAGAAGGCAAAGGCTAAGCAAACCTAGCATCTCTTCGTATTCAGTACAGATCCTTATGATTGAAGATATGTTTAATAAATAATGCAGGCTTTTGAATCTAGATAACAGCACCATATTAAACCATTAATTTTCTGTCTTCCCAGAATCTTAATGAATAATAATATGTTGCTTATCTGTATGTAAAATAAATGTATGCCATTTAGTACCTAGCTAATGCAACAATCATGGGGAAGTATATGCCATGCGTCTCTAGTGCTTCCAGAGTACGTATGGTCTTTTGTCTGCTCTTTTGTTGTAAAAAAACTGCTGTCCAACGATGAATCCATGAATGTTTATTATGTTTTTTATGCCCTTCTTTTTAATGATTTGTAATGTGTGCTCTGCTATCAGACTTGCTTGCCTGATTAGTTACTTTTATTCATTCATACTCACGACTATTTCATACTAAACATACCATTTTACATACATAAAGACTGTAAAAATACTGCAGTGGGCAACACCCGGGCCTTCCACGGCGTATGCCCACTAGTGTGTGTGTGTGTGTATATATATATATATATATATATATATATATATATATATATATATATATATATATATATAATGTTAATTTAAATGATAACTTTATACATTTCCTATCACACAAAACACAACATCAACATTGATATTACAAATTTCTCAACAAAAAAAAAAATATATTGATATTACGAACTATTTTTATAATAATATTTATTTTCACCGATAATATGTACATTTCAAAAGGCTTTTTTATCTACGTCTCATGTGTCATGACAAAATTATGGAGTCCTCCGTTCACCAAGAAAGCCGATTTCATACCACAAATATATATATAAAGGTTAGAGGCCAAAATAACAGAGATATAAAAAAGATACGATCAAATGACAAGTTGACAACTTCAAATTATTATTGTTAACAAGGATAAATTCATTACATATGTATCAACAATATCTTCAAAACACAAAAATGGAAGCAGTTAAGTAGCATACATATATTAGGACAATAAAAGGGAGAAATTAAGTAGCAGATATTTATTAGCGCAATAAAGAAGCAGGGACGGAACGAGGATTTTTTTTTTTTTTTGGATGGGCAAATTTTCGTAAATATAATTTATAGCGTAATTTTTTTTAAAGTCTACAATTCAGCCAAAAAAAATCATTTTGAGTCCATAAAACGGGATCATCCAAAAGACGTTCATTTTACTACACATCATTTCAATTACACTCTACGATCCTTCTCGAAATAGAATTCATCAATAACGGAATCAACATAGACACTTTGAGAGAATTCCCTTTCAATATCGGTATCTCTATTTCTCGAATAATTAAATTAAATCACAAATTCACATGAATTAATAAATATTAAGCATCTGACCTTCTAACTTAGAGGAGATGTAACGCCCCGTTCCCGGATACCTTACCCGGAAATAGAACATTCGGCACGTATAATATAAAATAAATTATATATTATACGTGTGGTTCCTCTTACGTCAGATCGAGTTTAGCATATACGGAAGCTAAATGACTCGGGTGTATTTTTTTTTTACAAGAGAATAGAACAAACATACTAAAGATAGAAATGTATATATCTTACAACAACGACAACAAACTTACAACCATACGATGTCTAAAAAGAGAAACAATAAAGTTATCTTACAAAAGTTCCAAAAGAAGGTACAACATGTCTTTAAAGGAAAGTGCAACATAGTTTATAACAACAAGAATAGTCTAGCATAGCATAGTAAACGTGATCATATGTCATCTTCGAAGTCCTCATCAAACTCCTGCTCAACATGTTCATCTTCTCAACCCCAAACACAAACAAACATGCATTTGAGATAAGTACAAATGTACTTAGCAAAAAACAGAAGCTATTGCATTAATTAAGTTTTATAAAGAGTTTTAATTAATTATTAGATATATATATATGATTCCGACTCAATTCTATGGTTCACTTCATGCTCATCAACATGTTGTGACTAACTGTTTCTAACTTAACTCAAGTTTGTTACACCGGCATTTAAGGACACTACGCATGGTGCTACCCACCACGAGCTATCGTTTGCAACCTATTAGTGGATCACACCAATAGCCACGGGTTAGGACCCGATAGTGTACACGTTCGGCGAAGTCCCGCTACCATTTAGCCGTTTATACGCCAGTAGAGTTATTCACTTTATCTGACCGCCCACACATCGCGATATAGACAAGTGTCTTACCAAGAATGTTACAATGTTTAGCCTTTAACTACACACTTTGGTAAATTATTAGCCATTAACTAGCCACCTAAGTATTTTCAAGACAAATTCCCTTAGCAGCCCTACTCTCTCACTAAAATCCAAAACAGGGGTGCATGCGTGCGCATTCCTGTGAATGCGTGTGTATTGAACGAGCAGAAACATTCAGGATGCCTCTGTCCGGCCAATGTGTGCACATTGAGCTCATTAAAACAAAGTCGAACATCTCAGACAAAGAATGCGTGCGCGCATTGAGTAACCAGAAACATTCAGGATGCTCCGGCTTGACCAATGTGTGCGCATTGCTCACCTAATGCGTATGCATTAGGCGCAGAAAAGCCCTAACTCAATTTTTCTGCACTATTACGATTCCTACCCAATTCCAAACCTGAAAAACATCCACCTAAGCATTATAACGGCAGAACACATAACTTTCAACCACACATAGCACCATATACTTGCATAACAACAATGAGGCATGATTTCAAGCATCAAACTACTTCTACAACTGAAACCATAACTTCATCAAACCAATTAGGCAATAGAGAAGATTATATTACTTGATCAAACCACAACTTCAACCAACTTCAAGTAAAACTGCAGCAACTCCTCAAACTCCAACAAAACTTATTTGATCCACAACCAAGTCAAGAACTAGTTAGGATCAAGGTTTCTAACTATACAGAACTACGAATTACATGCCTTTCTTCAACCAGCCGTGATCAAACATGATGAAAACCAGAATTAGGGCTATTTTCCATACCTTGTAAATCTCCAAACTTTTTGTATCAAAATGATCCCCTCGTCACGCTGAAACTATTGCTCTATTGAGATCTGAAATCCGTTAAGAACTTTGTGAGATAATTGGAAAAGTCTCCTTAGTCTTCTTATTTTCTCTCAAGCATAGAAGTTGAACGTGAAGGATTCTGATTATTTTTCTGGTAACCTCCCTTTAGTTTTTTTTTTTTTTTTTGAGTGGATCCCCTTTAGTTAATGGGATGGTTATTTCCAAAACAAAACCTCTCATTAACTCCCAATAATTCCAATAAATCCCAAAATTACTAATTTTCCATAATTAATAATTTCCTCTATAAACTTTAAAATCCATAAAATAAATAAATATAATATTTCGTTTTCGCAAAATGACACGTCTGTCATTTTCCGAAACTCAGAATATTATAGAAGATCAGGAGACTTAATTGATTTAGGAGCAAAAATGATGCTGATTTAAAAGAAATTGAAATAAAGAATTCAACCAATGATGTAAATTACTTACAAAAATATAGATACAATCGAAATTGGAAGTTCGTTCAAGTGAGAAGCCGAGAAGCCGGAGTTATTAGCCAGAGACCAACAGACCATTGAGGAGTGAGTAGTGTCGTTCATTGTTCGACTGTTTTTTTTTAAAACGTTCGACTGAAAGTCTGTACCTTTCCTCTTTAATATTTTTTTAAGTCTGATAAGTGATAAGGGGTATTGGTAAATAAATGTCGTGCATTTCATTTTGAAAGAATATTTTGTTGAACACTTGACTTGGACATTTATTAGAAATAGGCTCGACTCTTACAAGGGAGGTGGGCTCAATATTGTTTTTGGTGAAACTGAGTTTGTTTTGGTATGTACTAAAAAAATGGATATTTGTTTAAAATGAATGATTTTAAGACTTAGAGGCGTTTGTTAAATCGAAGTCTGAAATCTGCTCGCAGCTCGAAATCGAATCTCAAAACATTAAGAATCGAATGATTTGGTATTTAGGTGCTTTGCAACATTATAAATCTGAAATCACAAAGAGCATTAGTTTATTTGTTTTATGTATGTGTATATACGTGTTTGTGTGAATAATATATATATATATATATATATATATATATATATAGTGCTGCAGTGTTTATGATAATAATAATAATAATAGTACACATAAAATGAAAAGAAAAAAAAAAACGGGTAAAGCTAATTAAAAAGGAAAAGAAAATGTTTGATCTATAAACGTGGTTCACAACATGCATTTTGACGGTTTCTTTTTTCTTTTCAGCGATAAGCACTGTTTTGAGTGCTGAAATTTTTTGTTATTTTTACATTGGAAATTAAGTGACACTTAAATAATTAAGATGTGTTAAATTTTTTATCAAACATGTCTAATTCTAACCGCCACTTAATCTTTCCGGAATAAATACTTAATTTATTTACCAAACGGGCCCTTAATTAGCCACTTTGGACACACTTAAAAGATATAAGGGCATGTTTTATTAATGTTTCCTAAATTGCCCTTTTATCTCTTTCCTCCCATCTTTCGGTCGACTTTCCCTTCCACTTGAAACTGGTCAATATTCATCTGCTCTTTTCTCTCTTTCTCTACAAATCAGGGTTCTCTCAAATCATAAATAGAAAATGGTGAAGGCAGTTGTAATTCTTACCGGTTCCGAAAGCATAAAGGCAACCATTTACTTAATTTAGCGGGGAAGGAGAAGGTCAGATTCTTCTATCTAGACCTTATTCCAGAAGAGATGTATTTATCCATGCCGACCCAGATGATCTTGGAAAGACATGAAATCAGCAAGAGCTCCAGGCGACAACGAGATGTAGTTAGTACTCTTGTTTAAGCTTCTTGAGCTGTGTGAAGAATTCGATTAAATAATGGAGACCGGAAGTTATTTACCAAGCACTAGCAATGGTGGCAGGAACGATGATGCTGCTGTCAATGCGCCGTTTTTGGAGGCGACAGCGGCACGGCAGAGCAGCCGTAAGTTCTGTCGGAAGAACTCGATCAGCTCACTCTGAGTGATTTTATTGCGAAATTACCCGAAAAGATCCGATCTTGTGTGGACATTGAATCCTCTTCTATCCTTGATCTCTCCAAGTCAGTAGGTTTGACACAAGGAGAAAATGATTATTACGAAAGGCAAATCGCAACGTTGAAATCATTTGAGGAGGTTGATACAGTTATAACAACCGACGTAATTGATAAGGAATACCTTGAAGAAAAAAGTTGCGCCTTTAGTGGAATTAATTGGTTTTAGTAGAACGGTAAGCGCTTGATCCTAATATGGTATCGGAGCCAGAGGTCACGGGATTGAACCCTGGTTGGAACATTATTTTAAAAAAAAAATATGCAAGTGTTAGGACAGATTGCCACACTTAAGGGGGGTGTTGGGAGAGATTGCCCACACTCTTGAATGAAAAATTGTGCAAGTGTTGGAACAGATTGTCCACACTTAAGGGGGTGTGTTGGGAGAGATTGTTCACACTCTTGAATGCCTAATTGTGCAAGTGTTGGGACAAATTTGCCCACACTTGATGGGGTGTTGGGAAATTGCCCACACTTTTGAATGCCAAAAGAAATAAAGTTGCGTCTTTACTGGCACTAATTGGTTTTAGTAGAACAGTAAGCGCTTGATCTTAACAATCCCAGCAAGAAAGAGCAATGAGGATATCGAATTATGCCAATGTTTTTCTTCTTGTTCTTAAGGTATATTTTTTCCCATTTCTTGAAATTGCTACTTTCAGTTGATGATGGCGTTTCTTTGTAGTTAGTATAGCTAAGCTGAGGAGATGCTTCATTACACTTAATTCAGTTTTAACAATGAAATTATACAAAATTTAATTATTTGATTTCAGCATAAGAAACATGGTTGGCAGTTTGTTTTATGGGGCTATAGGTTTTGATTACCATCATCTCATTATCCTTTATCCCTTGTTTTTTCTTCAGTTATAAGTTCTTTCTTTTGTTGAGAATGTTAATGAAAACACTAGCTCATTGTTTTATGTTTCTACAATTTTGATGGACAGTGTGTAAGCTTCGACAAGCTTTTATCATTCTCTTTATCGTTTTCTTCTACGCCTTTGTCATTCGTCGCACCCTCCAACTTTCTCACGATCATTACGTGAAGCTGCACGGTTTACGTTCTGGATGGATCGCTAATCATCTCAATGATATCATCCATTCCTATGGACAAACTTCAAAGGGATTTTACCATTTCTTTCTGTTGTTTTTGGAATATTCACACTTATAACAAGTACACTGTGAAGTTTCTTTTCTTTAAAATCAAAGGGGATGTCAATTGTCTGGCTTTTAATATCTTTGACATATTTATCATATCTGCATGGAGCTTGTCATATCCATCCTAATTATTGCCAATAGCTAATTTCCTTTTGGTGAGGATATTTGGCGGGACAAGATACTTTAATTCCATTTATGCTCTGGGTTCCACAGCTAATTGTCTTTTCCATGTAAAGTTAATACACTTTGCTTATATTAATATGTTATTATTGTAATGATGCACATGTTGGACTCTGTTGTGTTTTTTCTCAGTTAGGATTGCATTGTCACCTCATTAGAGTTGTGATGCAGTGACATTGATGTCACTGCATTTACAATTAGAGAATTGATGAAGTGACATTGATGTCACTGCATATACAATTTGATACACAAATTTGGTAACTTTGTAAAATAAGTGTAGTGTCATTCACATTAGGGGTGTAATCGAGCCGAGTCGAGTCGAGTTGATACTCTCTAGGGTTCGAGCTCAACTCGACTAAAAAGTTTGGGCTCGATCGAGCCATAAAAAGGCAAGATCGATCTCAACTCACTAAGCATTCAATATAGCTTGACTCGGCTCATAAGCTCGATTATTTTCTTTGAATTCATTTAATTTTTAATAAAATATAACAAGATTGAGCTCGACTCGTCTAATACTCGACTAGAATAATACTTTTTGAATTATAAAAAACAATATTGTATAATAAATTTAATTATTTAAATAATTATTCAATGAAGCTCGATTAGCGTGTGAGGTACTCGATTACTATATTTTAAAACTCGAGATTGGCTCGGTTAATTATTCGAGTAGCTCGAGCTCGAGCTCGAACTCGAAAAAACCGAATCGAGTCAAACTCTCTTGCGAGTCGAGTACGAGTAGCTCGGATCATTTACAACCCTAATTCGCATGTCACTTCATCATTAAATGTCACTGCATCATCAAATGTCACTTCATCCTCACATGTCACTTCATCATCACATGTAGGCCTGTAAACGAGCCGAATCCTACCAAACTCTGTCATTATTTGATTCGGCTCGAAATTATTCGAATATAGGGTTCGGCTCGGCTCGAAAATTTTTAATGGGGGAAATTATTCGGTCCGATTCGGCTCGAAATGTTCGAATAATTCGAACATGTTCGGCTCTTTCTGGACATGTTTATATATATATATAAATATTGTTTGTGAAAGGAATAAATAAAAAAATTCTAGTTCAAAAATATTACATGCCCCAAAATATAACATGTCCAAAATATAATATGTTTACATGTCCAAAATATTAGTCCAAAATATTACATTACATGTCTAAAACGTCAAAATGAATTCAAACATATTAGCGCTTAATCGAGCCGAATATTATTTTTAGGGAATATTATTATATTATTTTTAGGGAATATTATTATATTCAACAATAGTATATTTTTAGAGAATTTATTTTTAGGGAATATTATTATATTATATTGAACCGAATATAATATAATATATTAGCGCTTAATCGAGCCGAATATTATCGAACATGTTTGGTTTTCGAGCCGAATACCTATTTTTAAAGCTTGATTTGACGTTTGATGATATGAATCAAGCCCCGAATCGAACATTTTCGAGCCGAATACACCGAATCGAATCAAATATTATGGTTCACTTACTGCCCTATTCACATGTCACTATATCATAGTGTCACTGCATCGCATCGATTTTATGAAGAAAATTTTGATTTTCAGAAATAATGTTATATGAGCAAAAATCGAATGTCATTGCATAAATCATTGCAAATGTTCTTGTCACTGCATCATAGTGGGCACTGCATCATGGAGGTCACTGGTCAATACATTGTGGTGGTCACTGCATTGCGGTAGGCATTGCGTCGCGGTGGTCACTGGTCAACACGTCGCGGTGGTCAATGCATTGCGGTGGTCACTGCATCGCGTGGTCAATGCATTGCGGTGGTCACTAGTCAATACATCATGGTGGTCACTCGTCAATACATCGCGGTGGTCACTGCATCACGGTAGGCACTACATCGCGGTGGTCACTGGTCAACACGTCGCGGTGGTCACTGCATCGCGTGGTCAATGCATCGCGGTTGTCACTGGTCAATACATCGCGGTGGTCACTGCATTGCGGTGGGCACTGCATGGCGGTGGTCACTAGTCAATACGTCGCGGTGGCCACTGCTTCACGGTGGACCCTTTTTTGTCGTGGTCACTAGTCTATACATCTCGGTGGTCAATGCATTGCGGTGTCACTTCATTGCAGTGTCTCTGCATCGTGGCGTCACTGCATCACGGTGTCACCGCATCGCGTCGATTTTTATAAAGAAATTTCGATTTTCAGAAATTAAGTCGAAAAATATCAAATGAGATATCAGAATAAAGAGGACGAAAAATATTAATTATGGTGAAAGAATTACGATGATTGGAGTTTTATATCAAAAGATATAACCGTTTGAAATATTGAGTAAAAGAGAGAAAATTAAATTTTAAAAAAACAACTTTTTCCATCCCAATAAGGAAACAAGACGCTCTTGTGTGGAGCAGAAAAGGTAAAAACTCGTTTGATTCGATTTTCGATCTAATCTGAACCGTGAAAACGTGGCCTAACGATCCTTTAGACCTTCTTAGGAAACAAGACGCTATTCTTCTCTTTTTTTCAGCGCATGTTTTTTTTTTCCTTCCTAGGGGAATGGAAACATGAGTTCAGGACGCTGGTGTGTTCTTTTATTTTTTTTAAAATTCTTATATTGAGGGTATGTTTCTCCATCCATTAAATTCTTGTCCTTATAAACATGGAAAAGTTAAGAGTGTCATATTTGCCTAATTAAGTTGATTTTGTCTCCTTTTGATCTCTTCCCCCGGAAAAAAAAATTTGATGGGTGCCAGTGGGCTTAGCACCCCAGCACCAGCCCAGGTCCGTCCTTGTAAAGGAGAGAAATAAGCGGAAGATTTATCACGCGAAAACCATTCAGCAATTTTCGGAAATAAAAAACTCAAATCAACTATACCCAAAGGAACACAATAATGGGCCAACAAGGCATTGACCCAGTGGTAATGGTTTCGGATTCAAGCCTCAATGGGGATAAAAAAAAATTGTGTGCGTATATTTTGTATCCGAGATGTAGTAAAAACTAATAAAAGTTGTAGTTACATCCAAAAAAAAAAAAATATAGTAACACAAAAAAAAATTATTACAACCAATAAAATAGATGTAATTACAACGAAAAAAATGTACTAACATGATAAATAAAAATAAAAATAAAAAAAAGATAAGTTGGAAAAAAGAACGTAACTAGTAACAGGCAAAAAAAAACATTGATGTAGGGGGAAAAAATATTACACTTGAAAAAAAAAAGTAGTAAAAGTCAATAAAATAAAGGAAAAATTAGTTTATAGTCCACTTTTCCACCATTAATTAAGTGTTAATCCAGCTTCAATTTTTTAGTTGCATTAAGGACAAATAAATTCCACCGGACGAATATACCCCTATTTACTTAGAAAACAAATCCGACGCAATTCTCATCCCATTTTTGTTCACCTACTATTTCTCCTTTTTCCTTTATCGATATTCTTCCTTTATCACTAATCTCATTCATTCACAGCCCAACAATGGCGATCTTTTCTCTTCACCATTCTTCTTGTATTGCATTTCTACTGCTAATTATCTTCTTCTTCTTCATTCCAATTACAAACAATCGAAAGAGAGCTTAAAGCTTATATAATTCAAGTTCACCCCGATGCTAAACCTTCATTTTTCAATACTTGCAAGGCATGGGAATCCGAGCCACAGTTTGAACCAGGAGTTGTTTATGGTCTATTGACGAGACGAGGCGTAAATGACGATGATAGTATGCAACCGGTTTGACTATGACGCTATCTTTGGGACTGCGTTGAATCAGTTTTGTGTTCAGGCTGCTGTTGGTCATTCACTTACTGTCTATGGAAAAGGAGGCCAGGTAGATATTCTTCGCCATTTGAATTTTCCACTTTTACATTGAGTATATATACTTTTATCTTTCAACGTCTTAGGAAAGCAGTTTCATTTCCATGTTCTTTAATTATTAGTAAGAATTGGGCTATTATATTCTTGTGAATATCGGTTTTCTTACATTGGGAGATACCCGACACGTGTTCGACGAAATGCCATTTGAACCAAACATAGGAATTGATAGTCATGAAGCATTGGTGCTTCCGGTTGTTGGTATGCTGAGATTATTTGGTTGTGAAAATGAGGCAACAAAGGTTAGTTTAATCATCGATTCATCCAAGCCACGGATTGAGGAAGTAGCTGAGTTTGTAAATACGGAAAAGTATGAAATGACTACTTCACATGTCATTCTTGTTTCCAAGCTTGATAATGGATTTTTGTTCGGAAAGATGTCGATGTTTATATTCTATCCAGTGGGTAGAACCTTATACCATATGGGCTGTCATTCGTTCAAGATTAGTGGTGATAAGCAAGATTTTGATTTTTGGGCTAATATGCTTCATGTTGGTTCTAGTTATGCTATTGGCGTTGGTAGATTTCAATTGAGCAAATCGAATATTGATCGTTTCACAATGGCCCGGGCTGCAAATCTGTTTTCTTTGGTCGACATATAGGATCTTGGACGTATACACGCTGTGAAGGCTATCACTACTACTATTCTTGGACTTCTTGTCGATATTGACACAGCAAAAGAAGGATGACATGAGCCTTAAATGAGCCTTATATGAGCCAGATATGTGTGCCTTGAAATAGTCACTTGAATTAAGCGTTAAATGATACGTCGACGTCGACATCGCGTCATCGATCGTCATCGATATCATTCGATCATCGATCTGAATCTTTCGACTGAAATTTCCTATTATTGTTGTTATTCGGAATCTTTTCAAATGCTTGCTGAGGATTAAAGTCATGCTTTTGCAAGTGCACAACAAATTGTTTTTTTTTGTTGCTCTATATGTGTTTCAAGGCCTGTTTGGTTACACATGGTGACTCATTTGCGGATTCAAACATATTCTGCACTGATTTGGCCAATGCAACCAATATTTTTTTCTAGACAAGTCGGGGGATTTTTAGGTGTTGTCGTGGTTTTCTTTCTACAGGCTTAACCATTACAAGTTTGATGCACAACAATGTTGAGAAGTGCCCCCCCAGTGGCTCAGATGTATGAGAGCACCGAGTGGACGTTCTCTGTGTGTGGACGTTCTATTGCTCATTTCACTACCATGAAGGAAGATTTTTATGAGGCCACAAGATTTTGTCATTTTCTGAAACTTTATCTATATATACAGATGTAGCTTTAGTTACATTGTAAACTTGACAAGAGGAAGATGGTTTTAAGGTTTGTTATTGAAATATTTTACTAATACTATTGTTGTGTTCACTCCTCCGGATTATAAATTTTACATCTTTAGTATTTTTCCTTGATTCTTTTAAGATCTCTCCACAATGATAATATATAAGGGATTTGGATATTGTGTGCCTTATATGAGCGGATATGATATTGTGTCCCTTGAATTAAACCTTAAATGAGCCTTATCTTTGTTTCACGATCATCGATACTAATACGATCATCGATCATCATATCGAGATCGTCGATCATCGACATCTTATCGTTCTACCATTTTTGTTGTTTTCTGCTATTATGGGTGCTGATTTGAGAGGGGAAATGTACAAAGTTTGAGGTATTACTTTTCAACTATTTTTTTTGTTGAATTACATGTTGTTGTTGGTATTAATTTGAGTGGAAATATGTAAAGATTGGAGCTTTATTCTTCGCCATTGTGGTTGTTTTTTGACTATTTCTTTCTTCCATTATGGTTTGCCATTTTTGGTGTTTATTTGGGCCTTAATTTACGCCAATTATTGTTTGATAATTTAAGAGAGATATGCAAAGATTGGAGCTTTACTTCACTTTGCAAATATGAGGAAAATATGCAAGAAGCATTTTGTTGAAGGGTTTTTTTGGGCCTTATATGAGCCTTATATGAGCGAGATATGATATTGTGTCCCTTGAATTAAGCCTTATATGAGCGGATATATGTCTGTCTTGAAGTAGTCACTTGAATTAAGCCTTAAATGATCTGATTACCTCGTATTCGATTGTTTCGCGATCATCGATATCGTGCATCGATCGATCACGATCACGATACTAATACCGATATTGTTGTTCGATCGCGATCACGTCATCGATATCGATATTGATCGTCACGTCATCGTGTTAGTGTAAATGCTGCGATTAAATTCGGCTTTCAAATACTACGTCGAAATGGTATCAAACGCGGTCTCAAAATGAAGATAAACAAAAATATGAACTTTGGCGAAACAATTTTGATGATCGGTGTTCTAAATCAAAAGTTACGGTCGTTTATAAGAAAAAACGCTCCGGTTAATACAACTATTTTTTCATCTTTCAAAATATATGTCGGAAGGGTATCGTATTTGGGCTCAAATTGAAGAGCAAAAAAAAACATGAATTTTGGTGAAAACTTTTCGATGATCGGAGTTGTAAATCAAAAGTTACGGTTGTTTGAAAAAAGAAAAAGGAAAAAAAAAAGCATATAAATAGCTACAGTAAATATATCATATATGCAAACAATACACTGAAGTTACGCGCGCGTCTCCTAAGGGGTATTTTTGCCCGTCTGAAATTGTTTGTCCTTTTTGCAACTAAAAAAATGTATGTGTCCTATTTATTTATTTTGTGCCAAAAAGAGGACTTTTGGCTCTTTATCTCTAAAATAAATATAGTTACAGCCATAAATTGTAGTAACATTGAAAGAGAAGTTTTAGCACTGATATGCCGTTGGAGGAGTTGATGAAGCACAGACGATAAAACCCGACATAGGTGGTGATCCGGGCCCAACCGCTCCACAGCGCGGCCCTAGCAGTGAGTTGCTTTACACCATAAAAGCTGCTAAAACATGTCCGCTTCATAGCAAAGCACCTCTCAACAAGTCGCTTTATGCCATAAATGCTTATCTAAGACCATACGCTTCATAGCGTGGCATTTAAGCCCGAATACACTTAAGCTCGGCCTTCAAACTGCGCTCATGAGCCAAACGCTCATATGGCTAGCCACTCCACAGCATATAGCTTCGGCATAAGGTATATCAACCCTGTAACAACTTTACTCCCCGACTTTCATTTTGCGTAAATGCCTAAGGCACAAAGTAGGGGGCCATTGATACGCCAAACCCGCAAAGAGCCCACGGATCCACATTTTGGCCTGAGCGAAGGCCCAATAACGGATAGGGCCCCCGGGCCAATAAGTCCGCATCAACTCAAGTCGGATCGGGTTGGGTAAAGTCTCAGCCCGCTTGGAGCCTCTGCGATCTACATCCTTGGCCAAGCAAACCAGGTTCAAACTGTCAGGCTTTAAGTCCGTCTCACACGGTGCGATTCCAAGCAAGGGGGCCGGCCAGCCCTCCCTTCATATCACCAGTCCGCAAGCACAAACTAAGCCCACTCATCTAGGCGAACAAGATTCAAGCATGACAAAGACACAAGGCAAACACAGCGGAATGGTCAAGTGTCGGGTCCGCCCAACATGAAGCCTCTATAACAGCTGTCTAGTTTAATTAACGCCACACCATACTTAGCTATGTCTTGTCGTACTCAGCATAATTGTCATTAGCAATCCGCTTATATATATGGGCTCAATGTAACTCATTTAGACATCGAATAATATACAAAGCAGATCCGACTCTACCAATTTGTCGACTACTGAGTCCGCCACTTTAGTCTTCAAGCACTCTTCATATTATTCATCTTCACCGCCGTACACCACCAGCAAAATCACGCTTAAACAGCAAGGTATCCACATTTAAGCACCGTTACCGCCACCGTGATAATTCCAACGTTGTCAATTGGCTCCGATACCGAGAAAATCATTGCTATTCAGCATTATTTTTGTCCTCATTATTTTAATATATCGTTTGATATTCTTTCGACATAATCTCCAAAATTGTTGTTTTTCTTCAATAACCCATCATTCAAATTGTCACTATTAAACGACAATGTGACAGTAGTGACAATTATCAGTGTCAGACAATGTGTCACTACTAATTGTCATGGTGATTCACCGAAAATACATAAATAAGGTCCATTTCTCACTACTAATTGACACTATGACAATAGTAACAATAACTAGAGTATGAAAATGTATCAATACTAATTGTCATGCTGATTCGCCGAAATTACATAAGTATCGGTCAGGGTGAGAACGGAGCCTATTGAGAGAGGGTGTTCATGGAAAGAGTGGATTTTAGATGTTGTCCTTCATAGGACAAAGAGTAAGGAGGAGTCGTGATTTCCCGGTTGTGGTGAAAGTGGAAAAAGGCGGAGGAGCAAGGGGGTGCATGCAGGATTTGCGATTTAGCTAGCTTGAAAAGTAGGCTGGTGTATGGTATTTCATATGGGTTTATGGGTCGGTGGGATGGTGGCTATTGGGGCTAAGGATTACGAGGTCAAAGGAGGTAGTGCCGGCCCTCTGAAGTCTAAGGTCCTAGGCTAAGCTATCACACAAGTCTTTCATCTTTGGAAAATGATATATCCACAACCAAATGTGACACAACATGTGGTCTGACCATTGAGTAGTGTGTAGGACTAATTAATTGATGTTGGTTCACCATAATCAATCAAAGGTGATAAAAGTGTGTAATGGAAGATGTAGTGCTTATATGTAGTGGATGTATTGCTACCAAAAAGAAAAACGTATAGGAAGGGTAAAAGCGCGTATTTTCAAGATTTGTATAGGAAGGGTAAAATTGTCTAATCACTCTAATTTTTGTCCTTATCGTCTTACGTAAATATGCATATCCTTAATAGTTGTTCAAAATACAATAACGCCCTTTTAGGCGTTTCTCTCTATAAAAAAAAAGTTGCGTGTCGTTTTTTTTTTTTTGCCTATTAGAGTTTTTTAATTTTTAATTTCTACTGAAACGAAATTACCTCATTTGGAGGAATATTATCCACACATGTACATGGTGTGACTCGAACTCATGACTTCTTGATCACGGGGCCTATTAGAGTTTAAAAAATATTTTTTTTATCACTTGTTCCCTTAAAGAATGATGTACATCTTCTTCAACATTCTGTCATCACATACGCTACATAGCTCATCTATCAAATAAGAAAAAGAAATCGCTGGTCCAGTCAAAGAATCAATTGGTATAATCGCTACCAAACATAAATTAAATTAATAATAAACACATTGTAAATTAATATAAATCCACATAATTACATTTTATCTTTCAAGAAATAGATTATAATGTGACAAAAAAAGAAATAAAGCAAATTTGGTAGTACACTTCATGGGATTTGCAGTCCTTTTCTGCCAATACATTAAGTTCAAGTTTCTAGATGCCCACAGCCTAACGGTAATCACTAGGGCCTATTGTTGCAAATCACTAAGCAAATTATATATATATATATATATATATATAGGAATGGCATGACAGGTTTCATCGTCTACTAAACGGAGAAAATGATTGGTTAAATTTACTTTAATAACCATAACAATACACATCATTTACCTTAATATTTTGTGATTTTTTGTGTCATGCAGATTTTTATTATTTCACCGTTATATATCAATAATGTGAGTGCCTAGTCTTTTTGCTTGAACTAACACATTTGAAATTAAGATCTACAGCAAAAGAAACAGATGAAAACTGCAGCAGCAGGGGCATTTAAGGCAATCATTCTTCTTCTATTCAATGCTACCTTTCTCTTAATCCCCCCTATTGAAGCTGCATCAACACCATCTACAGATGGCCAAGGTAAAAATAACTACTAATTACTTGTAACATAAGTCATAACTTCTGTTGTAGATATACGTCGTCGTACGTACGTATCCATGTATGCTACGGAAAAAAAAAAATGATGATTTCGAACATTGAAGATCGTAAGTTTCTCAATTTCCCGAAAGTAAGAAGTATAATTTCAAAAACTTTTTACGGGTCGAAGGCATATCTTTTCTAGTTTATTGTGTTGTGGTTCATGCAGTGTGTGCATTAAACTTCACTTCATTACCATACAAACCAAGTGGTGAATGCATAAATGGAATATCAGAAAAAGTAAACGACTGGGACGTGATCCCATCTCGAGGTTGCTGTCAAAACGCGTTCCTTTCATTATCACAGGCTCTAGCTCAACAGGCAACAACTACACAAGACGGAAATCTATTCATAAAAGATGATCAATGGAGAAACTGCAATGATGCCTTCAACATCAAACAGCAGTCTGTTTCCATTCAAAACTGCGGTTTTACTTACCTTTACTACGGAAGCAGTCGATGTTCTGGGCAGCAGCTGTCAACTTTCAAGGAGGATCCGAATTATTGGTTTGTTTTCAGTCAGTGTTCTTCGTTTAAACCCTCTTTTGATGGTGCCTGCACAAATTGCATACAAGCAATAATGCAATCAAGGGATCACCTGTTGGATCAGCTCGGTGGTGTAGCAGGAAATCGCACTGAAAAAGCAATCTGTGGAGTAGCTATTATTATTGCAGTTGCAGCTACTCAATTAAACGATCAATCTGTAACCGAAGATTTCTACAGCTGCTTGGCAGCTTTCAACAACTTAGGTGAGATCGACCGGTAACTACGTATATACATGTACTTTTGCACTCTAGTGTATAAACATATATATATTCACTTACTATTATCATTCTACGCGATCTGTAATGCTAGGGACACACACTTAATAGCCACACCACAGACAAACCTATCGTATGTGTCGTTGATCCATCGGTGAGTTCAACGCCATTTTCACGAGAATCGGCCCTGTGAAAGTCGATTCTACATGCAAGAATCGGCTTTTCTCTGCATAGTCGATTCAGGAACGACAATCGGAAGGTTGCATCTTGGCCTGTGAAAGTCGATTCTACTCCGGTGCACGGTAGTGTGGTACACCAAGAGAGTTGTGGTGCTGCAAATAAAGGCACCCCTTTATTATACTCCAAACAATTACCTAATGTTCTTTAAGTTCTGAGTTTTGAAATTCTTCTTTTGCAGAATCTAAGGGCTATATTAAAACGAAAAGTAAGTCGATATATACATACTCTTCCCTGTCAATCGAGATTTCCTGGTGCAATTTGGATTGTTATAATTCTAATCATTTTCATTTCATCAGTTTCTGTAACTAAAGCAGTCTTATCAATCTTCTTGTCAACCACTGCACTGATGCTCATCATCATTCTGATCAAGCATGTTATGAACAAGTACAACAAAAAACATGAGAAAAGGCCTATGAAAATCGAACATGCCACAGCATGGTCTTCGATATACAGGTTCTCAATAACCGAGATTGAGAACGCCATAAACTACGGAAACGAGAAGATTTGCCTAGGAGAAGGAAGTGCAGGAGGGTTTTCAAAGGGATTCTACCGAGTGGACAAATTGTCGCGATCAAGCAGATATACAAGAGTAATACCTCAGACTCTTTCAGTCGAGAAATCGAGGGGCTTTCAAGAGTTAGACATCCGAACCTTGTTTGCCTGTTTGGTTGTTGTATTGAAGAAGGTGAGCAATATTTGGTATATGAATATTGTTCAGCAGGAGATCTGGCTCATAATCTTTTGAGTAAGTTACTTATTTGTTTCTGATTTCGAACGGAAAAACTCAATGTTGTCTTATACAACTGATTTCTTGGATTAAATCGGATGTTTTGCTGCTCACGTACGTATGTCTTCAGATAATGGAACAGTTCTAACATGGGAAAGAAGAGTGAAAATCTTGAGGGATTGTGCACTTGCACTGAAGTATCTCCACCATTATGTGGACGGCTGCATAGTCCACAGGGACATTAAGGTAATTAATCTGCACAACTGTTCTACAATCCTTGTTCTTTCGAGAGATTTGCACAATCAATTGTCCTAATCGTGTTTGATCATTGATGCGTTTTTCCATAGGGATAAAGACCTACGGGATTTTTTCAGTTTTTCTCTGATGAGGTGTTTTTCTCTTTGTTTTACAGCTTACGAATATCCTTCTAACCGGGAATTTGGAACCAAAGCTATCTGATTTTGGATTAGCAAAAGTCTTAGGACTAGAGGAAAGCAAAGTATTTACAGATGTACGGGGAACCATAGGTTATATGGATCCCGAATATATGACCAATGCTAAACTAACATGTTCCAGTGACATCTACAGTTTCGGTATTGTTGCCCTGCAAGTTCTTTCAGGACAGAAAGTGATTGAGCTAGATCTAGATGCCAGGGATCAATTGACTAGAAAGGTAACTTCCAATATATATTCTTCAAAAAAAAAAAAAAACTCACACTTGTGTTTCCCCGACTTTGAATGAATCATGTCCAGGCTAGAGATGTGAGCATGGGGAAACGACTGCTAATAGACTTTGAAGACCCCAGACTGCAAGGAAATCTAAACATTAAAGACTTTGAATCAATCCTGCAACTTGCAGTAAAGTGTGTAGCCAAATCGAGTGATGGAAGGCCTTCGGTTGATAAAGTCTTTGAAGGGCTCGACAAGGCTTGGAATAACACAATGGCGGAAATGGTTAGTGCTCACACCCTTTGAACATATGCATTAATGTCCCGTAAAGACACTAATGCAAGCTATAACAAGTTTGATGATTTCTTATGCTACAGAAGGGCTGGAGTGTATCAGCAACACGCTCGAGATCTAGAGAATTCGTTGAAGTTTGACATATGCCAAAGGAAAATACCATATCCCATTGACTGCCTTCTAAGAAGTTTTCTACAAAGTTAAAGGCAGAAACCAGCACCACAGTAGATGGCAGGCACAAATCAATCACATGACAACAAAGAAGCAAATGCAAGGCTTTATAAAGGCCATCAACCTGCTACATTATTTACTGCAATGCAAGAAGATACGGAAAAACGACCTCTGGCCTCACGCTAAGTATATAAGCTGTTTTCTTATAGGGATTCGTTTTCTCACAGTGATTGGGAGGATTGAATCTTTCTTCTTTTTTTTCCCCTTTCTTTTTTCTGTTTTCTTCCTCATTTGTTGTGAGGTGCATGTTCAACACAAATTTGTAAACTAACGCATAAGTAATAGCAAAATATGTTGGATATACGTATATCGCATACTTCTCAATATGAGCTTATGTTTTTCGAAAAATATGGCAATTCAATATAGCATCAGAGCAACAAAAAAAAAAATCATTAGATCAGGCCTTTATGCCTCAAATTCCTTTCCATTTGTGTTGTCCAAATTGTTGCAGCTTCTTATAGGCCCTTTTGTTGGTTCAGGCGCTTTGTATTAGACCTACATAAACTATTTACTTAACTAACACATGTGCCTATACTCATAGAGATCTCGATCATGTGGGAAAATTCATATCATTTGAAACTGGATCTTCAACTTGGATACCAAAAAATTGGTAAGGTACTGGGTAGAAAACCCTTACGATTTCGTATTCTTGTTTCCATCTCGAATAAAGCTTAAAATTGGACAAAAAAATTCACGACTAGCCAAAAAAAAGGGCAGTATTTAAGACTATTGCATTGACAGGACTCACCAAAGAAGGGGCACAAAACAACTTTATGACGAAATACAGAATCAAATTTCGCCCATATGAAGTTCAGATGGCTTTGATGGATTAAACAGCAGGGATGTGCATGTGCACGAGTTGATTCACTTAATGTCAACTAGTAAACAAAGAGGTCACTATCGCAAAATACACCTCAAGATGTCCTAAACCTTCATGGTACAACCGTTACAGCAATTCTGTACTAAATGAATGGACTCAGTCAGTTTCCTATATGTGTGATTCCTGCTACAACTACCAAGTAAGTAGTTGCTCCAGCAAGACTTCAACCAGCAGGTCACTACACCAACGTCAAAAACCATGGATCCCAAGATCCCAAGACTGTACAGAATGACTCTACACCCACGCTTAACAAAACAAGAATCGCAACAGCAGCCAACATTGTCTCTGCTATATTGTCAACCTGGCCTTGCTCTAGAAGACAACAAGGCATCCTACTGTCTTAAAGATGGTTACTAAGTTCCACCATTGATGCAAAAGACGGATATCTGTTAAATGGACAAAAGACGGAAGAGTAGGATGTACTAGCCTATATTGAGTAATAACGAGTAAAAGAAAACACATGGAGCTCCATGAAGATAAGCACAAAAGCCTTTTCTAATCTAGTTACTGCAAGACTCAAAAGACAGAAAAAGATTCTTTTTATCTCTACATTTAGATAGACTCGATATACATATCTTTCACCTAAGGAGTAAATGCTCTTCTGCATTGCCCTATAAGAATTTCTTCTATTTTAGAAATGTAATTGCAAAGCAAAAAAATTATTGTAAACTCAACTAACAATTTGACTTATTTCAGTCTTGATGAAAGTAAACTGTTGTCTTAAGAAAAAATATTACAAGTAAAATGTTGCTTTCCTACATAAGCTTGGAATGTCATAAGTAGGCTTTATTCTACTATTCTACACACACAGTATGAAGGAAAATGTCACCAAATAAATCTAGGTACAATAACCGCTGACCGATTAAAATCCTAAAGAAATAAAATCTTGCTTCATAGATATGCTTCCTCTCCTTGTTTGAAAAATTACAAGATAATTCTGGTAAAATCCAACTAGCCTTCCTGTGCGTACAAGTAGGAAAACAATGATATACTGTTAGCGTGGATATGAAGTGAAAGTGATATTTGAAATAGTAACTGAAGTAAATAACCAACACAGCCCAGGAACCTTAAAAAAAATGGACCGGAGGATTACGAAATCAAGAAAAGTTCAACACTAAAGAACTCATGGCTCACCAATAATGTGACTAATTGTCAGAATCGTAAACCCTTTAAATGGCAAACCCTTGACTGTAGAATCCAATTAAAGGGAAGAATACAGATAACATCCAACAACCCAAAACTTATTCATCATAAACAGTATTCTCCAGAAGTTAAGAAAAACCATAAGAACATCAATAGTGGTCGGCTATAACATTCTGAAATAGATAAGTTGACAGATACACTTAATTGAACATTCTCCATACAGATTATAGAGTTAAAGTGCAGAAACCAACAAAAAGGACATGTATGGCTGAATACTACAACAGAAACATTTAGAGCATGTAGCATCATCAAGTGGATGAAAACTAGATCCACGTACACAGGTCAAGTACAACATAAGTTTCGAGGAAGAAACTAAACCTCAGAAATGCCAGGCGTTGAGGAGTCAGATCCAGATGATGTTTGTGAAGAAGCAGAGGTTCTTTTAGATTCCAGAGATGCTCTGTATCCTGGAAGATTAAGCCGAGCAGCGGTCCCATACATGGCTCTTGCAGCTTCATCATAAGCAAGAGCAGCTTCAATGGGAGTCCCAAAAGTACCCAGCCAAAGTCGATTACCCCTGTTGGGCTCTCTTATTTCAGCAACCCATTTTCCCCATGTCCTCTGCCTAACACCTCTAAAGCTGCAACGACCATTCTCCGGACCCCCTTTGCCTCTCATACAGCCCTTCTTGGATCCTTTGGCAGGAGCTTTACGGACTGGCTTATTTCCACCTTCAGATGATTCAATTTTCTCATTCAACTCTTTCCACTTGGCGATAGTTTCTGCAACATTCTTAGTGCATTCTGCCCTCTTCAATTTCTTCTTCCTTGACTGGTCAGCAGGTATATTCGACAAGTTTATATCTGGGAGATTCATTGTTTATTCCTGACAGCCAACAACCGATATTATGCAACAAAAACACAAGTGAAAATCAAGACCATAAAGCAAACTAACTTTGCTTGCTTTTTGCTGAGGTAAAGCTGCATCATAGCTCAGAGCCAAGTTCGTGCTCATAAAAATGGTAAACATGAGCAGAGAAGGTTCACCCAATGGTTTTTGTACACATGTATGTATACGTATATACATGTATATATCTATGTATATATCTATGTATGTATGTATGTATTTGTGTGCATATATATTAACCAACTTGAACATAACAAGAGTTGGTAACAATGACCATTGTTTTAACAAAGCGTAATGATAACTATTTAGTTTTCTTTATAAAGGTACAATTTTGTATAATGCAGAACCAGGCAGATCCCAAATAGAGGACAAGATACCCATAAAGCTATTAATTCCTCATAAGGCTTAAATTCTCGAAATCAAGCGAGCCTGCTAAGGGGGGGCCAAGCAATTAGTAACAATCAATCTCCACGAGAATATTGGTGTCAACATGTATATAGCCTCCAGATAACAAAGAAATGCAAGCCCCAAGAAGAATTTGGATAAATAACCAAAAAATTCTAAGCCCATTTTCCCTGACATCATATACAGAAAATATATCCCCCTCAACCGTCATACCAGAAATCTCGCAATCCAATATTGGTAACTCAATGATAATCAAATCTTAGAAATTAACTTAAACTACTAAACTAAAAATGTTTTTTTTTCGGTAAAAATAAATCGAAACCCGAAATGGGATCTGTGAGAAACTCATATCCGGGGGTTACAAACTCAAATTCAGAAGTAAGCTGCAAATCGAGCAAATAAATTAACGGTAACTTACAGTAGCTTCAGATGATACAAGCACAATTAAGATCGAAATTCAACTGTATATGTTAGCACAAAGCAAAAAAAGGCACCATCTGAGATTGGATAACATCAAAAGAAGAACAGATTGACGGAGGAAAAATGTAGAGATTTTAGAGAAGTTGGACAGATGAAGCGCCTAGGGTTTGAAAACCGCCCGCCTCATTTTTGTGGGATTCATTCCAAAAATGGCTTTGTGAAGATAGCCGGCCCGCCTCTAGGATTTTTTATTGTTTGTTGAGTTAAAAGTTCGCCGACACCGACATTGGAGTAGCCGAAACATTTTTTGTTTTTTAATTAACTCCCACCAAATACACCGGTTTTTTTTTGTTTTTTTTTTTTTTTTGGAAAAAACCAAAATACACCGTTTAAGATTTTTTTTTTGTTTTTTTTTTTTTTGACAAAACCGTGTAAAAAAAATTAGCTGTATCGTTTTTATTTTTTATTCTCACCTGTAAAAATTGTTACGACCACTTAATTCAAAATACTGTTATAACTTAAAAAATTATTCATCCGTTCTTATTTAACTGTCACACCCTTGAATGTAATTAATGCAATGATGTTTTCAATCTCATATCCCTTAATAAATAAAGGTAAAGGTAAAAAATACAATAAATAATACTTTAAAAATGTAACTACGACGAATAAAAATGATTTTTTTTTCGATAATTACGGGCGAATAGTATTAGGCCACTGCTGCACTGACTATCTATTGTCTCAAAGAGGCCTTAACCCGGCAAAGGCGATGAGGCATAAAGTCTGCAGAATAAGCGATGTTCTTGCTCTTCTTTCTCTTGGAAGAAGAATCCGTTGTTGAATAAGTTTCAAGTGGTGGGATCATATTCATATATATAAAAACGGAGTAATAAAATATAATAGTCAACACCACTACACTTATTGTACAATATAATGTATTTATTATAGAATATACTGTACTCCTGATAGAATATACTGTACTCCTGACACTGAACCCACCTCCATCACCCAAGCCCTTAAACATCCTAAATGGAGAAATGCTATGCAAGAGGAGTATGACGCTTTGATGCGCAACGACACCTGGGAATTGGTCACACCTGATCCTTCATATAATGTCATTGGTTCTAAATGGATTTACAGGTTGAAATATAAACCCGATGGCTCACTTGATCGTTACAAAGCTCGTTTGGTTGCAAAAGGGTTCACTCAAAGACCGGGCATTGACTACTACGAAACATTCAGTCCGGTTGTCAAACCTACCACTGCCCGTGTTGTTCTTTCTCTGGCTCTTTCGCAGGGGTGGTCTCTTAGGCAACTTGACATTAATAACGCTTTCCTCCAAGGCCACCTCACTGATGACGTCTATCTTTCTCACCCTTGGGCTTTGCAAAGACACGCACTTTCCAGATTATGTATGCAAACTCCGCAAAGCTATCTATGGTCTTAAACAAGCCCCGGGCTTAGTCATGAAAAGAACTCAAGGATTTCTTCTCTCAAAGTGGCTTCAAAATTCACAGAGTGATACATCGCTATTCATTTTTCATTCTGGCGCTATTACTATATATGTTTTAGTCTATGTCGATGATTTAATTGTCACGGGTAATAACCCCGCCTCTCTCGAAAGCTTCATTCAAATGTTGGGAGCTCGGTTTTCTCTAAAAGACCTTGGTGTTCTCTCTTACTTTCTTGGTGTTGAAGTCATTCCTAATTCTGATGGGTGCATCCTTTCCCAAAAATGCTATGCCACGGAACTTCTCGGTAAACTCAACCTGCTTCAGGCAAATGCGGCTCCCACTCCTCTACCCACTGATATTTCCTCGCTTACTGCCGCCTCCGGTACTCCCCTCACTGATGCATCTCAATATCGCATGGTCCTTGGAAGTTTACAGTATTTACTTTTCACCCGACCGGATCTCGCCTTTGCTGTGAACAAACTTTCTCAGTTCATGCATTGTCCTACTGATGTTCACTGGGCACATGTCAAACGTATGCTTCATTACTTGGCTGGAACGCTTGATTATAGTATTCAGATTTTTCGTAATTCTCCGCCCACATTACATGCTTTCTCGGATGCGGACTGGGGTGGTAACAAGGATGATTTTTCTTCCACTAGTGCCTATGTGGTTTATTTGGGCCGTAATGCTATTTCTTGGAGCTCAAAGAAACAATCTACTATTGCACGATCATCCACTGAGGCTGAATATCGTTCGGTTGCCGCTACTGATGAGAGATAAATTTATGATCATTATTACGACATTTTACCCCAATATTGATACCATTTTTGAGCATTATTGTATCAAATCAAGTCAAAATTACTAAGTTTTATTCAAATGTATAAGTAGTAGTTATTATATAAATTATCGTATTTTTATAAGTTTTTATTAGTTTTTGTACCGTTTAGTAACCGGAGTGTCGTGTCGGATTTACGTTGGGTGTTTTGGTGGTTCATTGCCAGGATTATATATTGACCAAGATTCCACGTAACGACATGTTTTGGTCCTAAAACATATCTTTTGAGGTTAGAAGAAGATGCCACAAGTTTACAAGTTCAACGGAGCAAATTTTCCTAAGTACTTAAACAAAGAATTTATTTTCGATGGAGATTTGACCCAGCTTAGAGGCATTTTCAGGGGATGACTTCTTCATGGAAGTGGTAGATTATTCAACGAGCTTTCCAATGCCGCTGAAATCATGTCGTTTGGAGTTCGGGAACTCAAGTTATGGCCAAGTGCCTAATCGATTCGTAATAGTAAAAATCCCGAAAAACGATACTCGACATACGGATGGCTCATCAAAACGACATTTTCTGAAGAAGTTTCCTTAATAAAAGTTGTATATCTTCAAGAAAGCTTTCCAATGGATTTTGAATCAAGTCAATCGGACTTCTACAACTCAAATGGTGGTCAAGTGGCTAATTGATTTGTATTAAGGAAAATGTCGCAAAACGACACGTAATAGAAATGCCCATCAAAAAGGCGTTTTCTGAAGAAGAGTCCTTGATGAAAGTTGAAGAATTTTCCGAGAGCTTAATTTTGACGCTTTGAATCATAATTATTGGAGGCCTACAACTCAAGATATGAATTTTAGAAGTTTTATTACAAATAATTACACAATCGAAGGATCTAGATCCTCATAAGCAATGATGATTTCCGGACCGGTCCGGCTCCTTCAAGGACCGGTCCGGCAAGAGCAATTGCCTATATAAGGATACATTCAGTGAATGAAAAATTTGCCCCTTTCCTTCCTCTTTCTTTTCTTTCTCGTCTCTGCTTCTCTTCTTTTTATTTTTTTTATTTTATTTTGTTATATATATATATATAAATATATATATATTTTGTAGATCATGTATATATATATATTGGAAAATTAGGGATAAGGACACAATCTGGAATATTTTTAAGTAACAGGACAACTACATATTTTTTATAGGGAGAAGGACAATCGCATAATTTTTATAATGAGTAAGACAAACAGTGAATCCTTAAAAATCGGTGAATCTCGCAAATGAATCCCGAAATCATGAATTTTGATAGTGAATTTCGACAGTGAATCCCAAAATTAGTGAATTTAGACAATGAATTTTGAAAATTAGTGAATTTAACAATGATGAATTTAAAAATGAATTTGAACACAAGTGAATTTCGACGAATGAATAAATAGTTTTGTCTTTATGCAAAAGTTTCAAAACTCTGCCCTTCTACTCAATTGATGAAATATTTTTGTCATTCTCCTCATTCCCTATATATATATTATGTATGAATATATATGTGTTATATATATATATAGATCTGTATCTACTTTCTTTTTCATCTCTTCTTCCCGTCTTTTATTTTATTTTCGGTAGTATATACATATATATGTCGATGTATGTATGTATATATGTTTTTCACATATATAAATAAAATGGTTATAGTATCGTCGTTGTAATGGCGGAATAATTATCGAAGATTGTTGATTTCAAGCTTTGGCATGTTAGATCCGTGGAAACGACTTTTATCATTCGATAGTCATAACCGTAATATATTCTAAAATTGTTATGTTTATTATTTCTATTTCTATTTATATATGATATTAAACTAAAAATATATCTAGCCAAGATATGAATCAATTAGTTAATCTTTTGGTAAAATGAATGATCGACTCGTAATAATGATTAAAATCAATTATGATGAATCTCTTTCTTTCGCGCTTAATGAAACGTTAAAATTGAAAGACCGGAGGGTAAAATTGGCCGTGTGAATAACGTGATAACGGAATCCGATTTCCTACCCGGGGTAGATTTGTTTTGGGAGAAATGAATCTTATTATAATTTGTACTTTCGAGATCGTAATAATGTTAAATCATCGCTTAATTGAAACTTAAACCGGAAAGTTGAATCGTCCGGCTTTGACAACCGGAGCCTTTTAAATAAAATTGACCGCTTGACGAACGGAATGACTCCTTTTATCTAAAGGTAGATTTGTACTCGGGACCTGCTCGTAAAAAACGTAATGATTGTGGACCTTGGGTCGATGCAATGGACATATGACAATTTCATACGCCACGTGATGAGAGGAGTTGTCTAGCTTAGAGTACACCGATTCATATATAATTTACACCTTGAATAAAGGAAGATCTGCTCTCATTTATTTCTACTAAAAGATATTGATTCAAGAAAGTATTCTTGGCTGTATCCAAAAATATATATATTATCTATTTTTATATTTATATATTTATTTATTGCTTTACTAACAATCTAACTACTAACATAATCTAACCCAGAAAAAGTAAAAGCTGCGACTTAGATCGAGTTAATAATAGCTTCTTGGTGTTTAACCCCACTTAAAAGAATTACCATGTTTTCCCCGAGGAATACGACTGACTCACCGCACTAGCACTACAATTTGACCCGTGTACACTTGCCGGTTAGGATCTCAGATAGCCTGGTAATGTCCGTCAAGATTCGGCGCCGCTTCCAAGGTTAGGTTTAGGTCTGTCAAGATTTTGGCGCCGTTGCCGGGAAAACGTCGCTAATTTCTTTCTTTGTGTCTAGGTTACTACTTGTATTAGCTCAAAATTCTAGAGGATAAGTCAACACTCTTCTTATCACATTTCTATTTTTATTTTCCGTTGGTATCTACCTTCTTTTAGTTACCAATTTTCTTCTTCTACCAAATTCGAGTTATTTTCTATTTTCGATAGTAGAAAGTAACGCCAATTATAATAAAATGAGGATAAGTCAATACATTTCTCAATCTCATTTGTATTTTTATTTTCATTGGTACCTACCTATTTGGTAAGATATCAATTTTTTTTTATAAAAATACTCGATAAATACCGAGTGGCTTCGGTAATTACCGAGAGAGAGAGAGAGAGAAAAAAAAAAAAAAAAAAAAAAAAAAAAAAAAAAAAAAAAACTACTCGGTAAATATCGAGTGGATTCGGTAATTACCGAGGAGAAAAAAAAATGTGGTTTTTTTATCGATTTTGTGTTATTTTCTATTCGATATTTTCTATTCCACAAGAATTGTCAAATCGAGTTACTTAAAATGGCGAAACCGTTGGTGAAACACCTGAACAAGGGATTGCTCATGCTCAAGGTATGGCCAAAACCTTAATCGAAATTTACCTCAACCTAATAAATGAATCGAAATAATAGAAATAATCGTAATCGGAATAAGCATAATCGTAATAATCGAAACCAAATTAACCCGAGACCTATATGTGATCGGACCGTAGAAAGGTACCGATTAATAATCCAATTCGTTTACCCAATAAAGGAGCAAATAATTTCAAATAAAATCTCATCTTTTGGTTTAATTGACACAAGAGCCCAATTTCTAGGAGAAGATGATGAGGATCCACATCATCATCTCTATCTTTTCGAAGAATTGTGTAATACAGCCAAAAGTCATGGTGCTCATCGGGAATTAACGAGGATGTCTTTGTTTCCTTTTTCTTTAAAAGGAAGAGCACGAGATTGGTTTTTGTCACTTCCACATCATTCATTGACTAGTTGGGAGGAGATTCAAACCGAGTTCTTAAAGCAGTATTTTACTCCTGGTAGAAAATTGGAATTAATAGTCGAAATTGCCAACTTTAAACAAGGATCTGAAGAAATGCTTGGGAATGCTTGGGAAAGATTTAAAAGATTATTAAGAGCTTGTCCCGATCATGGTTATTCCTTAGATATGCAAATCCAACTTTTCATCAGTAAATTAAGGAAAGACTCACGTGCGTATGTAGATTATGCATGTGGTGGTTCGTTAATAATGAGTGAAGCCCAATTAGTTTACGATGCTATAGAAAAAGATTTCCAAAATAATCGAATGTGGGAAACCGGTTCTAGCACAAGAAAAGTAGCCTTTGCAGGAGAATGTACATCGAATGCAGAAGTTCTAGCACACTTGGAGAATTTGAGTAGGAAATTTGATGGTTTACAATAGAATAAGAACCTGAGTTCGGCAAATAGTAAAACAAATGACTACTCAAATCATGATAATGTGTCATTAGGGATGGAAGAACCAAAAGGATATTCAAGGGAAAAGGTGAGTTTTTACAACAAAGATAGAATTTGAACAATGCGTATTCAAACTCGTTTAATGCTTTTAGAAGAGATCACCCTACTTTTCATTGGTCCTCAAACCCCTAGTAAGCAAGGACAACCGTGATCGAGCTCAATATAAGAATCCAAATCTAGTTTATCAAGGAGATACCTCGAATCAGAATCTACAATCATTACCTAAACCATATCCACAACATACCACTCAAAGCATACCAGTCACCCAAAGTTCAACCCAACCTGAAGGAGTTGATAAATGGGAGAAATTAATCGAAAATCTGATGGGTATAATGTCAACTCAAGCTCAAAATATGGAAACCATGATGACTTCTATAGTACAAATCACTAAGGATATGAGTACGTTGAAAACATCTATAAGTGGACATGATACCGTAATGAGAATTGTAGAAGCTTCATTACGAATTTGGAATATCATTTGAGTAGAGAAGAGGAACGTAAAAGCAAAAACTTCCGGAGAGTCGCCAAGTAATACCGAAAGAAACTCGGGAGAGGTAAATGTCTTTGTTATTACTAGAAGTAGAAGAATCATGGAAGTAATGGATTAGAAAACATGAGAATTAATGAAGTAGAGGATGATTTAGATGGTAAATTTGAAAAGGATATGGAAAATAAACCGAATTCACTAAAGAGGAAGAGGACATTATTGAAGATTTCCTAAGATGTAATGTATATATTGAACTGAAAAATGAGGTATGGGTCAAGATTCCTAGAATATTGAAAAATCCAAGAATGAGTAGGACCTTGACCAATGATCATGTTGAGAATGAATCAAGTTTGGAAGGGCCATTTCAAACCGAACCTTATCCGGCTCAACCTAAATTCACATCGGTTCAACTCCGGAAGGGCGCCACCACATCCACTCGCATATTTTGAAGAAAAGGTCTTGAATGATGACACACTATGTCTTCAAAAGGCACAATCATTCAAGGAAGCTTTACCATCTTCATCTAACGACAAGGGTAAGGGAGGTATTCATTCTAACCCTACTGATCTTGAATTACTCCCCCATTCCCCGAGAAATGAAATGAAAAAGATGAAGTTGGATAATAAGTATGCATGTTTTCTTGACACTTTTCGGCACTTAACTATTAATACCCCTTTCATCGATGTTTGTAAGGGAGAGTTTAGTTTAGGAGTTAATCATGAGAGCGTTATCTTCAACATTTACAATTCATTGAAATATCCATACATTACACTAGAATCTAGTTCTTGTGTGTACACTTTGTGTTCCTTTGTTGTGGATCGTACTAACACGCAGTAATCAAGAAGATGACTCCAGAATAATGTGAAGGCTCGTAAACCCAAAGCTCGAAAATCAAAGGAAAAGGTCAAGAACCGTTGGATTCGACGGCATTCGCCTAACCTCTGTTGGAAACCAAGATTAAAGAAGGATGCGGTGCGTGAGGATGACCCACCACCAAAGCTTTTAAAATCAAGCACGGTAAAGTCCGGCTATAGACTATAAATGTAGTCAATGACGGGTACTATCCTTCCTTTTACTCCTTAAGCATTTATTTTTAGTGGATTATGTGCTTAATTGTTACTTGCTTTTGTGAGTAATTGTTAGAAGTATCCCGCTTTGTTTAGTATATTATATTAGTTAATCATTATCATTTTGGTCGAGCAAACGACGTTAACTAAAAGCGCTACCGGGGCGGCAGCCCGTAAAAATGTTAAATATAATAATTACTCATACTTTGGATGATACTTTGCTAATACTTAGGATTGATTTTCATTTTGTTTCACCAAGTCTTAGGATGAATGTTTGAATGACATTAAAAGGGAACGATTAGGCGGTTATCCGAAAATCCTGATGAAAAAAAAGATAAAATTCAAATGCATCATTTCTTAGACTTAGGTTGTTAGAACAATTTGAAATAACCCTTGAGGATCCAGGTATAAAAGACTCGAGTTAATACTTTCTCACATATTTCATATCATGATCTAGTCTGCTTTTAAATTTCAAAAATAATGTGTGACATGTATTAGTTCAACTATCATGTGGAATATTGTGTGTTTTAAATCAATAAAAGTTTATGTGGTGTGTTTATCTACCCTTTTGCATTACACTGTCACACTCCACATACTTTTATTTCATTTGCACACACAAAGGTCATAACTTTGACCCACCCACCCACCCTTTTTTATCATCCGAGTATTTGTTTTGACTTGTTTTAGTGCACCATTGCTTTCCCAACAACTTATTTACACTCACTTTACATTGAGGACAATGTAAGTTCGTAAGTGGGGAGTGGAGTCGTTGGTCTAAAGAATGGCGTTAATGCTTATTTTGTATCAATAAATCCCTTAGTTTTCGATCTTTTTCGAGCATTATTTAGTTGATTAAAATAAATCAGTATAAGGTATATATTTCATGGATTTGAAGATATAATGATCAATTTGGATGTGTATAACCAATGTGAACCGTAAGTGCATTGTAATTCCAAATATATTTGTGTAACATGAATTCATTGTTCACGTAAGCCTTTGATATTGAAACGAAAATTTTAAATCAGTATCCATTCAAGATCCTAGTGGTTATTCTAGATAATAACAAAGAACTTAGTACCTAACTTTTGAACGCGTAATCGTGAATATCCAAGGTTTGAATGTGATAGAAAGGATATAAGTTAAGTGGAATGAAAGGAAGAATACAAAAAAAAATAATAATAAATAAGATGAAATATTTATATGTCGGTTGTAGCTACCAATGATTTGAGTGCAGTAGGGTGTTATCACGAAACGTCCTATATCACTATGAGGTTTAAAAGCTCCCGACTGCCTGATGATAGAAGTCCAGCTAGGGTGTTATCACGAAACGTCCTATTGCTGGGAATGAAGGCATATGCTACACATGTGAAATTAAGTTCATCAAAAAAAATAATAAAATAAAATAAAATAAAAAATAAAAATTTAAGCATGGTTGAAAACTTAGTTATCTTCTGACTATCCCCAGTATAAACTGAATGATATGCTTTAGGGATTATCCTAATAAGTACTCGGAAGAACTTTGTGTGGAACGGCTACTGCTTATACCTAGGAAAGTCATTAGAAATTTGTCTGAATGGATATTTGTTAGTTTGCTTGAATTATTCAAGAGAGGATAGTGGAAATTGAAAAGGCTTGTTACACACACACTGCTATACATTTATATTGAGGTTAACGCCTGGTTGTAATTCTATACGGTTGCAACATCTGGTTGTCTCTTATATTTTCTATCTTCATGAATTTATCTCTTATTCATTTTGTTTTATCGTTTGTTTTGATCGAGGGACGACCAAAAGCTAAGTAGGGGTTGTGATGAGAGATAAATTTATGATCATTATTACGACATTTTACCCCAATATTGATACCATTTTTGAGCATTATTGTATCAAATCAAGTCAAAATTACTAAGTTTTATTCAAATGTATAAGTAGTAGTTATTATATAAATTATCGTATTTTTATAAGTTTTTATTAGTTTTGTACCGGTTTAGTAACCGGAGTGTAAGTGTCGGATTTACGTTGGGTGTTTTGGTGGTTCATTGCAGGATTATATATTGACCAAGATTCCACGTAACGACATGTTTTGGTCCTAAAACATATCTTTTGAGGTTAGAAGAAGATGCCACAAGTTTACAAGTTCAACGGAGCAAATTTTCCTAAGTACTTAAACAGTAATTTATTTTCGATGGAGATTTGACCCAGCTTAGAGGCATTTTCAGGGGATGACTTCTTCATGGAAGTGGTAGATTATTCAACGAGCTTTCCAATGCCGCTGAAATCATGTCGTTTGGAGTTCGGGAACTCAAGTTATGGCCAAGTGCCTAATCGATTCGTAATAGTAAAAATCCCAAAACGACACGACATACGGATGGCTCATCAAAACGACATTTTCTGAAGAAGTTTCCTTAATAAAAGTTGTATATCTTCAAGAAAGCTTTCCAATGGATTTTGAATCAAGTCAATCGGACTTCTACAACTCAAATGGTGGTCAAGTGGCTAATTGATTTGTATTAAGGAAAATGTCGCAAAACGACACGTAATAGGAATGGCCCATCAAAAAGGCGTTTTCTGAAGAAGAGTCCTTGATGAAAGTTGAAGAATTTTCCGAGAGCTTAATTTTGACGTTTGAATCATAATTATTGGAGGCCTACAACTCAAGATATGAATTTTAGAAGTTTTATTACAAATAATTACACAATCGAAGGATCTAGATCCTCATAAGCAATGATGATTTCCGGACCGGTCCGGCTCCTTCAAGGACCGGTCCGGCAAGAGCAATTGCCTATATAAGGATACATTCAGTGAATGAAAAATTTGCCCCTTTCCTTCCTCTTTCTTTTCTTTCTCGTCTCTGCTTCTCTTCTTTTTATTTTTTTTATTTTATTTTGTTATATATATATATATATATATATATATATATATTTTGTAGATCATGTATATATATATATATTGGAAAATTAGGGATAAGGACCACAATCTGGAATATTTTTAAGAATATGACAACTACATATTTTTATATAGGAGAAGGACAATCGCATAATTTTATAAATGAGAAGAACAAACAATGAATCCCGAAAATCGGTGAATCTCGCCAATGAATCCCAAATCGGTGAATTTTGATAGTGAATTTAACAATGAATCCCGAAAATTAGTGAATTTCGACAATGAATTTTGAAAATTAGTGAATTTCGACAAATGAATTTCGGCAAAGAATTTAAATAATGAATTTCGAACACAAGTGAATTTCGACAAATGAATAAATAGTTTTGTCTTTATGCAAAAGTTTCAAAAACTCGTCCTTCTACTCAATCACTGAAATATTTTTGTCATTCTCCTCATTCCCTATATATATATTATGTATGAATATATATGTGTTATATATATATAGATCTGTATCTACTTTCTTTTTCATCTCTTCTTCCCGTCTTTTTATTTTATTTTGGGTACCGTATATACATATATATGTCGATGTATGTATGTATATATGTTTTTCATATATAAATAAAATGGTTATAGTATCGTTGTAATGGCGGAATAATTATCGAAGATTGTTGATTTGAAGCTTTGGCATGTTAGATCCGGTGGAAACGACTTCGATTCGATAGTCATAACCTGGTAATATATTCTAAAATTGTTATGTTTATTATTTCTATTTCTATTTATATATGATATTAAACTAAAAATATATCTAGCCAAGATATGAATCAATTAGTTAATCTTTTGGTAAAATGAATGATCGACTCTGTAATAATGATTAAAATCAATTATGATGAATCTCTTTCTTTCTCGCGCTTAATGAAACGTTAAAATTGAAAGACCGGAGGGTAAAATTGGCCGTGTGAATAACGTGATAACGGAATCCGATTTCCTACCCGGGTAGATTTGTTTTGGGAGAAATGAATCTTATTATAATTTGTACTCGAGATCGTAATAATGTTAAATCATCGCTTAATTGAAACTTAAACCGAAAGTTGAATCGTCCGGCTTTGACAACCGGAGCCTTTTAAATAAAATTGACCGCTTTGACGAACGGAATGACTCCTTTTATCTAAAGGTAGATTTGTACTCGGGACCTGCTCGTAAAAACCGTAATAGATTGTGGACCTTGGGTGATGCAATGGACATATGACAATTTCATACGCTCATGTGAGGAGGAGTTGTCTAGCTTAGAGTACACCGATTCATATATAATTTACACCTTGAATAAAGGAAGATCTGCCTCATTTATTTCTACTAAAAGATATTGATTCAAGAAAGTATTCTTGGCTGTAGATCCAAAAATATATATATTATCTATTTTTATATTTATATATTTATTTATCGCTTTACTAACAATCTAACTACTAACATAATCTAACCCAGAAAAAGTAAAAGCTGCGACTTAGATCGAGTTAATAATAGCTTCTTGGTGTTTAACCCCACTTAAAAGAATTACCATGTTTTCCCGAGGAATACGACTTGACTCACCGGACTAGCACTACAATTTGACCCGGTACAATCGCTGTTAGGATCTGTATAGCCTAGGTAATGTCCGTCAAGATTCGCGCCGTTCCAAGGTTAGGTTTAGTCCTGTCAACATTTTGGCGCCGTTGCCGGGAAAACGTCGCTAATTTCTTTCTTTGTGTCTAGGGTTACTACTTGTATTAGCTCAAAATTCTCGAGGATAAGTCAACACTCTTCTTATCACATTTCTATTTTTATTTTCCGTTGGTATCTACCTTCTTTTAGTTACCAATTTTCTTCTTCTACCAAATTCGAGTTATTTTCTATTTTCGATAGTAGAAAGTAAACGTGGTCATAATGTATGAGGATAAGTCAATACATTTCTCAATCTCATTTGTATTTTTATTTTCATTGGTACCTACCTATTTGGTAAGATATCAATTTTTTTATAAAAATACTCGATAAATACCGAGTGGCTTCGGTAATTACCGAGAGAGAGAGAGAGAGAGAGAAAAAAAAAAAAAAAAAAAAAAAAAAAAAAAAAAAAAAAAAACTACTCGGTAAATATCGAGTGGATTCGGTAATTACCGAGGAGAAAAAAAATGTGGTTTTTTTATCGATTTTGTGTTATTTTCTATTCGATATTTTCTATTCCACAAGAATTGTCAAATCGAGTTACTTAAAATGGCCGAAACCGTTGGTGAAACACTGAACAACAAGGATTGCTGCTCATGCTCGAGGTATGGCCAAAACCTTAATCGAATTTACCTCAACCTAATAAACGAGAATCGAATAATAGAAATAATCGAAATCGGAATAAGCATAATCGTAATAATCGAAACCAACCTTAACCCGAGACCTATATGTGATCGGACCGTAGAAGGTACCGTTAATAATCCAATTCGTTTACCCAATAAAGGAGCAAATAATTTCAAATAAAATCTCATCTTTTGGTTTAATTGACACAAGAGCCCAATTTACTAGGAGAAGATGATGAGGATCCACATCATCATCTCTATCTTTTCAAGAATTGTGTAATACAAACCAAAAGTCATGGTGCTCATCGGGAATTAACGAGATGTCTTTGTTTCCTTTTCTTTAAAAGGAAGAGAGCACGAGATTGGTTTTTGTCACTTCCACATCATTCATTGACTAGTTGGGAGGAGATTCAAACCGAGTTCTTAAAGCAGTATTTTACTCCTGGTAGAAAATTGGAATTAATAGTCGAAATTGCCAACTTTAAACAAGGATCTGAAGAAATGCTTGGGAATGCTTGGGAAAGATTTAAAAGATTATTAAGAGCTTGTCCCGATCATGGTTATTCCTTAGATATGCAAATCCAACTTTTCTGTCGTAAATTAAGGAAAGACTCACGTGCAGATGTAGATTATGCATGTGGTGGTTCGTTAATAATGAGTGAAGCCCAATTAGTTTACGATGCTATAGAAAAGATTTCCAAAAATAATCGAATGTGGGAAACCGGTTCTAGCACAAGAAAAGTAGCCTTTGCAGGAGAATGTACATCGAATGCAGAAGTTCTAGCACACTTGGAGAATTTGAGTAGGAAATTTGATGGTTTACAAATGAGATAAGAACTCGAGTTCGGCAAATAGTAAAACAAATGACTACTCAAATCATGATAATGTGTCATTAGGGATGGAAGAACCAAAAGGATATTCAAGGGAAAAGGTGAGTTTTTTACAACAGCATAGGAATTTGAACAATGCGTATTCAAACTCGTTTAATGCTTTTAGAAGAGATCACCCTACTTTTCATTGGTCTGAAACCCCTAGTAAGCAAGGACAACCGCTGTATCCAGTTCAATATAAGAATCCAAATCTAGTTTATCAAGGAGATACCTCGAATCAGAATCTACAATCATTACCTAAACCATATCCACAACATACCACTCAAAGCATACCAGTCACCCAAAGTTCAACCCAACCTGAAGGAGTTGATAAATGGGAGAAATTAATCGAAAATCTGATGGGTATAATGTCAACTCAAGCTCAAAATATGGAAACCATGATGACTTCTATAGGTACAGTCACTAAGGATATGAGTACGTTGAAAACATCTATAAGTGGACATGATACCAGAATGAGAATTGTAGAAGCTTCATTACGGAATTTGGAATATCATTTGAGTAGAGAAGAGGAACGTAAAAACAGTAAACTTCCAGGAGAGCTGCCAAGTAATACCGAAAGAAACTCGGGAGAGGTAAATGCTGTTATTACTAGAAGTAGAAGAATCTGTGGAAGTAATGGATTAGAAAACATGAGAATTAATGAAGTAGAGGATGATTTAGATGGTAAATTTGAAAAGGATATGGAAAATAAACCGGAATTCACTAAAGAGGAAGAGGACATTATTGAAGATTTCCTAAGATGTAATGTATATATTGAACTCGAAAATGAGGTATGGGTCAAGATTCCTAGAATATTGAAAAATCCAAGAATGAGTAGGACCTTGACCAATGATCATGTTGAGAATGAATCAAGTTTGGAAGGGCCATTTCAAACCGAACCTTATCCGGCTCAACCTAAATTCACATCGGTTCAACCTGGAAGGGCGTCACCACATCCACTGCATATTTTGAAGAAAAGGTACTGAATGATGACACACTATGTCTTCAAAAGGCACAATCATTCAAGGAAGCTTTACCATCTTCATCTAACGACAAGGGTAAGGGAGGTATTCATTCTAACCCTACTGATCTTGAATTACTCCCCCATTCCCCGAGAAATGAAATGAAAAAGATGAAGTTGGATAATAAGTATGCATGTTTTCTTGACACTTTTCGGCACTTAACTATTAATACCCCTTTCATCGATGTTTGTAAGGGAGAGTTTAGTTTAGGAGTTAATCATGAGAGCGTTATCTTCAACATTTACAATTCATTGAAATATCCATACATTACACTAGAATCTAGTTCTTGTGTAGACACTTTGTGTTCCCTTGTTGTGGATCGTACTAACACGCAGGTAACTGAAGAAGATGACTCCAGTAATAATGTGAAGGCTCGTAAACCCAAAGCTCGAAAATCAAAGGAAAAGGTCAAGAACCGTTGGATTCGACGGCATTCGTCTAACCTCTGTTGGAAACCAGTATTAAAGAAGGATGCGGTGCGTGAGGATGACCCACCACCAGTGCTTTAAAAACTGAAGCACGGTAAAGTCTGGCTATAGACTATAAATGTAGTCAATGACGGGTACTATCCTTCCTTTTTACTCCTTAAGCATTTATTTTTAGTGGATTATGTGCTTAATTGTTACTTGCTTTTGTGAGTAATTGTTAGAAGTATCCCGTTTTGTTTAGTATATTATATTAGTTAATCATTATCATTTTGGTCGAGCAAACGACGTTAACCAAAAGCGCTACCGGAGGCAAATTTCCAGTAAAATGTTAAATATAATAATTACTCATACTTTGGATGATACTTTGCTAATACTTAGGATTGATTTTCATTTTGTTTCACCAAGTCTTAGGATGAATGTTTGAATGACATTAAAAGGGAACGATTAGGCGGTTATCCGAAAATCCTGATGAAAAAAAAGATAAAATTCAAATGCATCATTTCTTAGACTTAGGTTGTTAGAACAATTTGAAATAACCCTTGAGGATCCGGGTATAAAAGACTCGAGTTAATACTTTCTCACATATTTCATATCATGATCTAGTCTGCTTTTAAATTTCAAAAATAATGTGTGACATGTATTAGTTCAACTATCAGGAATATTGTGTGTTTTAAATCAATAAAAGTTTATGTGGTGTGTTTATCTACCCTTTTGCATTACAATCGCCACACTCCACATACTTTTATTTCATTTGCACACACAAAGGTCATAACTTTGACCCACCCACCCACCCTTTTTTATCATCCGAGTATTTGTTTTGACTTGTTTTAGTGCACCATTGCTTTCCCAACAACTTATTTACACTCACTTTACATTGAGGACAATGTAAGTTCGTAAGTGGGGAGTGGAGTCGTTGGTCTAGCAATGGCGTTAATGCTTATTTTGTATCAATAAATCCCTTAGTTTTCGATCTTTTTCGAGCATTATTTAGTTGATTAAAATAAACTGTATAAGGTATATATTTCATGGATTTGAAGATATAATGATCAATTTGGATGTGTATAACCAATGTGAACCGTAAGTGCATTGTAATTCCAAATATATTTGTGTAACATGAATTCATTGTTCACGTAAGCCTTTGATATTGAAACGAAAATTTTAAATCAGTATCCATTCAAAGATCCTAGTGGTTATTCTAGATAATAACAGTAACTTAGTACCTAACTTTTGAACGTGTACTGTGAATATCTGAAGGTTTGAATGTGATAGAAAGGATATAAGTTAAGTGGAATGAAAGGAAGAATACAAAAAAAAAAAAATAATAATAAATAAGATGAAATATTTATATGTCGGTTGTAGCTACCAATGATTTGAGTGCGATGAGGTGTTATCACGAACGCCCTATATCACTATGAGGTTTAAAAGCTCCCGATCGCTGATGATAGAAGTCCAAATAGGGTGTTATCACGAACGTCCTATTGCTTGGGAATGAAGGCATATGCTACACATGTGAAATTAAGTTCATCAAAAAAATAATAAAATAAAATAAAATAAAAATAAAAATTTAAGCATGGTTGAAAACTTAGTTATCTTCTCACTATCCCCAAAGATAAAGCTGAATGATATGCTTTAGGGATTATCCTAATAAGTACTCGGAAGAACTTTGTGTGGAACGGCTCACGCTTATACCTAGAAAGTCATTAGAAATTTGTCTGAATGGATATTTGTTAGTTTGCTTGAATTATTCAAGAGAGGATAGTGGAAATTGAAAAGGCTTGTCACACACACACTCTGTTATACATTTATATTGAGGTTAACGCCTGGTTGTAATTCTATACGGTTGCAACATCTGGTTGTCTCTTATATTTTCTATCTTCATGAATTTATCTCTTATTCATTTTGTTTTATCGTTTGTTTTGATCGAGGACGACCAAAAGCTAAGTAGGGGGTTGTGATGAGAGATAAATTTATGATCATTATTACGACATTTTACCCCAATATTGATACCATTTTTGAGCATTATTGTATCAAATCAAGTCAAAATTACTAAGTTTTATTCAAATGTATAAGTAGTAGTTATTATATAAATTATCGTATTTTTATAAGTTTTTATTAGTTTTGTACCGGTTTAGTAACTTGGGAGTAATCGTGTCGGATTTACGTTGGGTGTTTTGGTGGTTCATTGCAGGATTATATATTGACCAAGATTCCACGTAACGACATGTTTTGGTCCTAAAAACATATCTTTTGAGGTTAGAAGAAGATGCCACAAGTTTACAAGTTCAACGGAGCAAATTTTCCTAAGTACTTAAACAGTAATTTATTTTCGATGGAGATTTGACCCAGCTTAGAGGCATTTTCAGGGGATGACTTCTTCATGGAAGTGGTAGATTATTCAACGAGCTTTCCAATGCCGCTGAAATCATGTCGTTTGGAGTTCGGGAACTCAAGTTATGGCCAAGTGCCTAATCGATTCGTAATAGTAAAAATCCCGAAAACGACACGACATACGGATGGCTCATCAAAACGACATTTTCTGAAGAAGTTTCCTTAATAAAAGTTGTATATCTTCAAGAAAGCTTTCCAATGGATTTTGAATCAAGTCAATCGGACTTCTACAACTCAAATGGTGGTCAAGTGGCTAATTGATTTGTATTAAGGAAAATGTCGCAAAACGACACGTAATAGGAATGGCCCATCAAAAAGGCGTTTTCTGAAGAAGAGTCCTTGATGAAAGTTGAAGAATTTTCCGAGAGCTTAATTTTGACGTTTGAATCATAATTATTGGAGGCCTACAACTCAAGATATGAATTTTAGAAGTTTTATTACAAATAATTACACAATCGAAGGATCTAGATCCTCATAAGCAATGATGATTTCCGGACCGGTCCGGCTCTTCAAGGACCGTCCGGCAAGAGCAATTGCCTATATAAGGATACATTCAGTGAATGAAAAATTTGCCCCTTTCCTTCCTCTTTCTTTTCTTTCTCGTCTCTGCTTCTCTTTTTTTTTTTTTTTTATTTTATTTTGTTATATATATATATATATAAATATATATATATATTTTGTAGATCATGTATATATATATATATTGGAAAATTAGGATAATAAGGACACAATCTGGAATATTTTTAAGAATGGAGACAACTACATATTTTTTATAGGGAGAAGGACAACTGCATAATTTTATATAAGAAGGATGACAAATGAATCCCAAAATCAAATGAATCTCACAGATGAATCCTCAAATCGGTGAATTTTGATAGTGAATTTAACGGTGAATCCCGAAAATTAGTGAATTTCGACAATGAATTTTGAAAATTAGTGAATTTAAACGATGATTGAATTTAGGCAATAATTTAAATAATGAATTTGAACACAAGTGAATTTCGACAGTGAATAAATAGTTTTGTCCTTTATGCAAAAGTTTCAAAAAACTGTCCTTCTACTCAATTGATGAAATATTTTTGTCATTCTCCCTCATTCCCCCTATATATATATTATGTATGAATATATATGTGTTATATATATATAGATCTAGATCTACTTTCTTTTTCATCTCTTCTTCCCGTCTTTTTATTTTATTTTCGGGGCCCGTATATACATATATATGTCGATGTATGTATGTATATATGTTTTTCACATATATAAATAAAATGGTTATAGTATCGTTGTAATGGCGGAATAATTATCGAAGATTGTTGATTTGAAGCTTTGGCATGTTAGATCCGTGGAAACGACCCGATTCGATAGTCATAACTGTAATATATTCTAAAATTGTTATGTTTATTATTTCTATTTCTATTTATATATGATATTAAACTAAAAATATATCTAGCCAAGATATGAATCTGAATTAGTTAATCTTTTGGTAAAATGAATGATCGACTCTGGTAATAATGATTAAAATCAATTATGATGAATCTCTTTCTTTCTGCGCTTAATGAAACGTTAAAATTGAAAGACCGGAGGGTAAAATTGGCCGTGTGAATAACGTGATAACGGAATCCGATTTCCTACCCGGGGGTAGATTTGTTTTGGGAGAAATGAATCTTATTATAATTTGTACTCGAGATCGTAATAATGTTAAATCATCAGTTTAATTGAAACTTAAACCGGAAAGTTGAATCGTCCGGCTTTGACAACCGGAGCCTTTTAAATAAAATTGACCGTTTGACGAACGGAATGACTCCTTTTTATCTAAAGGTAGATTTGTACTCGGGACCTGTTCGAAAAAACCGTAATAGATTGTGGACCTTGGGTGATGCAATGGACATATGACAATTTCATACGCTCATGTGAGGAGGAGTTGTCTAGCTTAGGAGTACACCGATTCATATATAATTTACACCTTGAATAAAGGAAGATCTGTCTCATTTATTTCTACTAAAAGATATTGATTCAGTAAAGTATTCTTGGCTAGATCCAAAAATATATATATTATCTATTTTTATATTTATATATTTATTTATCGCTTTACTAACAATCTAACTACTAACATAATCTAACCCAGAAAAAGTAAAAGCTGCGACTTAGATCGAGTTAATAATAGCTTCTTGGTGTTTAACCCCACTTAAAAGAATTACCATGTTTTCCACGAGGAATACGACTGACTCACCGACTAGCACTACAATTTGACCCGGTACACTGCCGGTTAGGATCTGTATAGCCTAGGTAATGTCCGTCGGCGATTCAGCGCCGTTTCCAAGGTTAGGTTTAGTCATCGAAGATTTTGGCGCCGTTGCCGGGAAAACGCGTCGCTAATTTCTTTTTCTTTGTGTCTAGGGTTACTACTTGTATTAGCTCAAAATTCTCGAGGATAAGTCAACACTCTTCTTATCACATTTCTATTTTTATTTTCCGTTGGTATCTACCTTCTTTTAGTTACCAATTTTCTTCTTCTACCAAATTCGAGTTATTTTCTATTTTCGATAGTAGAAAGTAAACGTGGTCATAACAGCCGAGGATAAGTCAATACATTTCTCAATCTCATTTGTATTTTTATTTTCATTGGTACCTACCTATTTGGTAAGATATCAATTTTTTTTTATAAAAATACTCGATAAATACCAGTGGCTTGGTAATTACCGAGAGAGAGAGAGAGAGAGAAAAAAAAAAAAAAAAAAAAAAAAAAAAAAAAAAAAAAAAAAACTACTCGGTAAATATTGAGTGGATTCGGTAATTACCGAGGAGAAAAAAAAAAGATGTGGTTTGTTTATCGATTTTGTGTTATTTTCTATTCGATATTTTCTATTCCACAAGAATTGTCAAATCGAGTTACTTAAATGGCGAAACCGTTGGTGAAACACCTGAACAAGGGATTGCTCATGCTCGAGGGTATGGCCAAAACCTTAATCGAATTTTACCTCAACCTAATAAACAGAATCGAGAATAATAGAAATAATCGAATCGGAATAAGCATAATCGTAATAATCGAAACCACCCTAACCCGAGACCTATATGTGATCGGACCGTAGAAGGTACCAGATTAATAATCCAATTCGTTTACCCAATAAAGGAGCAAATAATTTGAAATAAAATCTCATCTTTTTTTGGTTTAATTGACACAAGAGCCCAATTTCTAGGAGAAGATGATGAGGATCCACATCATCATCTCTATCTTTTCAAGAATTGTGTAATCTGACCAAAAGTCATGGTGCTCATCGGGAATTAACGAGGATGTCTTTGTTTCCTTTTTCTTTAAAAGGAAGAGCACGAGATTGGTTTTTGTCACTTCCACATCATTCATTGACTAGTTGGGAGGAGATTCAAACCGAGTTCTTAAAGCAGTATTTTACTCCTGGTAGAAAATTGGAATTAATAGTCGAAATTGCCAACTTTAAACAAGGATCTGAAGAAATGCTTGGGAATGCTTGGGAAAGATTTAAAAGATTATTAAGAGCTTGTCCCGATCATGGTTATTCCTTAGATATGCAAATCCAACTTTTCTGTCGTAAATTAAGGAAAGACTCACGTGCAGATGTAGATTATGCATGTGGTGGTTCGTTAATAATGAGTGAAGCCCAATTAGTTTACGATGCTATAGAAAAGATTTCCAAAAATAATCGAATGTGGGAAACCGGTTCTAGCACAAGAAAAGTAGCCTTTGCAGGAGAATGTACATCGAATGCAGAAGTTCTAGCACACTTGGAGAATTTGAGTAGGAAATTTGATGGTTTACAACAGAATAAGAACCTGAGTTCGGCAAATAGTAAAACAAATGACTACTCAAATCATGATAATGTGTCATTAGGGATGGAAGAACCAAAAGGATATTCAAGGGAAAAGGTGAGTTTTTTACAACAGCATAGGAATTTGAACAATGCGTATTCAAACTCGTTTAATGCTTTTAGAAGAGATCACCCTACTTTTCATTGGTCTGAAACCCCTAGTAAGCAAGGACAACCGCTGTATCCAGTTCAATATAAGAATCCAAATCTAGTTTATCAAGGAGATACCTCGAATCGAATCTACAATCATTACAAAACCATATCCACAACATACCACTCAAAGCATACCAGTCACCCAAAGTTCAACCCAACTTTGAAGGAGTTGATAAATGGGAGAAATTAATCGAAAATCGATGGGTATAATGTCAACTCAAGCTCAAAATATGGAAACCATGATGACTTCTATGGAATGCAGTCACTAAGGATATGAGTACGTTGAAAACATCTATAAGTGGACATGATACCGAATGAGAATTGTAGAAGCTTCATTACGGAATTTGGAATATCATTTGAGTAGAGAAGAGGAACGTAAAAGCAATGAAACTTCGGAGAGCGCCAAGTAATACCGAAAGAAACTCGGGAGAGGTAAATGCTGTTATTACTAGAAGTAGAAGAATCTGTGGAAGTAATGGATTAGAAAACATGAGAATTAATGAAGTAGAGGATGATTTAGATGGTAAATTTGAAAAGGATATGGAAAATAAACCGGAATTCACTAAAGAGGAAGAGGACATTATTGAAGATTTCCTAAGACGTAATGTATATATTGAACTCGAAAATGAGGTATGGGTCAAGATTCCTAGAATATTGAAAAATCCAAGAATGAGTAGGACCTTGACCAATGATCATGTTGAGAATGAATCAAGTTTGGAAGGGCCATTTCAAACCGAACCTTATCCGGCTCAACCTAAATTCACATCGGTTCAACCTGGAAGGGCGTCACCACATCCACTGCATATTTTGAAGAAAAGGGTACTGAATGATGACACACTATGTCTTCAAAAGGCACAATCATTCAAGGAAGCTTTACCATCTTCATCTAACGACAAGGGTAAGGGAGGTATTCATTCTAACCCTACTGATCTTGAATTACTCCCCATTCCCGAGAAATGAAATGAAAAAGATGAAGTTGGATAATAAGTATGCATGTTTTCTTGACACTTTTCGCACTTAACTATTAATACCCCTTTCATCGATGTTTGTAAGGGAGAGTTTAGTTTAGGAGTTAATCATGAGGCGTTATCTTCAACATTTACAATTCATTGAAATATCCATACATTACACTAGAATCTAGTTCTTGTGTAGACACTTTGTGTTCCCTTGTTGTGGATCGTACTAACACGCAGGTAACTGAAGAAGATGACTCCAGTAATAATGTGAAGGCTCGTAAACCCAAAGCTCGAAAATCAAAGGAAAAGGTCAAGAACCGTTGGATTCGACGGCATTCGCCTAACCTCTGTTGGAAACCAAATTAAAGAAGGATGCGGTGCGTGAGGATGACCCACCACCAAAGCTTTAAAAAGCGGAAGCACGGTAAAGTCTGGCTATAGACTATAAATGTAGTCAATGACGGGTACTATCCTTCCTTTTTACTCCTTAAGCATTTATTTTTAGTGGATTATGTGCTTAATTGTTACTTGCTTTTGTGAGTAATTGTTAGAAGTATCCCGTTTTGTTTAGTATATTATATTAGTTAATCATTATCATTTTGGTCGAGCAAACGACGTTAACCAAAAGCGCTACCGGAGGCAACCCGTAAAAATGTTAAATATAATAATTACTCATACTTTGGATGATACTTTGCTAATACTTAGGATTGATTTTCATTTTGTTTCACCAAGTCTTAGGATGAATGTTTGAATGACATTAAAAGGAACGATTAGGCGGTTATCCGAAAATCTGATGAAAAAAGATAAAATTCAAATGCATCATTTCTTAGACTTAGGTTGTTAGAACAATTTGAAATAACCCTTGAGGATCCGGGTATAAAAGACTCGAGTTAATACTTTCTCACATATTTCATATCATGATCTAGTCTGTTTTTTAAATTTCAAAAATAATGTGTGACATGTATTAGTTCAACTATTGTGGAATATTGTGTGTTTTAAATCAATAAAAGTTTATGTGGTGTGTTTATCTACCCTTTTGCATTACAATCATCACACTCACATACTTTTATTTCATTTGCACACACAAAGGTCATAACTTTGACCCACCCACCCACCCTTTTTTATCATCCGAGTATTTGTTTTGACTTGTTTTAGTGCACCATTGCTTTCCCAACAACTTATTTACACTCACTTTACATTGAGGACAATGTAAGTTCGTAAGTGGGGAGTGGAGTCGTTGGTCTAGCAATGGCGTTAATGCTTATTTTGTATCAATAAATCCCTTAGTTTTCGATCTTTTTCGAGCATTATTTAGTTGATTAAAATAAACTGTATAAGGTATATATTTCATGGATTTGAAGATATAATGATCAATTTGGATGTGTATAACCAATGTGAACCGTAAGTGCATTGTAATTCCAAATATATTTGTGTAACATGAATTCATTGTTCACGTAAGCCTTTGATATTGAAACGAAAATTTTAAACTGTATCCATTCAGTATCCTAGTGGTTATTCTAGATAATAACAGTAACTTAGTACCTAACTTTTGAACGTGTACTGTGAATATCTGAAGGTTTGAATGTGATAGAAAGGATATAAGTTAAGTGGAATGAAAGGAAGAATACAAAAAAAAAAATAATAATAAATAAGATGAAATATTTATATGTCGGTTGTAGCTACCAATGATTTGAGTGCAGTAGGGTGTTATCACGAAGCGTCTATATCACTATGAGGTTTAAAAGCTCCCGATGCGCTGATGATAGAAAGTCCAACTAGGGTGTTATCACGAAACGTCCTATTGCTTTGGGAATGAAGGCATATGCTACACATGTGAAATTAAGTTCATCAAAAAAAATAATAAAATAAAATAAAATAAAAATAAAAATTTAAGCATGGTTGAAAACTTAGTTATCTTCTCACTATCCCCAAAGTATAAATGAATGATATGCTTTAGGGATTATCCTAATAAGTACTCGGAAGAACTTTGTGTGGAGCAGCTCACGCTTATACCTAGGAAAGTCATTAGAAATACATCTGAATGGATATTTGTTAGTTTGCTTGAATTATTCAAGAGAGGATATGGAAATTGAAAAGGCTTGTCATCACACACACACTGTTATACATTTATATTGAGGTTAACGCTGGTTGTAATTCTATACGGTTGCAACATCCGGGTTGTCTCTTATATTTTCTATCTTCATGAATTTATCTCTTATTCATTTTGTTTTATCGTTTGTTTTGATCGAGGACGACCAAAAGCTAAGTAGGGGTTGTGATGAGAGATAAATTTATGATCATTATTACGACATTTTACCCCATATTGATACCATTTTTGAGCATTATTGTATCAAATCAAGTCAAAATTACTAAGTTTTATTCAAATGTATAAGTAGTAGTTATTATATAAATTATCGTATTTTTATAAGTTTTTATTAGTTTTGTACCGGTTTAGTAACCGGAGTACGTGTCGGATTTACGTTGGGTGTTTTGGTGGTTCATTGCGAGGATTATATATTGACCAAGATTCCACGTAACGACATGTTTTGGTCCTAAAAACATATCTTTTGAGGTTAGAAGAAGATGCCACAAGTTTACAAGTTCAACGGAGCAAATTTTCCTAAGTACTTAAACAGTAATTTATTTTCGATGGAGATTTGACCCAGCTTAGAGGCATTTTCAGGGGATGACTTCTTCATGGAAGTGGTAGATTATTCAACGAGCTTTCCAATGCCGCTGAAATCATGTCGTTTGGAGTTCGGGAACTCAAGTTATGGCCAAGTGCCTAATCGATTCGTAATAGTAAAAATCCAAAACGCATACGACATACGGATGGCTCATCAAAACGACATTTTCTGAAGAAGTTTCCTTAATAAAAGTTGTATATCTTCAAGAAAGCTTTCCAATGGATTTTGAATCAAGTCAATCGGACTTCTACAACTCAAATGGTGGTCAAGTGGCTAATTGATTTGTATTAAGGAAAATGTCGAAAACGACACGTAATAGAATGGCCCATCAAAAAGGCGTTTTCTGAAGAAGAGTCCTTGATGAAAGTTGAAGAATTTTCCGAGAGCTTAATTTTGACGTTTGAATCATAATTATTGGAGGCCTACAACTCAAGATATGAATTTTAGAAGTTTTATTACAAATAATTACATGTCGAAGGATCTAGATCCTCATAAGCAATGATGATTTCCGGACCGGTCCGGCTCAGCTGGACCGGTCCGGCAAGAGCAATTGCCTATATAAGGATACATTCAGTGAATGAAAAATTTGCCCCTTTCCTTCCTCTTTCTTTTCTTTCTCGTCTCTGCTTCTCTTCTTTTTATTTTTTTTATTTTATTTTGTTATATATATATATATATATATAAATATATATATATATTTTGTAGATCATGTATATATATATATTGGAAAATTAGGGATAAGGACACAATCTGGAATATTTTTAAGTAACAGGACAACTACATATTTTTTATAGGGAGAAGGACAACTGCATAATTTTTATAGCGAGAAGACAAACAGTGAATCCCAAAATCAATGAATCTCATGAATGAATCACGAAATCGATGAATTTTGATAGTGAATTTAAGCGGTGAATCCGAAAATTAGTGAATTTCGACAATGAATTTTGAAAATTAGTGAATTTCGATGGTGAATTTCGGCAAATGAATTTAAATAAAGAATTTGAACACAAGTGAATTTCGACGATTGAATAAATAGTTTTGTCCTTTATGCAAAAGTTTCAAAAAACTGTCCCCTACTCAATTGATGAAATATTTTTGTCATTCTCCTCATTCCCCTATATATATATATGTATGAATATATATGTGTTATATATATATAGATCTGATCTACTTTCTTTTCATCTCTTCTTCCCGTCTTTTATTTTATTTTCAGTCGTATATACATATATATGTCGATGTATGTATGTATATATGTTTTTCACATATATAAATAAAATGGTTATAGTATCGTTGTAATGGCGGAATAATTATCGAAGATTGTTGATTTCGAAGCTTTGGCATGTTAGATCCGGTGGAAACGACCCCGATTCGATAGTCATAACCGGTAATATATTCTAAAATTGTTATGTTTATTATTTCTATTTCTATTTATATATGATATTAAACTAAAAATATATCTAGCCAAGATATGAATCTGAATTAGTTAATCTTTTGGTAAAATGAATGATCGACTCTGGTAATAATGATTAAAATCAATTATGATGAATCTCTTTCTTTCTGCGCTTAATGAAACGTTAAAATTGAAAGACCGGAGGGTAAAATTGGCCGTGTGAATAACGTGATAACGGAATCCGATTTCCTACCCGGGGGTAGATTTGTTTTGGGAGAAATGAATCTTATTATAATTTGTACTCGAGATCGTAATAATGTTAAATCATCGAGTTTAATTGAAACTTAAACCGAAAGTTGAATCGTCCGGCTTTGACAACCGGAGCCTTTTAAATAAAATTGACCGTTTGACGAACGGAATGACTCCTTTTATCTAAAGGTAGATTTGTACTCGGGACTGTTCGTAAAAACCGTATGATTGTGGACCTTGGGTGATGCAATGGACATATGACAATTTCATACGCTCATGTGAGGAGGAGTTGTCTAGCTTAGGAGTACACCGATTCATATATAATTTACACCTTGAATAAAGGAAGATCTGTCTCATTTATTTCTACTAAAAGATATTGATTCAGTAAAGTATTCTTGGCTAGATCCAAAAATATATATATTATCTATTTTTATATTTATATATTTATTTACTGCTTTACTAACAATCTAACTACTAACATAATCTAACCCAGGAAAAAGTAAAAACTGCGACTTAGATCGAGTTAATAATAGCTTCTTAGCAGTGTTTAACCCCACTTAAAAGAATTACCATGTTTTCCACGAGGAATACGACTGACTCACCAGACTAGCACTACAATTTGACCCGTACACGCCGGTTAGGATCTGTATAGCCTAGGTAATGTCCGTCGGCGATTCAGCGCCGTTTCCAAGGTTAGGTTTAGGTCTGTCGACATTTTGGCGCCGTTGCGGGAAAACGTCGCTAATTTCTTTCTTTGTGTCTAGGGTTACTACTTGTATTAGCTCAAAATTCTCGAGGATAAGTCAACACTCTTCTTATCACATTTCTATTTTTATTTTCCGTTGGTATCTACCTTCTTTTAGTTACCAATTTTCTTCTTCTACCAAATTCGAGTTATTTTCTATTTTCGATAGTAGAAAGTAAACGCGTGGTCATAACGATTAGGATAAGTCAATACATTTCTCAATCTCATTTGTATTTTTATTTTCATTGGTACCTACCTATTTGGTAAGATATCAATTTTTTTTATAAAAATACTCGATAAATACCGAGTGGCTTCGGTAATTACCGAGAGAGAGAGAGAGAGAGAAAAAAAAAAAAAAAAAAAAAAAAAAAAAAAAAAAAAAAAAAAAAAAAAAAACTACTCGGTAAATATTGAGTGGATTCGGTAATTACCGAGGAGAAAAAAAAAAGATGTGGTTTGTTTATCGATTTTGTGTTATTTTCTATTCGATATTTTCTATTCCACAAGAATTGTCAAATCGAGTTACGAAAATGGCCGAAACCGTTGGTGAAACACCTGAACAAGGGATTGCTCATGCTCAAGGGTATGGCCAAAACCTTAATCAGAATTTACCTCAACCTAATAAATGAATCGAATAATAGAAATAATCGAATCGGAATAAGCATAATCGTAATAATCGAAACCAAATTTAACCCGAGACCTATATGTGATCGGACCGTAAGAAGGTACAGTTAATAATCCAATTCGTTTACCCAATAAAGGAGCAAATAATTTGAAATAAAATCTCATCTTTTTGGTTTAATTGACACAAGAGCCCAATTTCTAGGAGAAGATGATGAGGATCCACATCATCATCTCTATCTTTTCAAGAATTGTGTATCTGACCAAAAGTCATGGTGCTCATCGGGAATTAACGAGGATGTCTTTGTTTCCTTTTTCTTTAAAAGGAAGAGCACGAGATTGGTTTTGTCACTTCCACATCATTCATTGACTAGTTGGGAGGAGATTCAAACCGAGTTCTTAAAGCGATATTTTACTCTGGTAGAAAATTGGAATTAATAGTCGAAATTGCCAACTTTAAACAAGGATCTCAAGAAATGCTTGGGAATGCTTGGGAAAGATTTAAAAATTATTAAGAGCTTGTCCCGATCATGGTTATTCCTTAGATATGCAAATCCAACTTTTCTCGTCAGTAAATTAAGGAAAGACTCACGTGCAGATGTAGATTATGCATGTGGTGGTTAGTTAATAATGAGTGAAGCCCAATTAGTTTACGATGCTATAGAAAAGATTTCCAAAAATAATCGAATGTGGAAACCGGTTCTAGCACAAGAAAAGTAGCCTTTGCAGGAGAATGTACATCGAATCTGAAGTTCTAGCACACTTGGAGAATTTGAGTAGGAAATTTGATGGTTTACAATGAATAAGAACCTGAGTTCGGCAAATAGTAAAACAAATGACTACTCAAATCATGATAATGTGTCATTAGGGATGGAAGAACCAAAAGGATATTCAAGGGAAAAGGTGAGTTTTTTACAACAGCATAGGAATTTGAACAATGCGTATTCAAACTCGTTTAATGCTTTTAGAAGAGATCACCCTACTTTTCATTGGTCTGAAACCCCTAGTAAGCAAGGACAACCGCTGTATCCAGTTCAATATAAGAATCCAAATCTAGTTTATCAAGGAGATACCTCGAATCAGAATCTACAATCATTACCTAAACCATATCCACAACATACCACTCAAAGCATACCAGTCACCCAAAGTTCAACCCAACCTGAAGGAGTTGATAAATGGGAGAAATTAATCGAAAATCTGATGGGTATAATGTCAACTCAAGCTCAAAATATGGAAACCATGATGACTTCTATAAGTACAAATCACTAAGGATATGAGTGCGTTGAAAACATCTATAAGTGGACATGATACGAGAATGAGAATTGTAGAAGCTTCATTACGAATTTGGAATATCATTTGAGTAGAGAAGAGGAACGTAAAAGCATGAAACTTCGGGGAGAGCGCCAAGTAATACCGAAAGAAACTCGGGAGAGGTAAATGTCATTATTACTAAGTAGAAGAATCTGTGGAAGTAATGGATTAGAAAACATGAGAATTAATGAAGTAGAGGATGATTTAGATGGTAAATTTGAAAAGGATATGGAAAATAAACCGAATTCACTAAAGAGGAAGAGGACATTATTGAAGATTTCCTAAGATGCCAGCAGATATATTGAACCTGAAAATGAGGTATGGGTCAAGATTCCTAGAATATTGAAAAATCCAAGAATGAGTAGGACCTTGACCAATGATCATGTTGAGAATGAATCAAGTTTGGAAGGGCCATTTCAAACCGAACCTTATCCGGCTCAACCTAAATTCACATCGGTTCAACTGGAAGGCGTCACCACATCCACTTGCATATTTTGAAGAAAAGGGCATCTTGAATGATGACACACTATGTCTTCAAAAGGCACAATCATTCAAGGAAGCTTTACCATCTTCATCTAACGACAAGGGTAAGGGAGGTATTCATTCTAACCCTCTTGATCTTGAATTACTCCCCATTCCCGAGAAATGAAATGAAAAAGATGAAGTTGGATAATAAGTATGCATGTTTTCTTGACACTTTTAGGCACTTAACTATTAATACCCCTTTCATCGATGTTTGTAAGGAGAGTTTAGTTTAGGAGTTAATCATGAGGCGTTATCTTCAACATTTACAATTCATTGAAATATCCATACATTACACTAGAATCTAGTTCTTGTGTAGACACTTTGTGTTCCTTGTTGTGGATCGTACTAACACGCAGTGGCGAAGAAGATGACTCAAGTAATAATGTGAAGGCTCGTAAACCCAAAGCTCGAAAATCAAAGGAAAAGGTCAAGAACCGTTGGATTCGACGGCATTCGTCTAACCTCTGTTGGAAACCAAGTATTAAAGAAGGATGCGGTGCGTGAGGATGACCCACCACGATGCTTTAAAAAGCGAAGCACGGTAAAGTCCGGCTATAGACTATAAATGTAGTCAATGACGGGTACTATCCTTCCTTTTTTACTCCTTAAGCATTTATTTTTAGTGGATTATGTGCTTAATTGTTACTTGCTTTTGTGAGTAATTGTTAGAAGTATCCCGTTTGTTTAGTATATTATATTAGTTAATCATTATCATTTTGGTCGAGCAAACGACGTTAACCAAAAGCGCTACCGGGGCAGCGACCCGTAAAAATGTTAAATATAATAATTACTCATACTTTGGATGATACTTTGCTAATACTTAGGATTGATTTTCATTTTGTTTCACCAAGTCTTAGGATGAATGTTTGAATGACATTAAAGGAACGATTAGGCGGTTATCCGAAAATCTGATGAAAAAAGATAAAATTCAAATGCATCATTTCTTAGACTTAGGTTGTTAGAACAATTTGAAATAACCCTTGAGGATCTCGGTATAAAAGACTCGAGTTAATACTTTCTCACATATTTCATATCATGATCTAGTCTGTTTTAAATTTCAAAAATAATGTGTGACATGTATTAGTTCAACTACTGTGGAATATTGTGTGTTTTAAATCAATAAAAGTTTATGTGGTGTGTTTATCTACCCTTTTGCATTACACTGTCACACTCCACATACTTTTATTTCATTTGCACACACAAAGTCATAACTTTGACCCACCCACCCACCCTTTTTTATCATCCGAGTATTTGTTTTGACTTGTTTTAGTGCACCATTGCTTTCCCAACAACTTATTTACACTCACTTTACATTGAGGACAATGTAAGTTCGTAAGTGGGGAGTGGAGTCGTTGGTCTAAAGCAATGGCGTTAATCTTATTTTGTATCAATAAATCCCTTAGTTTTCGATCTTTTTCGAGCATTATTTAGTTGATTAAAATAAATCAGATAAGGTATATATTTCATGGATTTGAAGATATAATGATCAATTTGGATGTGTATAACCAATGTGAACCGTAAGTGCATTGTAATTCCAAATATATTTGTGTAACATGAATTCATTGTTCACGTAAGCCTTTGATATTGAAACGAAAATTTTAAACTGTATCCATTCAGTATCCTAGTGGTTATTCTAGATAATAACAGTAACTTAGTACTAACTTTTGAGCGTGTCTTGTGAATATCCAAGGTTTGAATGTGATAGAAAGGATATAAGTTAAGTGGAATGAAAGGAAGAATACAAAAAAAAAAAAATAATAAATAAGATGAAATATTTATATGGTTTTGTAGCTACCAATGATTTGAGTGCAGTAGGGTGTTATCACGAAACGTCCTATATCACTATGAGGTTTAAAAGCTCCCGACTGCCTAATGATAGAAGTCCAGCGGGTGTTATCACGAAACGTCCTATTGCTCTGGGAATGAAGGCATATGCTACACATGTGAAATTAAGTTCATCAAAAAAAATAATAAAATAAAATAAAATAAAAAATAAAAATTTAAGCATGGTTGAAAACTTAGTTATCTTCCGACTATCCCCAAAGATAAAGCGAATGATATGCTTTAGGGATTATCCTAATAAGTACTCGGAAGAACTTTGTGTGGAACGGCTCTTGCTTATACCTAGGAAAGTCATTAGAAATTTATCGAATGGATATTTGTTAGTTTGCTTGAATTATTCAAGAGAGGATAGTGGAAATTGAAAAGGCTTGTCACACACACACTCTGTTATACATTTATATTGAGGTTAACGCTTTGGTTGTAATTCTATACGGTTGCAACATCTCGGTTGTCTCTTATATTTTCTATCTTCATGAATTTATCTCTTATTCATTTTGTTTTATCGTTTGTTTTGATCGAGGGCGACCAAAAGCTAAGTAGGGGTTGTGATGAGAGATAAATTTATGATCATTATTCGACATTTTACCCCAATATTGATACCATTTTTGAGCATTATTGTATCAAATCAAGTCAAAATTACTAAGTTTTATTCAAATGTATAAGTAGTAGTTATTATATAAATTATCGTATTTTTATAAGTTTTTATTAGTTTTGTACCGGTTTAAGTAACTTGGAGTGTCGTGTCGGATTCGTTGGGTGTTTTGGTGGTTCATTGCGAGGATTATATATTGACCAAGATTCCACGTAACGACATGTTTTGGTCCTAAAAACATATCTTTTGAGGTTAGAAGAAGATGCCACAAGTTTACAAGTTCAACGGAAGAAATTTTCCTAAGTACTTAAACAGAATTTATTTTCGATGGAGATTTGACCCAGCTTAGAGGCATTTTCAGGGGATGACTTCTTCATGGAAGTGGTAGATTATTCAACGAGCTTTCCAATGCCGCTGAAATCATGTCGTTTGGAGTTCGGGAACTCAAGTTATGGCCAAGTGCCTAATCGATTCGTAATAGTAAAAATCCCGAAAACGACATTTCCACATACGGATGGCTCATCAAAACGACATTTTCTGAAGAAGTTTCCTTAATAAAAGTTGTATATCTTCAAGAAAGCTTTCCAATGGATTTTGAATCAAGTCAATCGGACTTCTACAACTCAAATGGTGGTCAAGTGGCTAATTGATTTGTATTAAGGAAAATGTCGCAAAACGACAATGGCGTAATAGGAATGGCCCATCAAAAGGCGTTTTCTGAAGAAGAGTCCTTGATGAAAGTTGAAGAATTTTCCGAGAGCTTAATTTTGACGTTTGAATCATAATTATTGGAGGCCTACAACTCAAGATATGAATTTTAGAAGTTTTATTACAAATAATTACACAATCGAAGGATCTAGATCCTCATAAGCAATGATGATTTCCGGACCGGTCCGGCTCCTTCAAGGACCGGTCCGGCAAGAGCAATTGCCTATATAAGGATACATTCAGTGAATGAAAAATTTGCCCCTTTCCTTCCTCTTTCTTTTTTCTTTCTCGTCTCTGCTTCTCTTCTTTTTTTTTTTTTTATTTTATTTTGTTATATATATATATATATATATATATATATATATATTTTTGTAGATCATGTATATATATATTGGAAAAATTAGGGATAAGGCACAATAATCTGGAATATTTTTAAGTAATGAGACAACTACATATTTTTATAGGGAGAAGAACAACTGCATAATTTTTATAAGCGAGAAGGACAACAGTGAATCCCAAAATCGGTGAATCTCGCTTGAGTGAATCTCGAAATCAGTGAATTTTGATAGTGAATTTAAACGATGAATCCCAAAATTAGTGAATTTAAACAATGAATTTTGAAAATTAGTGAATTTAAATGATGAATTTCGCATGTGAATTTAAGCAGTGAATTTGAACACAAGTGAATTTCGACCAGATGAATAAATAGTTTTGTCTTTTATGCAAAAGTTTCAAAAACTGTCCTTCTACTCAATTGATGAAATATTTTGTCATTCTCCTCATTCCCCTATATATATATTATGTATGAATATATATGTGTTATATATATATAGATCTGATCTACTTTCTTTTCATCTCTTCTTCCCGTCTTTTTTTATTTTATTTTGAAGTAGTATATACATATATATGTCGATGTATGTATGTATATATGTTTTTCACATATATAAATAAAATGGTTATAATATCGTTGTAATGGCGGAATAATTATCGAAGATTGTTGATTTGAAGCTTTGGCATGTTAGATCCGGTGGAAACTTGACCCGGATTCGATAAATCATAACTGGTAATATATTCTAAAATTGTTATGTTTATTATTTCTATTTCTATTTATATATGATATTAAACTAAAAATATATCTAGCCAAGATATGAATCAATTAGTTAATCTTTTGGTAAAATGAATGATCGACTCGTAATAATGATTAAAATCAATTATGATGAATCTCTTTCTTCTGCGCTTAATGAAACGTTAAAATTGAAAGACCGGAGGTAAAATTGGCCGTGTGAATAACGTGATAACGGAATCCGATTTCTACCCGGGGTAGATTTGTTTTGGGAGAAATGAATCTTATTATAATTTGTACTCGAGATCGTAATAATGTTAAATCATCGATTTAATTGAAACTTAAACCGGAAAGTTGAATCGTCCGGCTTTGACAACCGGAGCCTTTTAAATAAAATTGACCGTTTGACGAACGGAATGACTCCTTTTATCTAAAGGTAGATTTGTACTTTCGGGACTGCTCGGAAAAACCGTAATGATTGTGGACCTTGGTGATGCAATGGACATATGACAATTTCATACGCCATGTGAGGAGGAGTTGTCAGCTTAGAGTACACCGATTCATATATAATTTACACTTGAATAAATGAAGATCTGTCTCATTTATTTCTACTAAAAGATATTGATTCAAGAAAGTATTCTTGGCTTTAGATCCAAAATATATATATTATCTATTTTTATATTTATATATTTATTTATTGCTTTCTTAACAATCTAACTACTAACATAATCTAACCCAGAAAAAGTAAAAGCTGCGACTTAGATCGAGTTAATAATAGCTTCTTGGTGTTTAACCCCACTTAAAAGAATTACCATGTTTTCCTGAGGAATACGACTGACTCACCGAGACTAGCACTACAATTTGACCCGTTACATCGCCGGTTAGGATCTGTATAGCCTAGGTAATGTCCGTCGGCGATTCGCGCCGTTTCAAGAGTTAGGTTTAGTGCATAGATCTCTGCATCTTTGAACTTACTTGGATTACATTCCTCCTACAAGATCTTGGTTATCCCAACTCTCAAACACCCGTTATTTATTGTGATAACCTTGGCACTACTCAGTTTTGCTCTAATCTTGTCTTTCACTCTCGCATGAAATGTGTCGCAATAGATTATCACTACATTCGGCAACAACTTCAGCGTGGTACTCTTCGCATCACTCATGTTCACTCTCAAGATCAGCTTGCCGATTGTCTAACGAAGTCCCTGCCACGACCTGCGTATCATCTTCAACGTGCCAAGTTAGGCCTCCGTCCTCGGCCAACTTGAGGGGTGGTAATAGAATATAATAGTCAACACTACTACACTTATTGTACAATATAATGTATTTATTATAGAATATATTGTACTTGTGATAGAATATACTGTACTTATGATAGAAGATTATAGAATCACCAAATGTACATATATATCAGTGTATGCCCATTCATTCCAAGTGTGAATAAAAACATTTTAGTTTTCAATTACATTTATCACGGAGGAAGTATATAGATAAGAAAAAAAACATTAAAGTTATAGCTTAGAAAAACAGAAGCGGTGCCACACAAGGCCAATGGTCACACCAGACCAAGGAAGTTTTAAATTCAATGTCGATGCAGCTTTTGGGAATGGAGCTACAAATTGTGGGAGGGATCTACGAGATTAGAAGGAAAATTCACAATTGTTTCTCTTTAAAGTTTGATGGAGCTTATGATGTTCTTGAGGGAGAAGCTCTCGCCATATACCATGCTATTTTCTATGCGAGCTCTTGGGGCTTTTTCAAAGTGACTTTTAAAGGAGACTCACTCACTATACATCAAAGACTTCTCTCTTTTGCAGAAGACTTATCATCTGTAGGCAATATTATTGATGATTGTCATACTTTACTTCCTTGTTTCGTCTCAGCTTCTTTTTCCTTTGTTAAAAGAGACAGAAATGTCCCTGCTCATTTTTTAGCTAAGGAAGGTCTCAAGTTAGTTGGGTGTGTAGAATGAATGGGGCTCTTCCCTCCTCCCAAGCTTATTATGGCTTGTCATACTATTGATTGTTTAAATAAATCTATTTTTCTCCTCAAAAAAAAACTTATGAGAAAATATATTACATGTATCAAGCGGACCCATAAAAATTTGTCAATGGAGGCACCGTAGCAAATTCGATTTCTTACGGATACGAAAAATACGCACGTGCACACTTTTGTCCGATTCAAAATGGAGGAATCTAGCAAGTTCGCTTTTTCTTTTTTACGGATACGAAATTAATATACGCACGGACACACTTTTGCCCCCACCGAGACTTGAACCCAAACCCCTGGGTTCAGGGTATCAGTAATTACCACTGTGTATTAGTAGACGTTTTAGATTTTTTAACACCAAAACTATAAATTGTTTTAATGCAATTTTTTTTTTCCAGATCTCTGTAGGGCAATTGTTTTAGAAATTTTACTAAATTATTCTTATTTAACCTAATCAATCATTCTTTGTCAAATGAAGAGAATTGCCTCTCTGTTTATTTTTTTTTATATGTTTAACAATTTTTGAACAGATATACTCCGGATATCTTTTGATTTTTTTATGATATCTTTTGATCTAAACATTTAAAATTATAATTGTTTCATTTTTATTTTTTTTTTGTCATTATCTTTTCGAGAACCATAAATAGCACATTTTGTCATCATATTTAAAATCATGAAATTTCATTTTGCACCGTTGCGGAATTCACTTTCTGAACTCATTGTTGTTATAGTGGATTATGATAATGGATTTCACGATGGAACCAAATTTTGGGCTAGTAAAGCATGTTCTTCACCACATGGGTTCTGGCTATCAAACATAATCGCCAAGAAATAGGAAGTTGTGACATTTGTAAAAGGTTCTCCTCATAATCTCAATGGAAATTCTACCAATTTTTTCCTCAAATGTAAAACTTAAGTAGTGATGCTGTCAGAAAATGGGTCTGTCCACGTGGCACCTCTTTAGTGACTCAGCACCTGGTAAAGAGAGGAACTGTACTTGACTTCCCGATAACGGCCCCTGGGGTCTCAGTTATCTGCCCCATAACCTCTCGCCCCTGGACCTGTGTCCGACTCTCTAGTAGATCAGACGTCTTCAGCTTCTCAACTTTGGGGAGAAGCTTTGGACCGAACCTCGGACGATCGTGCGTTCGAGCTGAGCTCTCTGACTTGTACGATTCTGTGGCAGTGGGAGCTCGACCATCGTCCCCGACCTCTGTGGGTCGGCTCCAACAGTCTGGTTAGATCCGGCCAGGGACCGTCCTTAATCTTATCCCTCACGCATATAATAATCAGATAACGGCAAGAGAATCTTGAGCCATAAAGGCTCCAATCTTTATCACCTAATACGAGTATTCAAATATCATAATTATCTCCTATAATTAAGAGATTAATCAATCATAATCTTTCCCTTAGGGAACAAGGCAATCCAAGCCCAACAAGGGCACATTACGCCGCCGCCCAAGGCGTAACCCTCTCTATAAACCATCCCTAAGAACTACGAAGACTTGATTCCAATTTCCACGGTTGAATCGTGGCGACTTGAGAAACAACACCTCAAGTGCAGTCTAAAATACCCCTAAAATACATCCCAACGCTTTTACCCTTCACATCCTGGGAATTCCTCCAGACTACCACCAAGAGCGGTAGCCCTAAAGAAGAAGACGATTTTTGTATCGTCAATTGGCGCTAGAAGGAGGGTCTCTTGCTAGTGGATAATCCGTGTGTGGAACCTACCTGACGATGAAGAGCGTGAACACTATCTCCAGAGAAAATTGTGACCATCCCTCAAAACAAAAAGATATTCAATATTCAGGAACTCCAGTACCCTGGAAAAAGCGAAGATTTCCCAAGGAGGTGGCTTACAACGTCACTGATCCCATCCCTATGGAAGCCAATCACAGTGGTCTTATGATCGAAGCCATGGTAGAACGAAATCTGGTAGGGCGTATTTGCATTGACACCGGAAGTGCGTTTAGTATCATGTACCACTCTACCTCACTTTTAATGCGTTTGGATAGCTTTGAATTAACCCCAGCAACTACCCCCTTGTTCGGCTTTGCCGAGTCACCTGTGTATCCTGAGGGTACTATCGTCCTTTCGACCACCTTCGGTCGGCCTCCCCTAGGCCAAACTCTTCCCGTTGAGTATGTGGTGGTGAAAGCTCCGTCCTCTTATAATATAGTGTTGGGGCGCCCTCGGTTGATCGTCTTACAAGCCGTTGTGTCACTCGCCCACAATAGCCTGTGATTCTTAGCTGATGGGAACCCCGTAGAGATCATAGGCGACATGAGTCAGGTGAGGAGCTGCGTTACCACGAAATAGGCGAGACATCGAGCTGCCGTTCCTGATGAAGAGCTCTCGCCCGAACGCGATGAAACTTGGTCCTCGGATGACAAGACAGAAGCAGTTTGTCTGTGGGAGGGCCGAGACGATCGAACCATCAAGGTGGGAGTATAGATTCCCGACTCGCATAAGAAACAGATAATAGCCCTGCTAAAGGAATTTAAGGATGTGTTCGCCTGGACGACGGAGAAGATGCCAGGATTATCCCCGAATCTGGCCATGCATCAGCTAAATGCCGACCCGGCTCGGAAGCCTGTCCGACAAAAAAAGAGACACTTCACCTAAGAACGGATAGACGCCGTGTAGAAAGAAGTGACTAAGCTACTTCAAGCCAACATCATTCGGGAAGTGAGTTACCCCGAGTGGCTGGCAAACCCTGTCCTAATAAAGAAACCAGATGGCAGCTGGAGAATGTGTGTAGACTTCACCGACCTCAATCAAGCATGCCCAAAAGATTGTTATCCCCAGCCCTACATAGATCGAATGGTAGATTCGACCATAGGTTTTGGGATATTCGGTTTTCTGGATGCTTACAGAGGATACCATCAGATCGTCATGGATCCCCGTGACGCTGAAAAAACCTCGTTCATCACCGAGTTTGGCACATATTGCTACAAGACCATGCCATTCGGCCTCAAGAATGCAGGGGCAACCTATCAAAGGGCCGTTAATAAAATATTTAAAGATCAGATAGGGAAGTGTATGGAAGTATACGTGGATGACCTGTTGATCAAGAGCAAATCCCTGGAGCAATACTTGGCAGACGTGAGAGAGGTTTTTGAGGTACTCAAAGCCTCGCAAATGAAGCTTAATCCCAAAAAATGTACCCTCGGGGTTCGGACCGGAAAGTTCTTAGGTTATATGATATCATAAGAAGGCATCAGAGCCAACCCAGACAAAGTAGACGCATTGAGGACTATGCCGACGCCAAGAAGCCTCAAAGAAGTATAGAGGCTAACAGGAAGGATGGTTTCACTCGGACGTTTCCTGTCGAAATCGGCTCAATGAGCTCTGCCTTTCTTCAAGATCCTAAAGCAAGCTAACCCGTTTAAGTGGGATGAAAATTGC